>JARVGV010001773.1:0-11441 GCA_031762435.1 Hypsolebias longignatus | reverse complement strand
TCTGCAGAGCTTTTCTTTCTGCAGCTGTGCAGCCTCCATGCCACACGTTGATGCTGGAGCACAGGATGCTCTCCACTACACACCTGTAGGAGGTGAGGACTGAGTTTCCTAGACTTTTTACGCTGGATGCCCTTCCTGACGCAACCTGGGCTCAAACCTACAATCTCAGGATCACAAAACTGCAGCCCTTCAAGCTACCGCGGCCACTAACAACAGACACGTGATGGAAAAGCCAAAATGGAGTAAGTTTGCTGTTGTTTTTATGTGCCTAGTGTCTAACAACCCGGTTTTAGGCAAATAGCATTTTTTCTGAACCGCAACAGTCTTCAAGCCCAGAGCTTACTGTATACACAGGTACTTCATGTATTTTTGGTCAATTTGAGCCGGACTGGTCCTAAATGTTACTCAGCTGTAGATTTAGTCTGTGATTTTTATCCAAGTTTTATTTTTCTTGCAATTTATTTTGCATGTTTTATCTATTGGAACAAGCAGAACATATTGGATGGATGGTTCAAGTTTTATCTTTGTTGTGCCGCTTAGTCATGGCAAACTTTCTGATGCAGCTGCATATTTTTGTTTATAATTAATGTTTTACTTTAAAGTTGCGCAAGTAGTTCTATGTTCTTTCTCGTGTGTTAAAAAAAGTCAATGAAAACACTTTGTTGAAAAAGCTAAAAGAAGCTAAACACCGTCTAAAAGTAGGAATGAGCCAGCAAAAAGTAGCAGAAGACTAACAAAATGCTAAAAATAGTAAAATGGTAGTTAAAAGCAGCAAATGGAAAATATTAAAAGTAATAAGCTAGTTAAGCTAAAAACACAATTCAATCTAAATTTTTAGAAGTCTAGCTAAAAGTATGGGAAAGGTACTTAGAAGCTAAAGATAGCAAATCGCTGGCTAGACACTAAAAGTTGCAGAACAGTAGCTGCAAGTAGCTAAAGGTTAGCTAAAGGTAGCAGAAGACCAGAAGTCAAAGCATCTCTTGAAATAATGTTTTTATTTGTGAAAGGCTGAAGTATCGCAATGTGTTTAGAAGTAGATTGCAAAAAAATAAACAAAGTAGAAATAAGAAGAAAAAACAGAGCATTAAAGCTCAATTAGGGTACTTTTAGTGAGCTATCATCACTAAAACTAATGATTTACAGTTGATGGACTTTAAAAAAAACAAAAAGCTGACTAAATGGGTGCACGCTTCTGGTAACTGACCACATTGACAGCATCAAACAGACGGTCAGAGCTGAACGGCTGTTTGATGGAGGGACAGAGCTCCTCCAGGAGCATCACGGACTTCAGGCCTTCTGCTGTGCAGTCGGACACGATCCAGTTAAAGTGACGATTAGTCAATGGGAAACCACCCTAACACACAGAAACACATAGAGCATGAGCTGTAAATGCAGAACAGCCATAAAAAAAATTTGCTCTGGCAACCAAAGATCAGGAATAATAGAGTAAGCAAAACTAACAAATTATACAAATAAGAATAAATATAAACTAACAAATTTATAGATGGAAAAAAAATTGGACATATTTATTTTTCTATTTCTAATTTTTTGTTAGTCCAAAACACGTGTTTCTGTATTTTCTAATCAATTATTTTAATAAATCTACATGTGGTTAACTAGCCAACTTGATTCAAGATGGCCACCACAGCTAATTAACATTAGCAAACAGAAATAAGGCCATAACTCAGTCAAACAGATATTGAGCTAGCATTTGTTGTCGTAGTAGCTGGGAGTCACTGGTTCTGTGTCAGATGTCACTAGTACCCGATTTGTGTTTGGACTGTTTTGTCGTGGTGAGCTTTCTGAATTGTCAAAAATAATAGCTTCATCCAAACCATCCACATGGGGCAGCTGTGGCTGAGTGGTTAGAGCAGTCGTCCTTCACTGCAAGAGTTGGGGGTTCGAATCCACCAGCAGTCACATGCCAAAAGGTCCCTAGGCAAGACACTGAATCTCTCATTACCTTTGATGTGTGTCCCATCGGTGTACGAATATGATAAAGTACTGATTATTCTCTTTAGAATTAATTGTTCAATTAGCTTTGTAGAGTGCAATGAGGGCACAGATTGTAATGTAAAGTGATTTGATTGTCTTGTTAAGGTAGAAAGGTGCTAAGAAAGTACAGTCCATTTACCACATGTCTGCTAGATATCATCCCAACCAGACTATTTAATGAGGCAGTTCCCTTAATAATGACCACTTCTAGGATCTGCTTACATTTGTCTCTAATAAATGGTTACATATCATTGAGCTTTAAGGTTGCTGACTTTTACTTAAGAAACATGTTATTAAACAGCATGGGATAAATTTTCATTGTTATGCTGATGATACAGTTATATTTGTCCATGAAACCCAATGAATCCAATCAGCTACTTAGACTACAGGCATGTCTTAAAGACATAAAACCTGGATAACCCTATTTTCTGCTTTTGAACACAGACAAGACTGAGGTTTTGGTTTTGAACCTCATTTTAGGAATAATTTTTTCAGTCTTTTGCCCTCCTTGGATGGCATTAATCTGACCTCCAGTTCTAATGTTAAAAATCTCTGTGTTATTTTTGCTAAGGGCATGTCCTTTAACCCCCACATTAAAAATTACTAGAACTGCCTTCTTCCACCTGCATAATATTGCTAAAATTAGAAACATCTTGTCTAAAAACGATGCAGAAAAACTGGATTATGCATTTGTCACGTCTACAAAGTAGAATGAACTATCATCTGGGTGTCCAAATACTTCTTTAAAAAATCTTCAATCCAAAATGCTGCTGCCAGAGTCTTAACTGGAGTTAGTAGGAGAGAGCATATCCCTCCAGTTTTAGCTTCTCTCCACTGGCTCCCTGTCAAGTCCAGAAATTAATTCAAAATCTTTCTTCTAACGTACTATGCCATTGAGGGCTTTGTAGGTTCTAACTAAGATTTTGTAATTAAGTAAGTAAGATTTTCAAAAACGGTTTTCATATAAGAATTCCAAAATCCATTGGCTCCCTGTCAAATTGAGAATTGAATTCAAAATCTTACTTCTGATCTACAAAGCCCTCAACAAACTAGCTCCATCTTATATTACAGATCTTATTGTTCCATGTTTTCCTAACAGAGCACTTCGCTCTCAGACTGCAGGCTTACTTGCGGTTCTTGAGTTTTGAAAAGCAGAATGGGAGGAAGATCTTTCAGTTCTCAGGCTCCTCTCTTGTGGAACCAACTTCCAGTTTTGTCCATGAGGCTGACACATTTTCCAGTTTTAAGACTGGGCTGAAGACTTTCCTTTTTCATAAATCCTATAGTTAGGGCTGGCTTGTATATGCTGCCATAGACTTAGACTACTGGAGGACAAATTGATCTCATTATCTTAAATTAATTATTAAAATTGAATAGTTTTCATTTAATACTATTGATACTATTTATTCTTAACATGTGATTCTCGTCCTGCCATTGTGTATCTGTTCCTATCAAACCCAGCCGGTTGAAGCAGATGACCTCTTGTTTCGTCAGTTTCTTCTAAATATTTCTTCCTCATGAGGGAGTTTTTCCTTCCCACTGTCGTCTTCATGCTTGCTCAAGATGAGAGTTCTGCGATGGTTAAATTCAAAGCAGTCTGCTCCTCAGATAAATTATGTTAAATTATTATTTTAATAAGTGAATGTTTCTGTTCAGTGCCCTGAGACGACTTCTGCTGTGACTTGGTGCTATACAGTATAAATAAACTGAATTGAATTGATATGAGTCGTCCTCAAACATATTTTGATACTTCCAACACTGGTGGTTCATTAGATATTTTGCTAACAAGCAGACACATCAAAAGCAGCCCTTTTAGCTTTAGAGAAGGGTGATAATTAGAGTGTATAAAGTGAAGTTGGTCTTACCTTGTTCATCTGTCTGTAGTGTTTCTGATAATCAGGAGGATTCTCAGGTATCTGAGCAAAATAAGTAACGAGTCATCAGAAATCATTTTTGAAAGTTCTGTTCATGTTCTGTAACATGGCTTTTAAGTGTTTGCTGTACCTGTGAGAGTTTGAAAAAATCATGAGCCTTACAAAGACACTCAACCAGTTTGGGGTCATTCTGAGCTCCAGCCTGGAAAATATATCACTTCAGAAACTATTTTAACAATAGAAAGACTGTAGAAACACAAGTGTCTATTATGTTGTTACCTCAAGAAAAGCCTGAACAATAAAACTAGTTTCCCAGAGCTGACACCCATTTGTTGCCTGTGTAGGGAAAAATACAACAAACTTGTATTGAAGAACAAAATATTTAAATTAAGTAGTACTATAAATGGGTACTAACTTTATTATAAGTATTTATAGTGCAGTAATACAAGTAGAATTACATGTCTACCTGCATTTTCATGCCATCCAACCCCATCCTGGAAAACAGAAACCTTACAGTTAGTTTAGCAACTTTAAAATTGCTTTGACAGATTTGGCTAATGACTGGTATTGTCAAAGAATTTAACTCCAACTGATAGTGGGATTGGGTGATCTAAAGCTAATACGTGATATTTCTAGATTTTATTGTGATACATTATACCACAATACATGATGCTTTACAACATTTGTGTTGAAAGTTCTTAAAGCAATGCATGATGATACAGCCTGTTAGTGATGTAGCATTATGGGAAGAAGGTCACGTATGCATGTTGTGACAGTAAATTGCCCCTATAACATTTTTTGGCTGCATGATTGTGTGTCTGTGCTGGTGCTGTGATGGACAGGTAACCTGTCCAGGGTGTCCCTGTTTCTCATCCAGGAATCAGAATAAGTTGTTAAGAGAGCTGAATTAGTATTTTTTAAATTGCATTATTTGGTACAATTAAAAAAAAAAAAAAAAAAACTTTTAGCTAATATTCAGCTTATTTTAGCTACTGTTTTTCTAGCTAGCATTTCTCTACGATTAGCTCTCATTTTGCACCTATTAGCTTTTAGCCAGTGTTCTGCTTCTTTTAACTTTATGCTAGTTCATTGATACTGATATTTAGCATTTTACTTCTTTTAGCTATCATTTTGTACCTATTAGCTTTTAGTTAGTTTTAGGTCATTCTGATTCTACGGCAAATAATAAAAAAAAATCATTCAGAGCCCAACATTTACACTGAATTTCTATATGAATCCAGACTTCCTGCACTTTGCTCTCAGACTGCAGGTTTACTTGTGGTTCCAAGAGTTTCTAAAATGGGAGATTCTCGGGTTTCTCTCTTATTGAATGAAATTCCAGTTTCTGTCTGTGAGGCTGATACTCTGTCGACTTTTAAAACTAAGCTTTAACTTTTCCTTTTTGATAAATTCTATGGTTTGGATTGACTTTGGTTTCCTGAGCTATCCCTCAGTTCTGCAGCTATAGGCTTAGACAGCTGGAGAACAAAGTGACCATACAGTATCTCCTTACTCTGCTGCTATCTTTACTCACTCTTATCTTCATGTTTGTAATTACAGTATTTCTATTATTAACTGTGTTTTTTTTTTTCCTTCCCACAGAAGCTACACCTCCTGGACCATTCCCTCTGTTTGTGTCTCTTTTCTGTCCCCTCAAACCCCAGCTGGTCAAGAATTTCTCTGACTGGTTCTGGTTTTGTTTGCGGTTTCATCATTAAAAAAAAAGGTGTCTGTCACGATGCTCTGGTATTAAACCCATTTGCAGGCAGGTAAGTGTAGGCAGGAGATTAAATAAAAAGATTTATTTAAACAACAAAAACAAACAAAAGGCTGACGTGGCAGCAAAACTTACAAACTAAATCACAAGAAGCAAACAGAAGATCACCTGTGGACATCTCACACACAGACAATGCCAGGACACAGACTAACACAGAGACACAGACTTATATACAGTGACTAATGAGACAAAACACCAGTGAGGACGCACAGCTGAAACACAAAAGAGAAAACGACAAAACAAGGAAACCAGAGAGTGCAGGAACCGAGATACAACACCAGATGGAGACATACACCATGAAAACAAACCCTGTAGAAGACAGAAACTGAGAAGAGACATACACCATGAAAACAACCCTGTAGAAGACAGAAACTGAGAAGAAGGACACAAGACAAAGACACAACACAAAATGGGGGCTAAACGTCATAACACAAAAAGCACAATCCCTACAGTACCCCCCTCTTAAAGGACGTCCCCAGACGCCCTCCAGAAACCCTCTCCCCAAAAATCCTGGGTGGGAGGAGGGAGGAAACAGGATGGAGGGCACCAGATAACACAAGAGTGGAACAAGGTATACACAAACACAAAACAAACACCAAAAGTCCAGGCAGGCGGCTGGAAGACCGTCCATCTTGCAGGAACAGTTTTAGGCGAAGAGCCTAGATGAGGCATGGGACCAAGGCAGGGTGCCCAGATGAGGCGAAGCGAAGAGCCAAGGCGGGGTGCCCGGATGAGGCGACGCAAAGAGCCAAGGCGGGGTGCTCAGATGAGGCGAAGCGAAGAGCCCAGGCAGGGTGACCGGATGAGGTGAAGTGAAGAGCCAAGGCGGGGTGTGGGACCAAGGTGAAGAACTTTGACGAGGTGAAGCCCTCGAGGATGTTGAAAACTCAGGAGACGCAGAGACCTCAGGAGACGCAGAGACCTCAGCGAGGACCCCAGGTGAAGACGAAGGCCCTGGAACAGTCAAAGACCCTGGGAAAGGTGAAGACACCGTGGAACCCTCTGGGATCGCAGCGAGGACCCTAGGTGAAGACGAAGGCCCTGGAACAGTCGAATACCCGGGGTAAGACGAAGACACGGTGAAACCCTCTGGGATTGCAACTGCCATGGGACCCTCTGGAGACGTGGGAAGCTGAGTAGCCACTGTAACAGGCAGCGTGAAACACTGAAGAACCTCTGCAGCAGGCGAAGAGAAAGAGTGTAGAGCCCCTGCAGCAGGCGGCGACGTGGAGACCTGGAGAGCCCCTGCAGCAGGCGGCGACGTGGAGACCTGGAGAGCCCCTGCAGCAGGTGGCGACGTGGAGACCTGGAGAGCCCCTGCCGCAGACGGCAACATGGAGACCTGGAGAGCCTCTGCAGGAGGCATAGAGACGTCGTCAGGCGTGGAGACATCGTCAGGCGTGGAGACGTCGTCAGGCGTGGAGACATAGTCAAGCGTGGAGACGTCGTCAGGTGTGGAGACGTCGTCAGGCGTGGAGACGTCGTCAGGCGTAGGGACGTCGTCAGGCGTAGGGACGTCGTCAGGCGTAGGGACGTCATCAGGCGTAGGGACGTCGTCAGGCGTAGGGACGTCGTCAGGCGTAGAGAGTTGAGGGGCCTCTAGAGATGTGGAACCCATCAGAGGAGACGTCGTGGTGTCGGCGGAGCGAGGATCCTCAGTGGACGTTGTGGCGTCGGCAGCGCGAGGATCCTCAGAGGACGTCGAGGCCACTTGGGATGCAGGAGATACTGGAGACGCTTGAGACGCATCTGCAGGGTTGGGGTTTTCTGTAGTCAAGCAGGGACTTGGGTACCCCCCACCTTTAAAATTCTCCCCAGCTCCTCAGACTGTAGATGTGGGGACTCTGGTGGAAGGAGGATCTGGACTCCAGCAGTTCTGATCTTTTTTTGCCCTCGACCTCTACGCTGGCGGGGGTGTGAGCAGGGATCAGAAGTGAGCCCAATCTCCTCTTGGAGTTCAATGTCACCCTCAGAAGTCTGAAACATGGGCCTGAGAGTCGGTGAAGAGTGACTGTCCCCAAGTTGGGCCCTTCTTTCTTCTTCCTCCACAAGGAGGGGCGACGAGAGGATCTCCAGCTCAGGACTGCAGCCTTGCTGCCTCTAGACGGGTTCAGTCTGGAACCCGTTCCACCTGATGACAGGCTCTTCCTGAGCAGAGACATTAAGAAATACAGGTCCCCCAGGTGACTCAGGCGAAGGGCTGGAACTATTAGAAGAAAAGGCAGATGACAGTCGGCGGCGGGATTCCAGCCTGCTCCTCTCTTTCAGTACCTTGTCCAAAATCGCCATCATGCCCGGAGAGTCACACAGCCCAGGGAGACAAAAAACTCATTGACCATGTCCTCTGTGGCCACCCACCTTTCCTCCAGATCACTGGAGGTGGCCACAGTGTCCACAAACTTTTGAATCGTCTTCTCCAACTGCTGGTAGTCCTTTTTTGAAAGATTTGCCATGAACTGGCTGCCTGCTGGGTTTATGTGTGGTCCTGGCATTATGTCACGATTCTCTGGTTTTAAACCCATTTGAAGGCAGGCAAGTGTAGGCAGGAGTTTAAATAAAAAGATTTATTTAAACAACAAAAACAAAAAGCTGACGTGGCAGCAAAACTTACAAACTAAATCACAGGAAGCAAACAGAAGATCACCTGTGGACATTTCACACAGACAATGCCAGGACACTGACTAACACAGAGACACAGACTTATATACAGTGACTAATGAGACAAAACACCTGTGAGGACGCACAGCTGAAACACATAAGAGAAAATGACAAAACAAGAAAACCAGAGGGTGCAGGAAGCGAGATACAACACCAAACCATGAAAACAAACCCTGTAGAAAGAAACTGAGAAGAGACATACACCATGAAAACAACCCCTGTAGAAGACAGAAACTGAGAAGAAGGATACAAGACAAAGACACAACACCAGATGGGGGCTAAACATAATAAAACAAACCACAATCCCTACACTGGATGGCTGAAATTGGCCACAGACCAGGCACCCTTCGATATAGTCTTTGACATCCTTTTTCATTCCAGGCCAATAAGCAATTTGTTTCAATGCTTTCAGCGTGGTTTTGCCTCCTTTGTGTCCTGCGGACGGGAGATCATGGGCATGAACTAGCATCACCCCCCTGTGGTCATGGAGAACCACGAACACGGGTGAGGACGTCGGTCCATGAGCAAAAGTTAGGATGCTCTTGATTAGTTTTAACTGTTTGCACAGCTGATAGAGGACTTTAAGGTCTGGATTGGAATCCAGTTCGACTTTGGACGGAGTATTATTGTCTGGGTCAGTCAGGTACAGTATCATGGAGTTGATAGCAGGATCTAACTTCTGTAGTTGGATAATGTCTGGGTCAGTCAGTGCGGTTCGTACAGAGACTGTGTTGTCAGCAGGCTTTGCTGCAGCCTGTTCACGTGTGACTGTCATTACTTCGACTGTAGGTTGTACTGACAGAGTTGTGAATAGCCAGGAGGGGTCAAAGGACCACGGAGGGCCGTGAACGGCTCCGTCCTTGGCTAAGGAGTCCGCAAGGTCATTGTACTGCTTGTCATCACCTAGGACTCTTGAATGTCCTGGAACTTTCTTCCAGTAGACCTGTAGGTCATGTGATGTCACCAAGTGATCTCATGCCATGAAAAGCTCTTTGTGTTTTACCACTTTCTTGTTACTTGTGAGAAAACCGTTCTGTTTCTACCGAGCGAGATTACACAAGAAACTTAGTCGAGCATAGTTAGTAAGTGCACATGACCAGCATCCGGATGGAGTGTTCTACTGCCACCTGGAGAGCTACCAGGATTCCTGCAATCTCAGCGAACTGAGAAGACTGAGATTCTAAATTATAGCTGAAAGTGACCTGTTCTTGGTGTTGGAGGAGGATCCCTCCAACACCTGACTTGCAGATTTTTTTCGTGGTGAAATGAGCATCCATCCACGTACAATGTAGTCATATCTTTGCAGATATTGCTATCAAAGTAGTGGTGATTTGGGTCCTCAGTTACTGAGGGTTCCTGCTCAGCTGGCGGTTTGGTCGCTGGTACATATTGTGTACATGCTTGGCAGATTGCCAATTCAGTGCCCAAATGTGACTTCTTGTTTTGTCCATAGCAAATGTCTAGGTCAAAACTTTTGAAGTGCCATGAGCCACGTGGCTACACGTGAGTTTGTCACCACACCATCTCTGATGTGTTGGCTATTTAAGAATGTCACTGGCTGGTGTGTTTCTACAATGATTTTTTTGTCCACCAATGTAGCTGGAGAAGTGTTTAACTGTCCACACAGTGGTCAGTCGAGCTTTCTCACAGTCTGAGAACTTTAATTTGGAGCCTGCCATTGTCTTGCTGGCGTAGGCCACCACAGGCTTATATTTGTTGTGTATTTGGTACAGACCAGCCCTTATGCAGTAAGCTGAGAAGCCCACTTCTAAGTAAAACTCTTTGTTGTAGTCTGGGTAGACTAGACATGGGGCAAACTTGAGTCTGTCCTTGAGAGCGTCAATTGCCTGCTGTTGTTCATTAGTCCAGACAAATGGGACGTCTTTCTTCAGGAGTTCAGTCAGTGGTTTTCCAAGGTCTGCATAGTTCTCTATGAATTGGCGTGAGTAGTTACACACGTCCAAAAAACTTTGTAGTTCTTTGAGATTGGTAGGGACTTTGAGATTGTCTAGGCCTTGGGTACGAGTCAGTTGTGGCTGTACTCCGTCTGGGCCTACTAGTAGGCCAACGTAGTCCACACTGGTTCTGTACCACTGGCATTTTGACAGTGATATCTTAGCACTAGCAGTTGTTAACTGATTCAGAACGTGGTCTATCTCAGCCAAATGTGAGTCCAGTGTTGGCTGACCCAAAAGGATATTGTCCACATAAATCAGTGTCCCACGCTCGTGGGCATCAGGACATGCTGCAAATATGAGAGAACGCAACCAATCTCACATGATGTCGCGTCAACACCTCTTTCAGTGCACCAGCGCTGAAAGGCTGCCCCTTTCGATGCATAAGCTGTTGTAGTTGTTGAACCAGCTCGTGCATTCTGTATGATCTGAACCACTGCTGGAGGGAGGCCCAAATGTATTAAGCGACTCCGCTCAGCTTCCAAGCCCAGAGAGGCTGACCTATCTCTGGGAAGCTCATGATCACACAACCTGCTTGTAGTAGCGCATCTTTCCTCCACCAAAGCTGCAGGGGTTATTCCACTAGCAACCGCTGCAGGTCTTGAAATCAAGGAGCATTCTTGCTTTCTGGAGCAACCAGGATGAGTGATAGTTTCTCTCTCCGTACTCGATCCAGGACGTGTGGAATGAGGGGAACTGGGGTGTTAATAAAAGCAGGTTGAAAATGGTTAAATGGTTTGAAATCAGACAAATTGGTGTATTTTAATTTAGTAAGGAACCTAGAATAAAAGTCACACCTTGTATAGACACAAGAACAACAAAGTGGCATGTAGAGAACTCTTCTCTCCACTGCTCTATTCTGAGGTGTGGTTACAACCAGATGTCGATGGTAGAGACACATAAACATGCACGCACGCACACACACACGCAGACATACACACCCATCATTAGGCCTCAGAAGTAAGGAGCCTGGAGTTGGGTAAACAGAACCAGATGTCGGAAGCAGAAACACACACACACACACACGTAGGCCGGAGCTGTAAAGAATAAAGCCGCATATATCTATGTGGAGATGTCAAAGCAGCCTTCTATAAAAATAGAAGACAAAAGGGGAATTACTAACTGTAACCAAAAGTTGACTGTATAACTTTTTGTGATTTTATATTCATGTGTGAAGTTTAG
>JARVGV010001740.1:35807733-35817917 GCA_031762435.1 Hypsolebias longignatus | reverse complement strand
ATCATTAAACAGAGGTGGAGGCCTCCATGTTCAACTGTCCCCCTCCTACAATGCTGTTATTGCTAGTATCACTCAGCTTCGCCGTCCCCTCAGCCTGGAACAACTTACAGACAAATCTGAAACTATCAACACTCATCTCTCCTAGATCCTTCATGTCAACCGTATTAGATGAAGTCATAAAGAAACTTGACCATTGCAGATGTTTCTAAACACTACTTATCCAGTATACATCTTTGTTGACTTTTAACTCTATCTACTTTAACTAATGTCTGTTTTTATATATAAAATGCCTATAGAAGTCTTATCCTGATGGTTTTAACTGATAACATCTATTTATTGTGATTGTAGTTCTTTCTTTTTGATAAATGCAAATGCTTATTGTCAATTACCCTGTGGCGTGTGCTGCTGACCACTTGACCAGGTCACCCTTTTAAAAGAGATCTAGATCTCAACGGGCTCTACCTGGTAAAATAAAGGTGAAAATAAAAAGGCCTTTTGGGGACCTTTACATATCGCAAAACTCACCAAATTTTGCAGCCGCATCAAGACTGGTGAAGATTTACGTATTTTGGGGGAGTGGAAAAAAATTGCAACTGAAATGGCTCAAGAGCGCCACCTATAATTTTTTTTTTTGTTTTTTGAATGTTCAGAGGACCAGCCTTAACTTCTTTAGATTTTTCTACCTGGATTATTGAGCATGCTTCAGGATACTCACTGTATTGCTAGCTGCTTCGGCTGTGCTGAAAGTCAAAATTAAGTGAACGGGCATGACTTGAAAGTAATCTTCCTGTGCCCCCTGCTGGATACATTGTATAAATACAGCTCGTTACAGTCTTTTAAGGGTGAAAAGTATGTTTCATATCTTTGCATAATGGGACAATGGTCACCGATACTGATAGATCCCCAAAGACATACATCTGTAAAATATCAGCCCTACGGATGTATCAATTCAAACAGCTGCCTCTTTGATGGTATGGGGAAACATTAATTTTTTTCCATTTTCATTTATCCTTTATTTATCCAGGTTAGTCTCATTGAGCCACGAGAACTCATTTTCAAGAGAGACCTGTTAGGGAGCAGATGGTGGGGGTTAAGGGCCTTGCTCAGGGGCCCAGAGTGGTGTGAATGATGTTGTCGGTACCGGGGTTTGAACCGGCGATCTTCCGATCACAAGCCCACCGTCTAACCACTGCTCCACCGCTCCCCTATGCCTCTAACATGGGCAGCTGACACATCTGGAAAGATTTCATCCGTGCAGAACATCTGCAGGTTTTAGAACAAAGGCAGTGCTAAAATAACCAGCAGACATGGAGTTACGTTGATTTCTTAGAAGAAATTTTTATTTTGCCAGCAGGTGCAAATGAGGTGACAGTTGTCAAAACAAACAAATAAACAAACAAACAAAGGATTTGTGTTGATAACTCTGCCCACAAATAAAACCACATGGAATGGTTTGCAGTCGGACGTGTAAGCAGATCAGAAGAGTTTGAGTTTCAGCTACTCCGTGGAGAAAATACAACGATGAACTCATTTACAGCGAGTTCCAGAACATCGTCTCCACTGAAGCTTCCACGAGTTCATATTCACAGAAGAATCAGTTTGTATCCAAACACGTTCACAAGAACAAGGAGGCAGGAAGCTTCATGCCAGAACCACCAGAGAACAGCATGCAGTGAAAAACAGGAGATCTTCATCATCATTATCTTCATCATAATAATCTTCATCATCATCATTAAGGTCTTTAAACTCTTCATCATCATCTTCATCAGGTCTTTAAACTCTTCATCATCTTCATCAGGTCTTTGAACTCTTTATCCTTAAACTCAGGGCTGTTGCCATGGTAACCCTGCAGGTCAAAACACCAGAACCCTTCAGCTCTGTAACAAACAGAACTCCAGTTGGGTCACCGGCCGGTTCTGATCCGGAGATAAGAGATCAAATTATTTTATGACGGTCCAGCAGTCAACATGGAGACTCCAAGTGTTTACAAGTCATTTGGTGATTTGTTTACTTGTAAACAAATGTCTTGTTCTGGTTTCCTTCCTCTCAACTGGACCTTTTTGATTTCAGAACCATCAGAACTTAAACTGAGCTCTGGCCAACATCAGAAATTGTTGTTGTTTATGTTTTTGTTTATTTCTGTTGGAAGGACAGATGGAGAGATGTTTTCAACATCTGGTTAGCTCGATCACGTCCAGTCACCAACAAAAACATCCAGTTTAAATGGTTTCAACTGGTTTCAACCATTTAAACTGGTTTGAACCATTTAAACCATAAACTGGTTCTAACATTTTAAACTGGTTTGAACAATTTAAATAAATTTAAACAGGATGTTTTTAAGTCTGGTGATCCTGGTTTAAACCAGATTCAGCCAGTTTGAACCAGTTTAGATGGGTTCAAGCAGTTTAAACTGGTTTAGACCAGTTTTTAAACTAGTTTAAACCAGTTTAATTTGGCATCATCATCAGCTGGTTTGAACCAGGTTAAACAGGTTGAACCAGTTTAGATTCAACCTGTTTAAACTGGTTTAAGCCAGTTTAATACAGCATGATGATCAGCTGGTTTGAATCAGTTTAAACCAGTTTGAACCAGTTTAAACCAGATGTTTTTAACTGAATTTGCACTCCTGGTTTCAGCTCTGAGGTTCCAGGCTCTGGAGGGTCCAGCAGGTCCAGGTTTTGGTCTCTGGTCTCTTCAGCTGCTGTTTTTATCCTCCGACTTCAGTCCGGGTGGACTTTTCTCAGATCTGATCCACGGTTTGGTGAAGAACTTCTTCAGGACCTTGTTGGCCCTTCTGGATCCAGGACTTGACCCAGACCCGGGACTTTGGTCCAAAGTGGGCGAACGTTGGCCGCTGGACTTTAACTTTTAGTTTCAGCTAAATTCATCCCGACAGTTCTGCTTACGGATGCTTTGAGGCAGCGGTTTGAAGTTCTGGTCCTGAAGGTGGCCTGGTGTTCGTGGACTTTAGAACCTCTGATCTGAAGAAACCCCTTCAGAGCCTTCAACCGGACGGGAGGAGGATCAGAACCAGGACAGAACTTTAACCACGAAGAATTCAGACGTTCAGATTTAAAAACTAAACTTTGGTTTTGATTCTGCGACCCGCTAAAAACGAGTTTCACGTCCTTCCTGTCTGCAGAGGGATCCATGTTTGTTCTAACGGTTCTGGACCCCTGCGACCCGATACCGGAGGAGAGTCCGTGCACACTGAGCATGCCCAGCTGGCCGTCATGCATCTCTAATCTTAAAGCTAAAACAAAATGGCCCCCCACCCTAAAGTCACGAGACACAGAGGGAGCGTATAGGTTTGACACAGACAAGGACGTTCCAGTTCTCTGTAGGGGGAGGGGCCTATTTATATAGATGATAGATGTTAAAGCCCCGCCCCCTGGTCCTCCATCTTTGTTCTATCCCGAGGCGTTGATGTAGAGCTGAGACTGCAGGATGTAGTCGATGACGGGCTGACTCAGGTAGTCCATGACATGACCGTCCCCGTGCTGCAGGGCCAGTCTGTGGAGGGGGGGGGGGTAAAGGTCAGGGGGGTCGAAGGTCAGATTCAAACAGACTTGTGTTCAACTTCATGTGAAATAAAAACAGAACTTTAACCCCACCTGCTCTTGGTGGAGCTGACGATGGACATCGGGTGGTTCATCGTGTCCTTCACCACCAGGATGTTGTCCTGGAACCCAGAACAGAACCGGGTCAGCACACAGAAGAACCGACGCCATCAAACGAACAGAACCGGGTCAGCACACAGAAGAACCGACGCCATCAAACGTCTGCAGCTGAGTCATTTCAGTTCAAGATGGCTGCCACATCTAGACGACGTCAGCAAACGCAGAAACGAGCGAGTTCAGTCTGATGTGGTAGTAGCTGAGAGTCATCCCAAACACTCTGAGCTCACAGACCAGGTGCATGATGGGAAGTGGACCTGTAGGTTTCTTACAACCTTCAGCTCAACGTTTCAGA
The DNA here is from genome assembly GCA_031762435.1 of Hypsolebias longignatus. NCBI lineage: Eukaryota > Metazoa > Chordata > Actinopteri > Cyprinodontiformes > Rivulidae > Hypsolebias > Hypsolebias longignatus. The sequence continues at coordinate 35,813,945 of JARVGV010001740.1, read as the reverse complement.
TGGTTCTGGTTTCTCTGGTGGCAGACAAATCAAATGTTTCACTGGATCCTTTGAGGATTTCCAGAACCCTGCTAAGGTTTCAGAAGGTTCTGAGTCTGATGGCGGGTCAAAGCGGAAGGTTCGGGTCAGTGACTGAGTTCTGCAGAACCTCTGACCTTGTACTTGCGGAGGATGGAGGAGTGGTTCATGATCCTCTCAGTGTCGGCTCCGTCACGAGGAACCACCACGATCCCAAAGTCCCCGACGATCACCTCCATCTGAAAACACAGAAACTTCAGGACTCTGACCCCCCAGCAGGACGAGGGTCGGACCTGCGGGGGTCCTCAGGGCCCCACGGCTCTGACCGAGGTTGACTCTTGAACTCAGGGACCCTCTGAGGGAAACCGCTTTTAGCTTCTGAGCTGACATGTTTTATCGGTAAAGCATGTCGGAGGAGCTTCTTTGATCCAGGAAGTCTGAGAAGAAACCAGACGACCACGTGCGCAGAACAGAAACATGCTTCCATGAGCACCACCAGCTTCACGTCACATCCAAAACCTTTCATCTCACCATTTAGTCTCATTTGTCCATTCACAGATTTTTACGCACATTTTATAAACGTGCATAAAAATATTGATGAAACTGAAGCGTTACTTCTTTTACTCTTTTTAAAGTGTCTGATTAAAAAGAATAGACTGAGGGGCGGGGCTACACAAGAGAGGGGCGGGGCTACATTGTGCTTACATCACTGTCCTTCCAGAGGCCAGGGATGCAGAAGGACTCCAGGAGATCACTGCCACACAGGAGCAAGATGCGTAACTCTACAGACAGACACACACACACACACAGACAGACAGACAGGCAGGAGGAAAGAGACAGACAGGTCCTCAGCAAACAACAGGTTCACTCTGTAAACGTCTCCGTCACCCGTCAGTAAGCACCATGTTTACTTGGTAAACGTCACGTTTACTGGATCCAAAGGAGCCAGAAGGAATTCAGACACAGCAGGAGAGAAGAGCCGAGGACAGAGTCCGGCTCCGGTCCAGAGACTCACCGATCTCCTCGTATCTCATGGCGGTCCCCAGGTTGGCGTTTTCATCTGAAACAGCAACACATAGTGTTGGTAATCATAAATAAAGTTTGCATTTATTCTCATCCAAAAATAACTACGAGCGTATGTAAACTAGAAGAATGTAAAGAATGTTTCTGAGCATGAAAAGCTTTGGGTTCACAGAAAACAAAGAATGTTCCAAAACTAAGAAACAACTCTTCATTAGCTCGTCTTTCTGAACTAAGATCTGTTAATTCTGCATTTCTAAACTAAATAAATGTCCAAAATATTTTAGCTCTTCATTTTTAAACCAGTAAAATCTTTATTAACTATTTTGAGTCCATGTCAAAACTCCTGTTTTTCTTTTAAAAGTGTAAAAATCTGTTTCCTCACCGAGGAACGTGAAGCGATCCATCTGAGGACGAATGCAGCAGATTTTACCCAAATTCTCACTGAGTTTCCCCCAAACTTTCACTAAAACACACAAAACTAGTTGACGGGTTAACAATTAAACATAAACACGTGTTCATATAATATCTTAGTAATTAAATGGTAGCAAAATATTGTTGGTTTCATTACCGGTATACTCTTCATTTAAATAATCTGATTTAAAAAGTGAAAATGTAAATGAAATATGAGAAAAAAATAATCATTAACTTGATAAACCTAATATTTTATAATAATGACCTGCTCGTTACTCAGAATAATATTTAATAATTATATTATCACCTGATCATTGATCAGGATAATACCTGATCATTACATCATCACTGTTGTTTTCACTGTGCGTTTCCTCTGAACTGAAATAAAACTCTGATGTTTGAGGACAGAAGGACGAGTTGGACTCACAGGCTGTGGGTTTGTGGTTGAAGTTGCTGTGGTTCTGGCAGATGGGCGGAGTCTTGTTCTGTGGCTGACCAATCACAGGGGTGGTGGATGGTGTGTTGACATTGGACAGGATGCATCCGGTGACTCTCTGAAGCACAGAAACACATTAAGCTTTAAATTATTTCAATGCTTTAATATTTTTGTGTCACATGGTCTGATCAAATATATTTAATGATGTTTCATCTTTCGACAGCCCCCCCCCCCCCCCCACACCCAGGTGTGACTCACCTTCATTAGGTCTCGGTGGTGCTCCAGCACGCTGCAGGTGGTCTGCCAGGTGTCCTGGTAACACTCCCAGGGGTCCACTCTGAAGGAACCAGAACCAGGATCAACACAAGCTCTAAAACATTTAGCTGATAAATCTGTTAAAAGAACTTCTGGTTTCACCTTGAAGTTCCACAAATAAAGTTTATTATTATTATTATTATTATTATTCCACAAATAAAGTAAACATTTAAAGAACGTTTCAATTAATGAAAAGTTTTATTCTGAAACTTTACAGGAAGCTTAAACTTCCCTGATTGGTTGATCGACATCTCACCTGATCCAATCAGATGACTGCACAGCCAGCTGACACATGGTGAGGCGATGTCGGCTCGACACCAGGCCCTGCGGACAAACAACAACACAGTCAACACAACAACAACAACACAATCAATGTAACAACATTATCAACACAACAACAATCAACCAACAACACTATCAACATAACTTAATCTGTTGTCTCTTTTTAAGATGTCTAATTTTTATGCCGTAAAATCACTGCCAATCGTGTAAGTGTATGTTGATTTGATTACTAAATGATCGCATTAATTGATGGATCAAATATAATTCAAGTCTCATGTCACATTCATTCATGTTCGTCTTGGTCACATGGAAGAAAATATGTTTTAATCTGAAAAAGAAGTGAACTCGTTGTTAAATTGATAATTATTATTTTGAGACTTGAATGAGTCTTGTATAATTATTGACAGGTGCAAGGTATTAACAGCCTTGTCACTTACAGGAGCCATAATGAAGGGCTAATGACCTACTGGGATGCTAGTGACACCGTCCTCCACCATACAGTAGTACCTGTACAGTACTGTATTCCTCTGCCGCTGCACCGCGTACTGTATTCTTTCGTGGCTGCACTGCCGCGTTATGATGTTTAACGACGTAAAACCGAAGTAAAACCGAAGTAAAACCGACGTAACTGCGTAACGTGAATAAGGGAGATGCGTCGTAACCTCGAAACATCGTAACCCGAGACCGTTGTAACCCGAGGACTACCTGTATTTGTTAAGGTTAATCATCTGGATGGCCATCTTGAATAGGGTTGAATTCAAGAGTTAATCAGTAGAATTGCATCCATCCATCCATCCACCATATTTATCCACTTCTTCCGTTTTGGGTTGCAGGGGTCACTGGTGCCCATATACAGCAGTCACTGTGCGAGAGGCGGGGTACACCCTGGACAGGTCTCCAGTCTATCACAGGGACACAGAGACAGACGAGACAAACAACCATTCACTCTCTCACTAGAGACAATTTAGAGTTTCCAATCAGACTAACATGCATGTTTTAGGTCTGTGGGAGGAAACTGGAGAGAGAAAACCCACACACGCACGGAGAGAACATGCAAACTCCACCCAGAAAGGCCCCCAAACTGGGATTTCATCCGGCAACCTTCTCGCTGAGAGGCGGCAGCTCTACCAACTGTGCCAGCATGCTGCCCATCAGTGGAATTATTTTTTGTAATACTTTTTACTTTTTGAGTTTTGTAAGGTCCATCCTTCAGTTCAAAAGACATTTTGCTAACAGAGAGACAAGGTTGACTCCAACAAATGCCAACATTTTAAGCTAATATGTTAGTGCTTGAAGTGTGTGATGACGGTGACTCTCAGCTACTAGCACATCTAACTGTAACTCAGTATTTGTAAACCTGACTCGAGTTATAGCCATTTTTGTGTTTGCTTAGACTGATTAGGTGTGATGGCCATGTTGAATCGGTTTGTATACAAAATGTGTAAATGTACATCAAATGACTACTAGAGTTTTAGTAAATTGTGTCCAATGTTCATTAGATGTTTTGCTAACAGAGACAAAATGTATACATGCACACGGGCAATGGCATGTTAGCCCACCTTTCATAATGGCAGGCAATCTGTTGTAGGTCTGACACATGTAGGTCTATTATTACTTCCTGCTCCTTTTTCTTCTTCAAGTTTTTGAGTTTCACCAACTGCCATTTCAGCTGCAAACCTATAAACAAATCAGTGAAAATCCGATCTAACTGCGGGGGCACTCCATCCATCATGCCCGTCTTTCTTTATCAAAGGTCAATGGCCTTGACTTCTCCAGAGGTGCGCATGTGTTGTTCACAGCTGTGTGCCAGGCTAAAAGCATCTCCAAATCTCCCCAAAAGGCTTGAACAACACGCAGTCCATCTCTTCAGAGAATTCACAAACAAGAGGCATCTTCTGTCCTATGTGACTTGGCTCAGAATCGCAGCTGGCATGCACTGTGAGTGAATACTCAGCGTGACAAGAAAACTGGCACATCAAACTGCAGCCATACGATGTCCAACCCCTCCTCTTACTCTTGTTTTTACCTTTATTTCTTGGCATCTTTCATTGTCACAGTCTCAAGGTTGTCATTTCTGCTCGTTTACAAAGGACACCAAATCTTACCTGATGTGTCTGGCCAATGTTTTGCATGTTTTTTTTTGCCATTTGTGTGTCACTTACCTCCTGTGTATGTCTTTGTTCGCACTCAGCTAAACCCAGCTGAGAGCTTAATTGAAAGTTTCGTTCACGTACAACGCCTAATCCATAATGCATCGCCAAGCCTTCTTTTATCATTTAAATCATAAAGCTTCTTTGGAATGCCAGACAAGACAACCATCCCCTTCTCTCCTTCTCATTCTTTTCCTCTCAGTCCTCAGGCACCGCTTCCCATCCCTTCACTCTGGCTGTCCCCAGACTTTAGGGGTACATGAGTGCACAGACCAAACAGTTCTTGCTTACAGCGTTACATGATTGAAAGTGGCAGAAGTAGAGGCTGTAAAGCCAAAAAAATAAAAATAAAAGCTGCTTGTGACGCACATGAACAAACACAAGGATCGACACACTAGGTAACTGGAAAAAGTGCAAGTTTAGTAGGTCCAGTATGGCCCCCAGAGCTGTAAACAAGCTCCTCTAAACAATTACACCGATAATCACTCATTCAACCGCATGTGTTTACTCCAGTGGGCAGATGGGCAAGGAGAATCTGTTTCTTTGGACAGGCTGAGGGGTCAGCCTGATTATGAACACACGACAATGTGAAAGTTCAATTAAAAACAAGTGAGAAACGCAAGAAACTGACACAGAAGAGGAGAAGGAGGGGTGAATTAGTCTGGGAATTGATCTTTCCCAGAGTCACGACCAGCCTGTCACAGTAACAGAAACACAAGTAGGCCCAGGGAGCATTGTTGTTGCAACAGATTAAATAGTGTGTTTGTCTTCGTGCTGCAGAGTTCACCCTGAGCAAGACTATCCCTCTTTACAAGATGTTTGGGAAAGTTTCCACTTTATATAATTTCAGCATGGCTACCTTACTAAACAGGGCTTAATTTGTAAACTGATCAATGCCGGAATGCAGATGGTGTGTGTGTGTGTGCGTGTGTGTGTGTGTGTGTGTGGGGGGGGGGGGGTAGGAGGCAGGGTGCAGGGGAAGTGGAGGGAGCTTGTACATCCTCCACCTTAAAATTTTGAACGCTATTTCCTGCATTTTGGTGTAGCCTATTTTAACGGGTTGTTAAACATCTACACCTACATTTGTAAACACTTTAATAAATTACTATTTTACAGAACAACAACAGGTTGTGTGTGAATAGAGCAGCTGCGATTCTGTCAAGCATCAAGGAAGACGCTTCATCCCCATGGGACATGCCATCCGCGCCTCTGCTGGGCAGGAGCGTGTGCACGAGCTGGTGCGCTGCTGCAGCTGTAACATCCACTCCACAGACTGGGCCAACATCTCCTCTTGTTGTATTTTTAATAAATAGTCGCCAAAAAAAAAAATAAAAAATGCGATGACTCTGGACTTTTAGGGGAGGAGATTTAAGTTGCCAGATCCGAGCAAACAGTTGCTGGAATGCACCCGGTCAAAATGAGAACGTTGGCAGGCTCAAATAAGGCACTGATTACAAATACAGGTGGTCCCCGACTTACGGCGCCATCGACGTACAGCAGCTCGGACTTACGGCGCCGCCCCCAGTGACGTCATCACACCTTACGTTGTCTTTTTTATGCAGCATTTTATGTTTTTT
>JARVGV010001740.1:35447103-35462234 GCA_031762435.1 Hypsolebias longignatus | reverse complement strand
AGCACCTGCAGATGTTGGATGCTGTCTATCATGGTGCACTAAGATTCATAACTGGATGTGATTATCGTACCCACCACCGCACCCTGTGATTTGGAGGTGCTGATTCTCATCCCAGCCTTCACACTCTGCTGTGAACCGCTCCAGTGAGAGCTGAAGATCATGGCACGATGACACCAACAGGACCACATCATCTGCAAAGAGCAGAGATGGAATCCAGAGGCCACCGAATCGGAATCCCTCCACTCTATGGCTGCACTGAGAAATTCTGTTCATAAATGCTTCTGCCCATTATGAACAGAATCTGTGACAATGGATATCCCTGTCTGAGTCCAACTTCCACCCTGAAGGGGTCCGACTTACTATCAGCAATGCAAACCAAACTCTTGCATCGCTTGTTTAAGGACTGAACAGTCTGTAACAAAGGGACCCCCCCCCACACACACACACACAATGTACCCAGAGGAACACATTTGAAAGCCTTCTCCAAGTCCACAACACATGTAGACTGGATGGGCAAACTCACATGACCCCTCCAGGACCCTAGTGAGGGTAAAGAGTTGGTCCAGTTTCCCACGACCAGGAAGAACTCACGTTGTTTCTTCTGGTTCTGAATTTCGACCAACGATCAGACTCGCTTCTCCAGTACCTCTGAATAGACTTTACCAGGCTAAGGAGATTGATTTCCAACCCTCCAGTCCCCCTTTTTGAAGAGGGGAACCACCCAAGAAGAACTGCTGGGACTGCTGGGAACTACCTCGGCGACCTCAACCACAGTTATGGACAGACTAACCCTGAAGTCTCCCAACTCTGCTTCCTCCATGGAAGATGTGCTGGTGGGATTGAGAAGGTCTGAGAAGTATCCCTTCCACGTCCCGACGACATCACTGGTTGAGGTCAATAGCAACCCACCTTCACTGAACACAGTGTTCATAAAGAGCTGCTTTCCCTCTTCAGCTGCCTGTTGGTTTGTCAGAATCTCCTCAGAGCCAACCAAATGTCGTTATCCTGGACCTCACCAAACTCCTCCCACATTCAAGTTTTTGCCTCAGCAACAGCCAAGGCTGTGGACCACTTGGCCCTCCAGTACTCCTCAGCTGCCTCCGGAGTCCCATCAATCAACAAGGACTGATAGGACTCCTTCTTCAGCTTAGCAGCCTCCCTAACCCGGAATGTCCACCACCGAGTTTGAGTATGGCCACTGTGAGAAGCACAGACAACCTTGCAGCCACGTCAACAATTGAGTCGCAGAACATGGTCCATTCTGCCTCAGTGTTCCCTGCCTCAGCTGGGATGCCCGGAGGTGTGAGTTGAAGATCTTTCTGAAGGGTTCTTCTGCCAGGCATTCCCAGCAAACCCTGACTACACATTTGGATCTATCAGGTCTATCCGGCATCTTCCCCCACCATCTGATCCAACTCATTACCAGGTAGTGATCAGTTGACAGCTCAGCTCCTCTTTTCACCTGAGTATCCAAAACAAACAGCCGCAAATCACAACTACAAAGTCAGTCATCGATCTATGACCTAGGGCGTCCTGGTGCCAAGTGCACTTATGGACAGCCTTATGTTGGAACATGGTGTTCACGATGGACAAACTATGACTAGTGCAGAAGTCCAACAACAGAACACTGCTCGAGTTCAGATCAGAGAGGCCATTCCTCCCTATCACACCCCTCCACATCACACTGTCATCACCCACGTGGGCATTGAAGTTCCCCAGCAGAATAAAGGAGTTCCCAGCTGGTGCACCTTCCAGTACTCCCCACTAAGGACTCCAAGAAGATTGAATAATTTGAACTGCTGTTCAGCACATAGGCACAAACAACTGTCAGAGCCCATTCCCCCCACCTGAAATGCAGGGAAGCCACCCTCTCATCTACCAGAGTGGAATCAGGTCCAGGCCCTCTGGAGGAGATTGGTCCCAGAACCCATGTTGTGTGTTGAGGTGAGCCCAACTATATCTAGTCTGTACCTCTCAACCTCATGCACAAGCTCAGTCTCCTTCCCTGTCAGAGAAGTCACATTCCATGTCCCAAGAAGCAACTTTGGTAAGCCAGGGTCAGAGTGCCAAGGTCCCCGACTTCGGCCACTGCCCATGGATTCATGCACCCAACTCATGTGGCCCCTCCTGGTGGGCCTACAGGAAAGCAAACCCATGTTGCTCTTTCAGACTGAGCTCCACCGGGCCCCATGGGTAAAGACCCGATCACCATGCGCTTGCTGGCAAGCCACTCCCCCAGGCCTGGCTCCACGGTGGGGCCCCGGTAACCCATGTCCAGGCAAAGGACACCGAGTTCCTTGTTTTCTTTTTTCATACAAGTCTTTTGAATCCGTCTTTGTCTGGCCTGTCACCTAGAAACAATCTGCTTGGGAGACCCTTCTAGGCGTGTTAAAATAAAACAGTCAGGAGCTTCTTCAGAGTAAAGCCATTTATTTATGAAGCTGTGAAACATCTCTGAAGCTGTGGGTGGGTTCTGTGGGTTTGACTGAGTGGACAGGACCATCTGTTTGATGTCATTGTGGACGATGTTTCGTGTCCCACTCCTCTTGGACCTGGTGGATCCACTGGTTGTAGTTGGACACCTTGGTGTAGATGCCCAGCTTGTCCTTCAGGCCGCAGCCCTCACCCCACGACACCAGGCCAACCAGGAACCAGGTGTTCCGGTACAGGGTGACCATCGGGCCGCCGCTGTCCCCCTCGCAGGCGTCCACGCTCTGGCCCAGGATCCCGGCACACAGGACATTGTCGGACAGCTGGTGTGGGAACATCTGCTGACCACAGACGCTGCGGTTGACCAGCGGGATCTTGATGACATTCAGCGCTGAGCTGTACTTCCCGCTGTCCTGCTTGCCCCAGCCTGTCACCACGGTGATGGTGCCATTTCGGTGGAGCACCCGCTCGGCCATAGCGCTCCCCGGCAAGCAGACAGGCAGGATGTACACAGACGACGGGGCAGGTGTCTGCAGGCGGAGCAGGGCGATGTCGTTGTCCACCGTCCGGCTGTTGTAGCTGGGGTGTTTGAAGGCCCGAGCGACCTGGAGGGTCTCCTCCGTTCCTTCTTCCTTCAAACGCTCGTAGTCACCTAAGAACATGGATCAGGACCCGATCATCAGTCAGTTTTTTATCAACACGTGAACTAGTTCTGTTTCTGTCTGAGAGCTCACCCAGTCTGACGCTGAACTTGTGGTGGCCTTCGAGGCAGTGAGCTGCCGTCAGGACCCAGCTCTTATCGATGAGGACGCCGCCGCAGTGAAACCTCCCTCTGGAGTTAAAAACAACCACCTGTGCACAAAAACATCATGAGTTAGCTGCAGCGTTCTACAGAGCCGACTGTTTATGAGCACCACGATGCACTGCAACAAGGAGCAGCGCAGGACCAGCGGCTGAACACTGAAAGACATGGCTGAAGTTTGCTGAACGAGCTGAAACTGAATTGTTAAAGCTAAAGGAAGTAGAACACTAGCTAATAGATAATGTAGAAACATGCATGCTAATAGCTAAATGTAAGAACGAGCACGCTGTAAGCTAAATGTTGAAATGAGAAAGCTGAAAGCTAAATGTTGAAATGAGAAAGCTGAAAGCTAAATGTCAAAATGAGAAAGCTGAAAGCTAAATGTTAAAATGAGAAAGCTGAAAGCTAAATGTTAAAATGAGAAAGCTAAATGTTAAAATGAGAAAGCTGAAAGCTAAATGTTAAAATGAGAAAGCTGAAAGGTAAATGTTAACATGAGAAAGCTGAAAGCTAAATGTTAAAATGAGAAAGCTGAAAGCTAAATGTTAAAATGAGAAAGCTGAAAGCTAAATGTTGAAACGAGAAAGCTGAAAGCTAAATGTTAAAATGAGAAAGCTGAAAGCTAAATGTTAAAATGAGAAAGCTGAAAGCTAAATTTAAAATGAGAAAGCTGAAAGCTATAATAGCAATGGACTAGAAAAAGATTAAAATAGCAACATGAAAGCAAAGTGAAGTATGCAAAATACTGTATTAGATTATAGAATCAAAATGCTAACTAAACCTAGCTCTATGATAGTTAACAGCTAAAGTGTGAAAAAATGCTACAAAGTTAAAGTAGGAAACTGTTAGTTAAATGTATCAAATAGTTGAAAATATTTGTTAGTTTACTAAAAGCTAAAGGAAGAAAAATAGTGCAAGGCCAAAATAAGAAATAAGTTTTTTAGTAGCTGCAAAGATTAGCTCAAAGCTAAAAGTGGCAAAAGACCAAGTAAAAGTTAAAAGTAGCTTAATAAAACTAGTAGCTGAAGCAGATTTAGAAACAACAGTGTTTCAATGGCGTAAATGAAGTTAAATATTTTTAAAATGACAAAAGTTGAAAAAAAAATCTTAAGTTATTTCCTGAATGAGCCAAAGGTTAAAAAAAATAAATTAAAAAAATTCATAGGAAATATAAAAACTTGAATCGAACGTGCCGATTTCTTACAGTCTTGTGGGTCAGAGGCCAAATGTTTAGAACCCCCTATTTAATAAAACCGGCTGCTTCAATTGGACCTGGAGATCCAGCAGATCGGCTCTGGTTCTTTGAGGAGCTGGTCCCAGACTAAGGGACCTGGCTGACCATGGGAGGACCTGAACATGAGACAGGTTGTCCACAGACACACGTGTGGACGGGCGTTGTCTTGTTGAAACCTGAACCCTGTCACTGGACCGGGGTTCTGCCTCAGGAGGGGTAAGACACGCAGTCGCCTCCTGCCATCATGATACCAGGCGTGACACCGGTCTACAGAAGTGCACGACTGGGTTTCTGTGCTCAGTGGCGTCGTGTGCCAACAGCGCTGAGTAAAACTAAACAACTTCTGTAAACACGAGAACTGCTCGCACGTTTGTCGAGGTATAAAGAGTTTCAGCAGATGGTGAGAAGCGTCAGGACTAACATCAAACCTGTCCATTGGAGGATCAGTTACCTGCCAGGGACTCTCCCCCTTCTTGCCCACCTCTCCCCCAACCGTCCAGGGCATCAGCCCCTCCATCGGCGGCCTGATGTACTCAGACCTGTTGATCAGCAGCTGACCACAGGAAGTGGAACCTCTGGGGACGCAGCTCCTGCTGTTGTCTTCCAGCTTGTATCCTGTCAGACAGCTGCAGCTCCTGCTCTGGCCGTCCTCGCTCTCCGTGCACTCGTGGTCGCAGTCGCCGTTGTCCACCGAGCAGTTGGTGGCCGTTACATCTAAAAGAGGCGAAATGGCTTTTTAACTTTGACATCAAACTTTGAGTGGACGTAAAGGCAAAAAAAAAGACCGGTTGATGTTCGGATTGCTTCAGTCTCTAGAAAAGTTACATTTAGTTAAAGTGAGTGATTATCAGAGGATGGTCTGCCTTTATGAACCCCTTGGTTCCCTTCTCGCTAGCTGGTTCCCTTCTCGCTAGCTGGTTCCCTTCTTGTTAGCTGTTCCCTTCTCATTACCTGTTCCCTTCTCGCTAGCTGGTTCCCTTCTCGCTAGCTGGTTTCCTTCTTGTTAACTGTTCCCTTCTCATTAGCTGGTTCCCTTCTTGTTAGCTGGTTCCCTTCTCGCCAGCTGGTTCCCTTCTCGCTAGCTGGTTCCCTTCTTGTTAGCTGTTCCCGTCTCATTAGCTGGTTCCCTTCTCGTTAGCTGTTCCCTTCTCGCTAGCTGTTCCCTTCTCACCAGCTGTTCCCTTCTCGTTAGCTGGTTCCCTTCTCGTTAGCTGTTCCCTTCTCACTAGCTGTTCCCTTCTCATTAGCTGGTTCCCTTCTTGTTAGCTGTTCCCTTCTCGCTAGCTGTTCCCTTCTCACTAGCTGTTACCTTCTCGTTAGCTGGTTCCCTTCTCGTTAGCTGGTTCCCTTCTCGCTAGCTGGTTCCCTTCTCAGTAGCTGCTTCCCTTCTCGTTAACTGTTCCCTTCTTGCTAGCTGTTCCCTTCTAGTTAACTGTTACCTTCTTGCTAGCTGTTCCCTTCTCGTTCGCTGTTCCCTTCTCATTAGCTGGTTCCCTTCTTGTTAGCTGTTCCCTTCTCATTAGCTGGTTCCCTTCTCGTTAGCTGGTTCCCTTCTCGTTAGCTGGTTCCCTTCTCATTAGCTGGTTCCCTTCTCGTTAGCTGGTTCCCTTCTCGTTAGCTGGTTCCCTTCTCGTTAGCTGTTCCCTTCTCATTAGCTGGTTCCCTTCTCATTAGCTGGTTCCCTTCCGGTGGTCTGGGCTGAATTAAGTGGACGTTGTGACCCACAAACAGCTGAACAATCCTATTAAATCAAATTACTTTCAAATGTGTTTTAAAACATTGGCAACACGTGGAAAAGCTTGTTTTGCTTGTAAAATCTCCACAGATTTAACTCAGACTGGTGGGAGGAGCCTCGAGCTGACCTGTCAGAGCAGATTGGTCTGTTGGGGCGGGGCCAGCTTCCTGCAGGTCGGATGTTTGTCTCAGGTGGAAGACTTTAAGTGTCTGGGCATCTTGTTCCTGAGTGATGGGAGATGGATCCATGGATCGAGGTCTCGTCCTCAGTAATGAGGGTGTTGCTTTGGTCTGTCGTGGTGAAGAAAGAGCTGAGTCCATAGTCAAAGCTCTGGATTTACTGGTCTGTTCCAACCCTCAGCTGTGGTCATGAGGTTTGGATCAGGACTTAAAGAACAAGATCCTGAATCCAAGCAGCTGAAATTATCTTCCTTTGTGGGGAGGGGGAGGTGTGTGTGTATGTGTGTGTGTGTGCGTTTGTATGTGTGGGTGTGGTGGGGGCTCAGCCTCAAATATATGGTGAGGATCTCCGTCATCTTGGGGGAGCTCAGAGTAGAGCCACTGCTCCTCTGGAGTCAGCTGAGGAGGTTCATCTGATCAGGACGCCTCCCTTTGAGGTTTTGGTCACGTCTCACTGGTCAGAGACCCAGACCTCCATGCAGGGTTTATGTATCCTCTCTGGTCTGGGAACACCCTGGGGTCTGCATGGAGGAGCTGAGAGTGTCGCTGGGGGAAGGAGGTCTGGGTTTGTCTCCTGGAACTGTTGGCTCCGTGACCCGACCAGATCAGTGGTAAAACATGGAGATGGAAGTTTTACTAACACATGACCAAAACAAGATTTCAACCTCCCAGTTTCTTTTGTTTTTAGTTCTTTATTGTCCTCATGGGCGTGCTGGTGCACAGGTTAGAGAAGGTGGGTCTGTGATCGGAAGATTGTCGGTTCAAATCCCGGTACCGACATCATCAAAATGTGGATGGAAAGGTGAAGCACCCACACCTGCCTCCACCCTCATTTGCCCCTCTCTGGGCCCTTGAGCAAGGCCCTTAACCCCCCACCAGCTGCTCCCGTGGATAGCTCGGTGGTCTGTGTGTGTGTGTGTGTGTGTGTGTGTGTGTGGGGGGGGGGGCCTCTGGCATGAAAAAAAAAATCACCAAGTCTTCACGTGACAGTTCATTGTGGCGACTCCTGAAGAAGGAGCAGCCGAAAGAAGAAGAAAAAAAATGGTTCTCTTGTTTTCATTAGTAATCATCTCACCTGTTCTCTCTCAGTAATCGTTTCACCTGTTCTCTCTCGATAATCGTTTCACCTGTTCTCTCGGTAATTGTCTCACCTGTTCTCTCTCGGTAATCATCTCACCTGTTCTCTCTCAGTAATCGTTTCACCTGTTCTCTCTCGGTAATCGTTTCACCTGTTCTCTCAGTAATTGTCTCACCTGTTCTCTCTCGGTAATCGTCTCACCTGTTCTCTCGCAGTAAATGTCTCACCTGCTCTCTCTCAGCTCTCACCTGTTCTCTCTTGGTAATTGTTTCACCTGTTCTCTCAGTAATCATCTCACCTGTTCGCTCTCAGTAATCTTTTCACCTGTCCTCTCTCTGTAATCGTCTCACCTGTTCTCTCTCAGTAATCGTCTCACCTGTTCTCTCTCAGTAATCATCTCACCTGTTCGCTCTCAGTAAATGTCTCACCTGTTCTCTGTCAGTAATCATCTCACCTGTTCTCTGTCAGTAATCGTTTCACCTGTTCTCTCTCGGTAATCGTTTCACCTGTTCTCTCTCGGTAATCGTTTCATCTGTTCTCTCTCGGTAACTGTCCTCCTCACTTTACAGGTGTTCTCAGTTATTTTCTTTTGTCAGATTTTGTTTTTGTTTGTGTTTTGCAGGTTTTCTCAGTTCCTGTTAAAAACTCCGTGTTTTATCTCCTTCCTGCTTCTCGTGTCTCGTTTACCTGCTTTCAGGTCGTTGGCACCGTAAACTGAAGTTCAGTTTTTAAAGGCTCATTCTGAGCTTCTAAAAACATAAAGTTAAAAATACAACAGTGACGCTTCAACCACGTGTTTCACGTTGCATCAGAGGAAACTGAAGTTGACTTTCAAAACAGAAAAGATTTATGTCAGAAAGTTTTATTTTGAAAGGTCAACGTGGTTCAGGCCTCGGCCTGGTTCTGGAGGTTTGGACTCACTGTGGTTGCAGTATTTGCCTTCGTATCCATGGAAACAGCGGCAGGCGTAGTCATGGTACTGATCCACACACGCCCCGTGAACACACAGATTGGACACACACTGGTTCCCATCTGAAACATGAACATGGGAGCATTACCCACAATGCACTGCAATGAGAAGCAGAGCATAAGCGGCGTGATGCTGAGCACTAACAGACGGATGAAGAAGCTGAAACTGAATTGTTAAAGCCAAGGAAACAGAACACTAGCTAACAGCTAATTATAAAAATAAACATGCTAAAAGCTATAGGTATCTAAAGATTAGTTAAAAAAATAAAAGTGGCACAATGCTAGGTAGAAGTTAAAAGTAGCAGAAGGCTAACCAAAAGTAAAAGTAGCAAAAAAGAAAGTTAAAATCAACAAAAGTTTAGCTAATAGTATAAAAAGGTAATTCAAACTAGCAAAATGATAGCTAAAGGCTAAAGGATAAAAAAGGATAGTTAAATGTTAAAGTAGGAAAAGGCAAGATAAATGTATCAAAAAGCTAGTTAAGCACTAATCATATAAAATAGGTGGCTAAAAGCTAAACATAGAAGAACAATAGCTAAAAACTAAAAGTAGCATAAGAAAATCTGATCATTCTCAATCAGGTCATCTGGACAGTTTCTTTTTAGTAGAAACGTTTCACCCTCACTCCAGAGGGCTTCATCAGTCAGAAGTTCCAGCACACAATTTTGGATGGTTAAAACAGATTTTAAAGAGAAAGGGAGGTCAGTGAAGCACCGGGGTTGAGCCTTTTGTCATCCAGTGTCTTGAGTAGAAAGAGACACGAAGAAACGATAAAGCTGATAAATTGATAATTTAATTTATTATGTGATTAATTGATTTATTGTTTATCGCGACAGGCCTATGACTTGCCAATTTGATTTATAAACCTCTGCATCACAGTAAATTTCACATTATACCATTATTCCTGAAGAAATACTGTGATTTTCCAGTAGGAAGTGCCAAAGGTTGCTCTGGAAGTAAATAAGCATAGAATTCTAGGTAAATGATCCTGGTCAAGCTTTAAAACTGCAGAGTTTATTTTTTGGGCAAGTTGAGCTCACATGTCAATCACTCTCCCTCCCCTCCTAAACCCCCCAACCTCATGGTTGAGGGGTTTAGGATCAACTCTCTGCAGCTTAAAAGCTTTAAACTGCATTTTTCAGTCACAAATAGAAATTTAAACCATCTTAAAACACAAAGGGAAATCCAGATGCTTTTGTCTAAACTTACCAGGATGAGAATAAAGTTGTTTGTTTTTTTTAACTATTTTAGTTACTGTATGAATATTTAATGTCAATAACCTCTGAAAATGTAGTCAACACCTTAAAGTTTCTCCTCAATGTGGCAGAAAGTCATTTAGGTGTTCTTCCTCAAAGCAAAATAATAATAATAATAATAATGTGTTATGTATTGTCATTATTGTATGTTCCCATACAATGGTGAAATTGGCTCTCTGCATTTAACCCATCCACCACCAGAAGGTGCAGTGGGCAGCTATCGAAAGCACCCGGGGAGCATTTGGGGATCGAATGTGCTGCTCAGAGACACCACGAGATGTGCAATGACTGGCGATCAAACCTAAGACTTTCGGGTCTCGAGTCGGTTGCCTTGCCTCTACCCCATCTCGGCAAATGAGACTTTGTTGACCAATTTTATACCAAAAGCTAAGATGGTAACTCTGCAGGAAGATGAAGTCCAGCTTGTGGAGGTTTTGGTGCTGAGAGACTTACGCTGTAGAGGACATCCACCCAGCCCTCCATGGTGATGCACTGGAACACCGTGAGCACCGCAAACAGGATGTTGTCAAAGTTGGTGATGCCAAAGTTGGGTCCTTTCCAGTATTCATTGCAGGTGGTCCCGTTCAGACAAATTCTGGCTGGTGGCTCGAACCCACAAGGCCAGTCATCTGCTATCTCACCTGAACAAAAGGGCAGTAGAAAAAATAAGAGATTTGCACATTTAGAATTGTCCAAAAGTCCAAAACACTGCGGCGGGCACGTCAAAATGTTCCCGTTGTGGCGTAGTTCACCTGTGGGTTTGAAACAGGTGTGGTGGAACTTGCCCATGTAAAACTCCACCCCGATGATGGCAAACATGACGATGGCGAAGAAGAGCAGCAGGCCTATCTGAAGCAGAGGAACCATGGCTTTCATTATGGACTTCAGCACCACCTGGAGACCTGCGGGTCAGAGAGACGTCAAGAACCAAAGCTGAGCCTCTTCATCCGACCAACAAAAAACTGCCCGTTATGAATGGGAACGGTTTCCTGTCACATTGTTTCTTATCCGTTACGGTTCGAGTGATTAAATGTTTTGCAGCACATTTCTAAAGTAATTTAAAGAGGAATAACAGACAAACGAGAAAAGACGAGTCATATTTCTGGATTGTGGGACTTACTGGGGATGCCCGACACGAGTTTCAGTGGTCTCAGAACTCTGACGGCTCGCAGCGTTCTCAGGTCGAAGTCTGAACCCACCGTGGCCAGAATTCTGTTGGTTCAAAAACGGACAAACCAGAACATTAATTTAGCTTTTGTAGCCCGACATACGTCAAAACGTTCAGCTCGTTCATGAGATGGGTGCTATAAATTTTAGCTTTTTTGTAACTTGTATACTTTTTCAATTAATTTACTTTATTCACAAACTGTTTCCTATATCTTAGTTTCCTTTTTTTTCATGTTCGTTTAAATCTGCTCCACCAAACTGCCTCTATTTTTGTCTTAAGCTAACATTTTAGCTAACATTCTGCTACTTTTTAGCCTTTTGACACGTTCACCTTTTTCAACCTTTAGTTTTGAGCTAGCCGTTTTAAAAAAATTAATAAACTACTTTTACCTTTCAGGTAACCATTCTTTGATTTTCACTATTTTTGGTTTCATTTAGCTAACCTATTGCTCTTTACCAGTTATTTTTTTTATTTCTACCTTTTTGCTTCGTTACTCACTCCTAGCCTTTTGCTTCTTTAGTTAGTTTGTGCTACTTTTAACTTTTAGCCATGTTGCTCCTTTGGGCTTCTGACTAGTGTTTGGACTCAAACTCAGGAATCATATGAAACATTCTGATTATTTTCTTGTCAAACAACAATAAATTTAAAAAAGTAAGACAGAGAACACATAGACCAGCTAGTTTTACTGATTAAAAAATAAGCAAAGTCATGGATTTGAGTTTTTGAATAACTAAAATAACCACTTTTTATTTCTTAGGTCTATTTTTCTGATTACCTCAAAGGCCTCGTTGGTTCATTGCAGTTACGAGTCTAAAGCTAATCTTCTGCTAACCCAAACAGATCTGCAGCTCATTACATCATCTGTTGTCCATATCTGCTTTTGCACAAAGGGCAGACGTAGTTGTGAGTGCGTTTTTCTCTAAAAGTGTGTTTTGCATCTACAGCACAGCTGGCAGCCCTCATTACAAGCTCCACACACATGAGGAGACTTAAGTGCTTCACTGAGACACAAAAGTAAAAAAAAAAAAAAACATCCTTCAGGCTAAGAAGACTCAGAGAGAAAGCAACAAACAGAGGACGGAGAAGATGAAAATTAGACTTAATTTAGGAGGACAGAGGGACTAGGAATAATAACGTCACATGGAATCCAAGTGAGGATGAAACATTCCTACAAATCAAACCGTCCAAGTCAAAAAAAAAAAGATCAACATTTCAGCTGAAATTTATTAATTGTGAGGGAATTCCAACAAGACAAAATAACAGCAAATACATGCCAAACAGCCAAATCTAACAGATCTGCTTTCGCTTCGGTAAACAGCTAAAATAAGCTGCAGCTACTGACTTTGAAAAAGCTCCACAGTGTGAATATTTCAACACAGTTTTCAAGAAGCAGATTTTGTACAAGGATTCTGACCTTCATCTCAACATTGGGCTCTAAAAACGACGTCAGAGTTATGGAAAAACGGTGCATTTATTGTAACTAAAACACAGTCACGTTTCAAATCTTGTATCATCCACAGCTGTTCATGTAGCAGAAAGAAACTAAAAGGACACCAACGTTTAATCTCCTAAAGAGGTGTGCATTTACAATAAACTGTCAGCTTTCATACTTTTACCACAAAAAATCTAAGTGACAGGCGTTTTTGTGTTAATGTTGGTAATAGTTTATCTGCTTTAATGCTGCTTTTCTGCAGGGTCCCGCAGGGCTTGATTCTTGGACCCCATCTGTTTTCATTGTATCTGCTCCCGTTCAGGTCTGTCCTTTGGAAACGGGGCCTTTCGTTTCATTACTATGCTGATGACTGTCAGATTTATCTGTCCTTAAAACTAATCTTGCTCCATTCACCCTCTGTTAAAATATCTTGATGACATCAAGGCATGGATGTCTTCAAACTTTTTAAGTTTCAACTAACAGAAAACTGAAGTCATTGTGTTTAGCTCTAGCTCTACAGCTGTCTCTGATCCTGTAAACCTCAACTCTCTTGAGCCATACCTTGAGCAGTCTGTCACAAATCTGGGGATGGTTTTAGACTCTGACTTTAATAAACAGAATAATTCTGTTCAACAAAAAAGTTCCATCCAGTTAACGTAGATAGCTAAGCTTATGCCCGTGTTGACCAGAACTGACCTTCAAGAAATAGCCCATGCATTCATTACAACCTGGCTGGACTACTGTAACATGCTCTATGTTGGGGTCAGTCAGGTCTCCATTTCACATCTCCAGCTCGTCCAAAATGCTGCAGCTCGATTCTTACAGGAACTCGATAAGATAATGGATGGATGGATGTTTTTATGTTTGACATTATTGTTAAGCACTAACAGCTGCTGTTTTAAATGTGCGTTATAAATAAATATGACTTGACTTTTATCATCCACCAAACCAGTCTGAACAGACTGAAAATCTAGTCTTGTTAAAAACTCCTGTCTCTTTGTGAACGAGGACTCGTTTCTATTGACGAGGAGTTGATGTGGAAACTGAATCAGACGCCATGACTTTTAATCTCCCCGTTGATCCGCGTGGAGGGTGACGCTAACGTCCGTCAAGCGCTCGCTCGTCTCTGCTTTGTCACGACGGCCAGCGCCACACAACCAAACCGCACCTGTCGTTACCTTATTTACAGAGCCTCGCATTGATCCGAGCTTCACAGAAGACACAAAACTAATTTCCTCGTAAATTCACAGACACACACAATTTCCTGCTCAAGTCATCAAACGTGAACCTGGACGCTGCGCTTCAGCTTTTAGCAGAGATATAAATAGAGCTTCTTTAACACAGATGAGTAACAGTTGTGGAAGGTACAGAGGTAAGAGTGACTCATCCTGCTGCCTATTATAATTTACAGGCAGTTCATTTGGCCGTTACGTCTCCTCTCTTTCAAACCAAGACATTAAAAATAGACAAAAATATATAATTGTGTTTTATCTCTGGTAAACAAACCTGCTTGTAGAAGTGAATAACACTTTCTGCTCAAAGTGGGATAAGACTGGACAAAATAGTAAAAGTGAGCATTCAAATCTTCAGGTTTATACAAATATCACTTGAATCAAATTAAAAAGGAGGAACTGCATTTTCTTGTGAGGCTGACGGGACGATGGGATGTAGTTTAATTACCGCGGCCTGGTCCAGCTGCGGGCCAGCGGGACCGTGATTGAGTTTTTCACACGTCTCTGTAAGATGAAACGAACGATCTCCGAGGACGGACATGAGAACATGTTTCTGACAACCTGACGGAGTGGAAGCTCCCTGTCTTTGTGATCATTACCAGCTGGTCTCAGACTGTCTGTCTGCCTCACTGACTGTCTCCCTGCCTGCCTGTCGGCCTCCCGTCAGAACAGAACCAACCAGGGGATCTTTTAATCCGACACCCGCATGACTGCCTGTGGCTGCTGGATTCCTCTCAGTGCAGGGTAACATCTCACCGAGCTGCGATTGTTGGAGACTAGGCAGCTCAAAATTGTTAAAAGACAAATAAATGAAACGCAAATTGTTAGTTGTGTGTTTTTGAGCACTGAATGTTGGGAAATCACAGCTAGGCCTGTCACGATAACAAACAAATAAATT
The DNA here is from genome assembly GCA_031762435.1 of Hypsolebias longignatus. Taxonomy (NCBI): domain Eukaryota; kingdom Metazoa; phylum Chordata; class Actinopteri; order Cyprinodontiformes; family Rivulidae; genus Hypsolebias; species Hypsolebias longignatus. The sequence goes on along the minus strand of JARVGV010001740.1, from coordinate 35,447,821 downwards.
AATCGCATCATAAATTAAAATTATGGACCTCATTTTCATTTATCAGCTTTATCGTTTCTTCGTGTCTCTTTCTACTGAAGACACTGGAAGACAAAAGGCTCAACCCCGACGTTCTTCACTGACTCCTCCCTTTCTCTTAAAAATCTGTTTTAATTGTCCAAAATCGCATTTGTGGATCGTTAAAAGCAGCTGAGAAGCTAAGCTATGAGCTAAGCTAACAGGCCAACCTCTGGAAAAAAAAACCTCCATCTTGTCAAAGCTTCAAAATTCACGGTTGAAACCTGTGCCTTTGAGTAAAAAGTTATTTTTCTTAGCAAAAAGAAGCTGAGAAGGTGTTTGCTGATTTTTTTTTTTATTAAAAGTTTTGTGTGACAAATGCTAAAGAGCTCAAACCACACAGAGCGTCCGCCATTTTGAAAACTGAAAAACAGGAAGGACAGACAGCCCATGTCACGTCAAGGGGCCTCCCTCGCATTTTTCTTAAAAAGACACGCTGCTGGCTCCCTCACCATCCATCCTTCGGTTCAAACAGTCTTATACTGCCATCCGGTGGTCAAAAAAAGGTACTACCCACAAAAATTAACCAACATTTCTTAAGTTTGACAATATTTACTAATTATTGTCAAATTTCAAACCATATTATCATTTATTGCAATAATTTCTGAGACAATTAATCGCCCAGCAAAATTTGTTATCGTGACAGGTCTAATCCCAACTT
>JARVGV010001740.1:35290810-35309247 GCA_031762435.1 Hypsolebias longignatus | reverse complement strand
CCATGTGCGTTCGGCTCCGACCTACGGCAGAATCGAGCTACGAACGGTCCTTAGGTCTGGAACCCGTTCGTATCTCGGGGACTATAAGATTTAACCAAAATTTTTAAGAAATAAATTTGTGCTACTGACTCAACTGATTGAAACGTCTCCTGTTTGATTTCTAATGTGACTTGTAAGACTTTAGAAGGGAAACAACAGTTCAATATTTTTTCACCTCTACCTCAATATTTGATCAATTTTCTCCCCTCATTTCAAAGATATTAGCAAAACGGTCAACATTTTTTATTTTTTCAGTCAACAAATTGTTTGTATTCTGCATTTAAATAAATGTACAATAAAGACTCTTCTTCTCAGCACATAGCTGCAGAGGCTGAAGGAGGAAAACAGAGCACATCTTTACAACACAGCTTGAGTAGATAGATCACAGAGGCCCTAGTGCCTGACAATTTGGCTTGAACAGCTGCCACGCAGACAAACTGACCTTTTTACAGTTGCATGTGTAAAGTCAGGCGCTGCACCCGCAAATAGTTTATTGACTATTATACAAGCATGTTTGAAATTTGTGTTATTGGTATTTTACGTAGAGTAGCAGTTGGTAGAGCTGCTGCCTCTCAGCAAGCAGGTCACTGGTGCAAATCCTGGCCGGGGGGCTTTTCTGGGTGGAGTCTGCATGTTCTCTCTGCGCATGTTTTCCCCAGGTACTCCGGTTTTCGTGCACAGACTAAAAACATGCGTTAGTCTAAATGGTAACTCTAAATTGTCCCTAGGTGTCTGAGAGAGAATGGTTGTTTGTCTCATTTGTCTCTATGTGTCCCTATGATGGACTGGAAACCTGCCCAGGGTGTCCTTCGCCTCTCGCACTGTGGCTGCTGGACATGGGCATCAGTGATCCCCATGACCCAGAAAGGATGAAGCGGGAAAATATGATGGATGGATGGTATTACAACTTCAGATTGCCTTGTCTTATCTGAAGAAACCTCAAGTTTCAGGAATTGTGTTATTTGAACTGATAAGATTAAAGTAGAACGATTTAGCTATAATCTACAGCATCATAACAAAGACAAACAATATCATCACAAACACCTCAACCAACTGTCAAGCACGGTGATGGAGAGCTGATGATTTGGGCTTGTTTTGCAGCAGGACCTGGACACCATGTAGTCACTGAGTCATATTCTCTAGTAAAATGTGAGGCCATCTGGCCGACAGCTAAAGCTTGAACCAAACTGGGTCATGATGCAACACAAAAATAATCTCAAGCACACCAGCAGCTCTACAACAGAATGTCTAAAAACATTAAGGTGTGGCAGTAATCTAGTCAAAACTAAAACCTCAACCTGATTGATATGTGGAGGGCATATCCACTGGTGAAACCTTAAGAAACCTGTGTATGATTAAATTCCTGAAAAATGGCAAGAAGCTCAAGTAATTTGTAATAACAGTGCAAATTTCTGCTACAAGACTTAAAGAGGCTGAGATGTTCGTAGAGGACTAGTTTTTAAATTATTTCTTCTTGTTGCTGGCTCACAGGGTGAGCTTAGCTGCATTGTGAAAATATTCAATTCGGCTTGTGTCAAATTTAATACGGAGTAGTGGTGCAGAGGTTAGAGAAGGTGGATCTGTGATCAGAAGACCACCAGTCCAACTCCCAGTACCGACAACATCAAAATGTGGGTGGGAAAGGTGAAGCACACACCTGCCTCCACCCTCATTTGCCCAACTCTGGGCCCTTGAGCAAGGCCCTTAAACCCCACCATCTGCTCCCCCAGGCGCCCTAGGTGGCAGCTCTCTGCTCCACACAGAGGGCTGTGGTAGCTCGGTGGTCTGTGGTTGTGTCAAGAAGAGCATCCGGCATAAAAATAATTGCCATGTCTTTGTGAGACTTAGTTTGTTCTGGCGACCCCTGACGAAGGGAGCAGCCGAAAGAAGAAGAAAAAAAGGGCTTCCGTTAAATATTTATACAAATGCAAAATGTTGTGTTTATCTGAAGTTTATTTTTTTTCTAATTTCCGTACTTTGTAAGAGGTTATATTTTTCTTTTTGTTTCATATTGAATCAATGTTGTTTTTACAAGAGTGTACAGGTCATAGCGCTGCCCTAAAAATATTTAAAAAACTTTTCTTGCATCTAAAATGTGTTTGGGAAACACACATTGTTGTCAGAAGCATTTGCAATGATGGGAGGACACAATGGTGGGGGTCTGGGGTCCCCCCCCACAGAAATTTTTGAATAAATTAGATGCCATTTCCTGCATTCTGGTGTAGATTTGGACAAGCTGTTAAACATCTACGTTTACCTATAACACTTGATTCAATAACTCTTACTGGCACTAACATAGTGTTAAGCTAGCGGTATGCAATACAGACATGCTAGCTAAGATGTACAGATGTGGCCCTCTACTTCTCTCATGCACTTGGACTGCTGTATTGCCCTCTATGCTGGGGTCAGCCAGGTCTCCATTTCCCGTCTCCAGCTCGTCCAAAATGCTGCTGCTCGGCTCTTAACTGGAACTCGTAGATTTGGGCATATCCCACCAGTTTTATCCTCCCTTCGTTGGCTTCCTGTACATACAAGTATTGATTTCACCCCATCATCTCGCTGAGCAATTGGAACCATGTGTTCACTCTCAAGCCCTGAGATCATCTGATCAGCTGCATTTCTCTGTTCCAGAAGCACGACTGAAGCTCAGAGACGATAGGGATTTTTCAGCCGTGGGCCCCAAACTTTGGAATAATCTGCCCCCTAACATTAAGAAGGCCATTTCTCTTCCTGTTTTTTAATCTCTCTTAAAAATGGGTCTGTTTTTGCTGGCATTTCTGGAATTATCTACTAAAGTTAGTCATGGAGGTCCTCAGGGCTCAGTGCTTGGACAAATACCCTTTACTTTATACAGTATATGCTTCCATTAGGTATAGTTATTAAACAGCATGGAATAAATTTGCATTTTTATGATAATAACACCTCCTGGGGACTCCCTTGTTCTGCTGGGGCACTTCAACGGATACTTGGGCAACGACAGTGAGACCTGGAGGGGTGTGGTTGGAAGGAACGGCCCCCCTGATCTGAACCTGAGTGGTGCTCTGTTATTGGACTTTTGTGCTCATCATGGATTGTCCATAACAAACACCATGTTCAAGCATAAGTATGTCCATATGTGCTCTTGGCACCAGGACACCCTAGGCTGCAGTTCGATGACCGACTTTGTTGCAGTCTCATCTGATCTGCGGCTGCATGTCTTGGACACTCGGGTGAAGAGAGGGCAGAGCTGTCCATTGATCACTACCTGGTGATGAGTTGGTTCCGATGGTGGGGGGAGGATGTCAGTCAGACCTGGCAGACCCAAACATATTGTGAGGGTCTAGGGAACATCTGGCAGAGTCTCCCATGAGACAGAGCTTTAACTCCCACCTCTGGGAGAGCTTCAAACATGTTCTGGGGGAGGTGGGAGACATTGAATCCGAGTGGGCCATGTTCTGCACCTCTATTGTCAAGGCAGCTTATCAGAGCTCTGGCCGCAAGGTTGTTGGTGCCTGTCATGGTGGTAACCCTCGAACCTGGTGGTGGACACCAGCAATGAGGGATGCTGTCAGGCTGAAGAAGGAGTCTTATTGGGCCTTTTTGGCCTGTGGGACCCTGGAAGCAGTCCAAGTGGCATGAGGCTCAAGTGGTCGTTGAGGCAAATACTCTGGCATGGGAGGAGTTCGAAGAGGCCATGGAGAATGACTTCCGTATGGCTTCAAGCCAATTCTGGTCCACCATCCAGCATCTCGGGGGTGGGGGGGGAAGCGGTATGCCGTCAACACTATTTATAGTGGAGGTGGTGTGCTGCTGACCTCAACTTGTGATGTCAGTGGGCGGAACACTTCCTAGACCTCCTCAATCCCACCGGCACGTCTTTCACTGAGGAAGCAGAGCCTGGGAACTTTGGATCAGGCTCTACAATCTCTGGTGCTGAGGTCAACGAGGTGGTTAAAAAGCTCCTCGGTGGCAGGGCCCCAGGGGTGGTTGAGATTCGGCCGAAGTTCCTTAAGGCTCTGGATGTTGTGGGGTTGTGTTGGCTTACACAACTCTGCAACATTGGGGAGACATTGAGGGCAGTTCCCCTGGACTGGCAGACCGGGGTGGTGGTCCCCATATTAAAATAAATGGACCGTTGACTGTGTTCCAACTACAGGGGGATCACACTCTTAAGCTTCCCTGGCAAGGTCTATTCAGGGGCTCTGGAAAGGAGGGTCTGTCAGATAGTCGAACCTCAGATTCAGGAGGAACAATGCAGTTTTCATCCTAGTCGTGGAACACTGGACCAGCTCTACACCCTTAGCAGGGTCCTGGAGGGTGCGTGGGAGTTTGCCCAAACAGTCTAAATGTGCTATGTGGACTTGGAGAAGGTGTTCGACCGCATTCCTTGGGGAACCATGTGGGGGGTACTCCAGGAGTATGGGGTACCAGGCCCTTTGATAGGGCTATAAGGTCCCTGTGCAACCAGTGTCAGAGCTTGGTCTGCATTGCTGGCAGTATGTCGGGCTTGTTCCTATTGAGAGTTGGACTCCGTCAAGGTTGCACTTCGTCACGATTCTGTCCATAAATTTTATGGACAGAATTTCTAGGCACAGCCAAGGTGTTGATGGGATCCGTTTTGGTGGCCTTAGGATCACTTCTCTTTTTTTTTTTTTTTTTTGCAGCTGATGATGTCCTATTGGCTTCATCAGATCGTGATCTACAGCTTTTGCTGGAGCGGTTTGCAGCCGAGTGTGATGCGGCCAGGATGAGGATCAGTTCCTCCAAATCCGAGACCATGGTCTTGAGCCAGAAATGGGTAGAGTGCCCTCTCCGGGTCGGGGAGGAGGTCCTGCCCCAAGTGGAGGAGTTTAAGTATCTTGGGATCTTGTTCATGAATGAGGGAATAATGGAGCATGAGATCAAAAGGCACATAGATGCAGCATCAGCAGTGAAGTGAGCGCTGTACCGGTCTGTCATGGTGAAGAGAGACCTGAGTCAAAAGGCGAAGCTCTCAATTTATCGGTCGATTTACGTTCCTACCATCATCTATGATCATGAGCTTTGGGTTGTGACCAAAAAAACGAGACCACGGATACAGGCGGCTGAAATGAGTTTTCTGGGCTCTCCGTTAGAGATAGGGTGAGAAGCTCGGTCATCCGGGAAGGACTCAGAGTAGAGCCACTGCTTCTTCACCTGAAGAGGAGCCAGTTGAGGTGGCTCAGGCATCTGGTTAGGATGCCTCCTGGACGCCTCCCTGGTGAGGTGTTCTGGGCATGTCCCACCAGAAGAAGACCCAGAGGAAGACCCAGGACACGCTGGAGGGACTATGTTTCTCGGTTGGTCTGGGAACGCCTTGGGATTCCCCTGGAGAAGCTGGCCCAAGTGGCTGGGGAGAGGGAAGTCTGAACCTCCTTACAGTCTGCTACTCCCGCAACCCGACCCCGGATAAGCGGAAGATAATGAATAGATGGATAATCAAGCTGGTTTGTTAAAAAAAAAAAGAAATTCTTTACTTTGTGTTAAAAATAACAGTTTTTATTGTGTAATTTTGTTTTAGCAAAAGAAAACAGTTGTTATTTGTTCTTATAAAAACTTGTTCGGCTGCTCATATGCACACACACCTGTGTGCAGCGAGGGGCCACATTTTATTTATCATTCTGAACAATCTGAATGTGTCAAATACCTGTATTTGTGTTTTTTTATAGAATAATATGATGTTGACATATCCAAATAACAAGTGGATGTGTCAATGTTTTAAAAAGCTTTAAATCCATCTTTCAGTTTGTTTGAGATAGTAGTAACTGTATGCATGTATCCCATTCTATACACAAAGATAAGTTTATTTATTTTTTTACACATGATTTACCTCAAGGCGCCGAATAATCTCCCGGAGTGGCAAAGCACTTTCATTGCCGCCAATGAAGGTGGTTGTGGGAAGGCGAAACACTCTGTCCAGGTCACTCTCAGCCAGTCCATACAACCCTGTAGTGAACACATGCAAATACAGCCAATTCTGTAACAATGTACACACAGTGAGTACTTAAAATGTAAGTTTGAAATCCAATTCTGAGTGTTAGGAGAGCCAGAGTAGACGTGAATAAAAGAACAGAGCAAAAGAAAGATGGGAATAATAAAACTACACACAAAATGGGAGGAAAAAGATCTTGGAAAACACTATTGACGTAAATATTTCTTGGATTTCTTGTTTATGCATTTTCACTACAACTCATGCTATAACTTTGTGCAAGTTCATTAGCTGAAAAATGGAGCAGCTGAAAAAAGAAATAAATTTATATCCCTAGATTTAGTCAGGAAAACAAATCTCTGTTTTTAGAGTGTATAAAATTTCACAGTACCCATAAAATATGATGGTAAATGGACTGTACTTATAGATCACCTTCTATTTGAGCAAGACACTCAAAGCTTTTTACAACATTCTGTGTCCTTGTATCCATTCATACAACACTCTACAAGATCTCTACAAAGACTAATCAGAGCTTTATCACATTCAAACACTGATGGGACACACATCAGAGGCAACGAGGGGTTCAGTGTCTTGCCCAGGGACACTTCAACATGTGACTGCTGGTGGAATCAAACCCCCAACTCTTGCACTGGAGGACGGCTGCTCTAACCACTCAGCCACAACTGCCCCAGTGAATAATGATGTATTATCCATCCATCCATCCATCCTCCAGGGGCACAGGAGAGCTGGTGTCTACCTCCTGCAGTCATTGTGCAAGATGATATTTAAAATAACTGGTAAGTGAGAAAAAATATATTATTTAAAAAAGAGCATTTTAGATTAGAAAATAATGACTTCATTCTATCAGCCACCTTCAAGTTTTAAAACACAATACTGTATTTGTCATCCTTGTTTTTGTAGCAATGCTCAACATATGGACTGGGGGGTTAAGATTTTTGTCCTGCTTCAGTAACAGAAAACTCTGAAGAGACGTGGAGTCACAAACACAAACTGCAGGTAAGAGACCTGTTCTCGCAGTCCTGTGGGTTCTGACACTGACCCACTGACAAACCTTGGTGAACCTCTCACTGATGCTTGGACATCTAGCAACCACACGAGCCACACAGTCACATGATTTAAGCTCAGAGGCCCAACATTTTCATCAGACACACAAACAGCACACACGCTCTTCACTTTGTTCTAATGTTTTTCACTGCACTGCAACAAAACTATATAAATTTATGTCAGGAGCAAGAAAGCTATAAACCACGTTTACTGTATTTTTTGCCCTATAAGTCGTGTTTTTTTTTTTTGCATAATTTGCATGTCCTGCGATTTATATGCTGAAGCAACGTATTTCTGGATTTTTTTCCATATTTATAAACCAATTTTTGGTGAGATATGACGATTTAATTCATTCTGACTGAAAAAATTGAACACTACCATTTTAAGCCACTAGATGGCACTCGAGTACTGTAGCATGCCGTTGTGTCATGTAATAGGTAAAAGTGGCTATTAACGACACAATCAGCTTGCCATAGCCTGCCACCTTTGTCCAGCTTGCCTGGCGCAACGGTCAAATCAGCTGTGTTTCTCTGTGCCGCCCTGTTGAAATGAAGCTGATTTGACCACTGAAGTGCATTTATTAAGTAAAAGATCAACTGAGACACAGCTTTAATATAATGACGAGCAAACAAATAATTGTTTTAGGTGCTTATCTTATTCAATTTCGAAGAAATGCACAGCATTCCTCCTTCCTGATGTCCTCCCTCTGCGAGCTCCTGGAGCACCAAGGCAGAGAAAACTTTTGAAATGCAGCTGATTTGACCATTAAAGTCCTTTCATTAAGTCAAAGTTCAACTGAGACACACCTTTACTATAAAGTCGAGCAAACTTAAATTAAATTCTTAATTCAATTCTTGTTAAAGTCCTCTCGTGCACGCTCCCACAGCCGCCATTTGGCAGACAATCAGTGTTTGGCACAACACCAGCCCACATTCTGGGTTGTCAGAGGTGAGGTGTAACAAACACAATGCGTCAGCAGTGATACATAATAGATGCGACTCATACGGCAGAGCGTCGTATTTATGGATTTTTCCACTTTGTTAGACATATTTGGGCTGATGCTACTCATAGATCAGTGCAATGTGTACAGAGAAAAATATGGTTTTCTGTCAGCAGAGTCCAATACTTAACAACAGAAAGTTGGTTAGTACCAGCTGTAGAGCAGGTTTCCTCATCTGGTTTGAAAAAAAACCCTGCATTTTATTGACATGACTCAGAGGAATAAACATCACTGAACAAGTCAAACACACGGAGATTACAGCACAGAGCCATGAGGCTGCACCTGAAGGCTCGGCTGGGCTTTGTGCTATCAGCTAACATCAGCTAACATCAGCTAACATGCTCCATCAGCCTATCAGCGTCATTAAGTCTGCTGTCTTATCTGACGGGGAACACCACTTGCAGTACAGCGTGTTCTGAAACAAGTGCTGCATGTGTGTAACACACATCACTGATGTTGACACATTTATATGAGACTACTGAGTCAGCACAATGAAACTTAACATCAAAAACGAGCTCTTTCCAGATAAAAGCCTCATCTCTTAACGAGTCTGTGAGCACAGTAAACATCTGTAGCTCGTGTTTATCCTCCTCTAGTTTAATGTTCTATCTTGGCTGTAGGTTTGATTCTTAGAAAGTCAAAAACACAAACATGTGTAGTAATGACTTACTCTTTCTAAGAGTCATAAAACCTTTGGTTAACGTTGTAAATCATTAATAACTTGTCTTTCTACTTTCATGTGAAAGATGTTCCTTCACTCTTTGACTTCTTTCCTGAACCACTTTGAAGGTTTAAAGATTGACCATAATTTCTTAATTTTAATATTCTCAAATTATTAAATACTGATCTGAGCACTTGAATTATGTGCAAACATTTCTCATGTGATCAGAGGTCATGACCTTTCTTCATGGGTCACTCTGAGGGTCAAACAAACTTTTTATGTCAGAAAAGTGAAATGAGCTGAAGTGGATTGTGATCCATAATGAGAAGTTCACGGGCTTTGACCTTGTCTCTCAGGTTTATCTTCTGTTTAGTCCACATGAGAAATGTAAACTGCAGAAGGTCTGAAGAGCCAAGTGTGACCTCTGAAGTCACCGTTTCAGCTTTTATCAGCTCAAATGTTCTGTGGTTGGTTAAACATGTCTCTGGTTTGCAGTTTGTTTGTCTTTGTGTTTTGGTTCAGTTTGGAAATGAAGAAAAGCTTTTTTATTTTCATCTTGTTAAAAAAACATTAACCAGTTCAACTCCACAAGTTTCTTTGGTCTCTGCTTGAAAATAACATTCTCAAATTCTCACAGCAGTTACGATTCAATTTAGTTTATTCATTCAGCACCAAATCACAACAGAAGTCGTGTCAGGACACTGAGCAGAAACATTAATATAGAGTATATTAATAATAATTTAACATTATTTATCTGAGGAGCAGACTGCTTTGAGTTTAACTCCATCACAGACTCTCATCCTGAACAAGCATGAAGGAAAAACTCCCTCATGAGGAAGAAACCTTTAGCAGAACCAGACTCAGGACAAGCAGCCATCTGCTTCGACTGGCTGGGTTTGGTAGGAATAGATACACAATGGCAGGTCAAGAATCATGTTAAGATAGAAATAGTATCAAATGAAAACTATTCTATTTTAACAATTCATTTAAGGAAATGAGGTCAATTTGTCCTCCAGTAGTCTAAGCTTAAGACAGCAGTGACAAGCCAACCTAACTATAGGATTTATCAAAAAGGAAAGTCTTAAAACTGGACAATGTGTCAGCCTCATGGACAGACACTGGAAGTTGGTTCCACAAGAAAGGAGCCTGAGAACTTAGAAACTCTTGGAACCACAAGTAAACCTGCAGTCTGAGAGTGAAGTGCTCTGTTAGGAAAATATGGAACAATAAGATCTATAATATAAGATGGAGCTAGGTTGTTGAGAGCTTTGTATGTTAGAAGTATGATTTTTAATTAGCTTAGACTTTTAAAGAAGTATTTGGACACCCAGATAACAAACCATTGCAATAGTCCAGTCCAGACGTGACAGATGTGGTATTAAAGTCTCTTTGATGTGAAATCTAAAAGATGGATATCTGTGTTGTTGTTGTTGACTTTGCTTTTTAACCCTTCAGTGAAATAAAAGTAAATCAAACTGTATTCAAATGGTTTTAAATTATTCTGACATACATCTTACCTTTTACATTTTTGAAATAAGCTCCAAGTATCTTCAGCGACTCTCGAGGACGATCCTCGAAGCTTCTCAGTGTGCTGACCTTTGACCTCTGACCTCAGGTGCATATGTAACATTGACTGCAGCGGGCACAATGAGAACCCGGTCTGTGCCACTGATGGAAACTCCTACAACAACCCGTGTCTGGTGCGGGAGGCTTCGTGCATGAAGCAGGAGCAGATCGACGTCAAACACCTGGGCAGGTGTTTAGGTGAGTCACGTTACAATCCCACAGCGGAGCAGGAATCCAGACAGTCACTTCGTTTGTGATGGTTGAACCATGTTCTGTCTCTTACAGACACTAAAGATTTGCCACCTTATACAAAATGTCCGCTCACTAACAGGTTTTGTTTTAAAATTGCAAAACACGTTCATAAAACCTGACTCGGAATTAATAAAAACACAAATTCTCTGAGCAAAATGAATAAAGCACCAGCAGCAGATGAGTTTAATTCTCACGGTGCAGCAACATTTATTTTCTACAATACATAGAAAACAGCAGATTTTTTAATGGAACATTAATTGATCCATGTCAGAAAAAACTATTTCACAAACGTTCAGGCGTTTGCTTCATCAACTCCATTAACACAAAACTTCGTGGTGAAACATTCAGAATACAGGAAGTAAAAATGTTACAAGTACAGAACCTCCCGAAGCCTATTAGCTCGTCAGGCCAGCTGCTACTGATGCTGATGAGCAAGGCATCATCATAATTCACCATTCAGATCACAATGACAGTAGACATGCACTCCCACATTAAGCTACAGCTTTAGTGAAGGTGTTTGTTGCTGTTCACGCCGGTGCTGCTGCAGTTCTCCTCCTGACCTGTGGGTGTCAGTAAAGTGGAAATGAGACAAACTGCAGGATGTTGTGCAGCTAGAAGATCTGACCAATGAAAGAATGATGTTCAAAAACTGCACTTCATTGATTCTTGTCTTTTTTATTTGACTTGTTCATTTTTTTTCTCCTATCAAAGTTTGTTCAATGTTTCTGGTCATATTTGACATTATTTCTCTCATCTTGTAAAAATCTCTTGTTCTTATTTTAAATTCAGAACATCAGTAAAGATGGATTTGCTCTAAAAGTTTATCATAAAGGGATATAAAATGTTTGTTTTATTATTTTTGTTTTCCTCTTTCTTTTGATTTATACAATTTTTGTTTTCTAACCTTTTTTTCCATATACTGTATTATAGTTTTGTATAAACTTTTTTCAATTTATATAATTTTCTCGTCTATTTGTTTTAGTTTTTTCTTTTTTTGCGATTGCCTTAAATAAATTTTGCTCGCTATAAACCCTAACGTTGTGCGTCACGTGAAATCTGTTGAATCTTCTCTGCTGTTTGACTCGACCTCCTGAAACGTTTTTAATCTGAACGTCTGACAGAACTTTGAGCAGTTGGTGTTTCTCTGCTCGACTCTGCGTCTGCAGGTCTGTGATGGTTTAATAAATCAGTCTCGTTACTCAAACCATGTCAGTCAAATTAATCAGCAGCGTTTTCAATTAGGACATGAGTCTGAGCAAGCAGGAGCAGCGACGGATTAATCTGAACCTCATTAACGTCCTGGAAAAGTTCGGCACACCACAAACTTTCAGAGCAGCTGGGAGACGACACAATAAATTCAGATCTGCTCAGAGTCACTGACGTAAAATGACTTCCTGGCAGAAAACAGATGTTTATTTTCCCGAGCAACAGAATTCTTCAGGTGGAGCTTTGTCTTTTTATTTGTCTTGTATTGATGAACTCGGCCAACTGCTCACAAACATCCAGTTTATCTGCTGCTGAAGGAAAGATGGAGCTGTTTGTCTTCAGAGGAACAAACTCTGCTGCTGACTCTAAAACTGACAGAAAACTTCACTCTGATCAGTCTTTAAATCAACTGTAGAGAAACAGAAAAATATATCAGTTTATTTACGCTGCAGCACATTTCACAGATTAAAATCATTTTCACAATAAAATACAAAACGCTTTTATTTCATTTCACCTTTCTTTAACCAGGCAGACACACGAAGAACAATTTATTATTTACAGTGCTGGTGTGGCAGCAAAGTTAAGTCAGGTCCTCTGGATGGGTTCAAAAAATAAAAATTAAAATCGTAGAAACATTTCGTCTTTCACCTGAAAGACTTTTTCAGTCTTTTTTTCGTCAGTCTGACTTGTTTTTTTAGACTGACGAAGTCTTTCAGATGAAAGACGAAGCGTTTCTACAATTTTAATATTTTAACCCGTCCAGAGGACCTGACTTCACCTTTTTAGATTTTTCTATCTGGATTATTGAGCAGCATCAGGAGAAGAACAAATACCAATTCTGACATTAAGTTAGTTTAATATTCATCAATCTTCCATCAAATGAAGCCGCACCTGACAACCAGACGCAGCGTGTTGCAGCCACCTGATGAAACTTTGAATATTTTACGTTTTTCTCCGGCTGAATATCAATTCTGCTGGTTAACATTCACCTCAGCTCCTCCTGCAGACTGCACAGAAACATGAAACAAGAGGGCGAACCAAAGGCCGCCGCCGCCGCTCCTTTGTTTGGCTTCTGTCAGCATCCATCACTTTCTGACACACACGCACACACACACACAGACTGACCCTTCACCACCTTGACTCTGACGATCAGGCTGATAGTAAACATCCTCAGACGTTTCCTTCATCCTGAGGCGTAAACAAAAATCACTCCAACAGCTCAGAGACAGGAAGTGAAGCGGCCATGTTGGCAAACTAAACGCAAACGTTTCAAACAGACTCAACAGCTGACACCAGCTGAACGTTTCCAACACGATGAAAACAAACATGTTTGAGACGTGACGACTGTTTCTGTTTCCGTTCCAGCTGATAAAGAAAAAGTGGGCAAGAAAGACGACAGCGTCCCGTTCAAAGTGAACGTCTTGGGTAAGAGTCGCTTATCACCTTTACAGACACAAACACTGATTTCTGATTCACTTGACCCCTCAATGTATAAATAAACAACTAAATGAATATTTTACTAACAGAATCAGAGAAGCTTAGTTACATCCAGGACACAACACACTCGTACATCCACAACCAAAGGAAACAAAATGGAGACTAGTGAGCTCCTCTGGCTGATAAAAGAAGCAGAACACTGGCTAATAGCTATAATATCACACTAGCTAAAATAACTAGCTAAAAGCACAAAAAAAATTGCATTAGCTAAAAAAAACACTAGCTGAAAGCTAAAGTAAGAATATACTAGTTAAAAGAACACTACTGTATATAAAAACAGCAGAACACAAGCTAAAAGCTAGATGGAGCCAAAGACAAGCTATGAGCTGAAAAAGACAACACAAGCTAAAACACCTGCTAAAAAGATGTATCTAAAAAATTAAAGTAGAAAAGCACCTGCTAAAGGATGAAAAGTTGAACACTAGCTAAAAGCTGAAATAAGCAGCTAAAAACTACAAGTAACAGACCAATTATTAAAAACAAATAACCAAGTACTAGCTATAATTTCAAAGTATCAAAAGGCTAGCAAAAATTAGCAAAAAGCTAATGAAAAGCTAAACATGGTAGAATGATTAAGTTAAATGTAAAGTAAACCTTTGTTGTTCCTTCATAGGTTTTTAAATTTGAAATCACAAATAAAATATAAATTATTTATGAAGCAACAAGTAAATATTTACAATCATAAAGTTATAATTAAACAAAAACACATTAAAAACAAAAACAGTTTACTAAAAGAGTTGAAACCAGAAACTTTGAAATCCCAAACTTCCCAGCACTCATCTCCTGAATGAGCCGAACATTTTGATGGATGAACAGCTAATAGCACAAAAAAGTAGTTTTATGTTAAAAAATAAATAAATAAATAAATTTTAAAAAAGAAATTACTAAAATGTAAAATAAATATCGATATGAATGTTGAATCAGTTTTTACAAAATGAGCTAAAAACTTCAAAGTAACAAAAGGTCTGTTTTAGTTTGACAGAACTAACTAATCTTTTCCCAGCTGTAAAGCAGCGATTAAGTCTCTCTTTCCTGTTAGAATCACCTGATTCAGGTTCACCATCGACTTATTGAGCCATGACGGACGTAAACTCTGAGTCAGACCCTCAACAGATTCCTGCTGACGGGACATCAATGTCTAAAACAAATTTGATGGAAATCCGTTGGAGTTGTTGTTGTTTGCTTCCATGAAGTGTTGCGTTCATGTCACACGCCTGGACCATAAATTCTGCTTTGAATCTAGCCCATAATAATCCAGCAGTCTGTAAAGATCTGAACCTGCGCAGGAGCAATAACCGAGGACCAAACCTAATGAAAACCTCTTCATGCACAGTGAGGTCCTCACAGAGGGGCATAAAACGCTTCGACCCGGTTTCAGTTCCGTTTTATTTTCTGCACCAGTGAAACAACGACCAGAACATCCAGAACCATAAAGGACCACCAGTACCTGAGCTGAAACAGGCAGAAACCAGTAGAACTGTAGTTTCATCAACATCACACACAGATTATGAATGGATTCAAGCACGCCGCTCTCCTTTTGAACTCCCACTGCTTCCAGTTCACACGCAGACGCTTGTTTTAGAGCAACTTTATTAGTTAAAATCATTTTTACCACAGGCTGATTGTTCAGGCAGCATTTCAGCGATCTGACAGCAAAATGCTGATTCCTCACAACCCAAAGTTAGACCCAAGTACCTGATCTGGTCTTAAACTGGAGCCACAGAACCACAGGCTGCACCAGTTGATCAACGGCCGGTTGACACCTTTTGGTTGCCCAAAGTGGTGGACGATGTCTCTGCAACTATTGCCACAGTCTTGGACTTATCAAGACAACTACTGGCTGTTCATTAATTCCTCCTGCCAACAAACTATACACCCACTTTGTATTCAGTGGTGCCCATATAGTATTTATCCTTTTATAACCGATGGCTGTCATCTTGTACCCAAGAAGTCATTTTGTACCTTTGTTGTAGATCAATTTTCTTCCCTAAGTTTGTCATCTTGTACCTGGAAATTGTTATTTTGTACCTGAAGTAGAGTTGCATTTGGGCCTAAAACAATCCGACCCGGCTCTAGCCCTTATTTATTTATTCCAAACTCGACCCGACTAATTAATTGTAATTACAGGCCCGAACCCAAAACATTTTTTTTTTAAATTAAATTTACTGCTTTTGTGAGCAAATCAGTTTGACATGTTTTAAAAATGTATTTCAAAGATGAAGATGATGTCTTGACCTCTTTCAACCAGTCGGTCGATCCTCAGATGTGTGATAAGAGCACAGTGTGGGTGGGGCCACAGGGTGGGCGGGGCCACGTCACAATTGTTGCGCAATGCGCTCCAACGCTACTCTCTCTCTTCAGTCTGATTAACTGCTGCTCTCTATTTTATTTATTTTCTTCATCCTCAGTGAACTCACTGCAACAAGTAGATTAACACAGTTTTATATTGTGCATTCTTTTTAATTTTCTTTGTGCTGTATGATTCATAAAACCGCACCCCGGCCCGAGACCGACACGACCCGCCCATCAATCACATTATTTTGGACCAACCCAGCCTGAATTTTGGGTCGGGCCAGGCCCGAGTTAGAAATGACAGCTCTACCTTGAAGTTGCCATGTTGTACCCAAGAAGTCATTTTGCACCTCACCTGCTGTAGTTGTAATTTTCTTCCCTATGTTTGTCATCTTGTACCTGGAAATTGTTATTTTGTACCCTGTGGTTGTCAATTTGCACCCTGTGCTTTTCATTTTGTGCACTGCGGTCACCGTTTTCTAGGTGAAAATTGTCTTTCCATATGCAGCTGTCTTCATTTCTTATGTGGCAATTCTTTTGTACCTTTTGGTTGCTGTTTTGTACCCATCAGTACTCCACAATTAAACCCCCACACCCACCACCACCACCACCTTCATCACTGGTACACAGTTGATATTTCTACCCAGCAGTTGTCATTTTGTACCTCATGGTTGTCACATTGGTCCCCTCAATGTCATTTTTGTACACTGCACCTTTTATTTTGTACTTGGGGTGGGGGGGGGGGGTTGCCATTTTGTCCCTACCACTTGTCATTTTGTACATGGCACCTGTATATTCCCTAGTTTGCTTGAAAACAATCTTATATTGGAGCTTGTCATTTTGAACAGACAAGAGAATCGTTCTGAAAAGTTTTAAAAAGCCTTCACATTTTGAGACTTGGGTACGAATCAGACGTTAACTTTTGTCATTTTCTCAGTTTTGAAGGTTTCGTTCAGGTTAGTTACTAAACTCTGACAACACTGAAGTAAACCAACAGGTTGACTTTTATCTCTCCACGGTGACAAACTTCTGACTGGAGTGTTTGATAACTTCTCGCTCGGTGCTGTTTGTACCGGCTGTAAATCTCGGTGACCCAGCAGGAGTGGGTTCTGTAACACGCCAACATGCAGAGCTCGTTTTTATTATTAGGAGCTTTTTGTATCATTTGTGTGTAGTTGAACTTGAATGAGTGTGTCGTTCTTTGTTGGCTGATCCTTTTCAAATATTCAGTGAGTCGTGGTGCAGAAACACAACTCAGTGTTTTTAGTTCTTCCCACTGAGCTGGAAATAAAAATAATTTACACCAGACTTCTTTCTTTCAACCTAAAACAAACTGAGGTTTCTGCAGCCTTGAGTTTCTGTTTTATTACAATAAAACTAGTTTAGTTTTAGGCAGAAACATATTTATTGAAATTGCTCTAAATATACCAAACAGTCCTCCAACAATAAACCCGCACCTTGGGCTGCCTGCAGGTCCAGACCTCTGGGCTCTGGCTGAATAAAGGCTGATCTACTGTGGATCTGAATATTTGTGATGTTTCTCAGTAAGGTGGCACATGATGGTGGATAAAGCCTGGTTTGTATCGTTCCTGCCTGTAAGTGACCCCCTCTGTCTGCAGCCTCCTCATGTTTAGTCGTTTCTCCCTTCGACCTGCTCAGAAACCACCGGTCTTGGTCACGGAGAGGGGTTCTACGCCGGGCTGCCCGTCCCCTGCGCCGACAGCTACGCCGGCTTCTGCGTTCACGGGAAATGTGAGATCAAGTACAACATGGCCACCTGCAGGTCAGTGACTCTCCAAGCTGCTAATGACGACTCTCATGCCAGACGACGCTGACCGGTTCTACGGCAGCGGTCTACCACCATGTTTCTCCTTTTGTTGTTCGTTTTCTTTGACTGTCTTTGCTGGAACAGACGTAATGAAGGTTGTGGATTCTAACAGCCTCGGCCAGCTGCTCCTCAGAGGAGCAGTGGAAGTGACATCACAGCACAGTTCTGCAGCTTGCTACTCCTGTGAGACGATAGTTCTGACGGGAGGGGTCGTGTCCAGAACTGATTCTCAACAAATGTCATTTCGTCAGAGAGAACTGGTTTGGCACTTCTGATGAAATATAAGTCCATCTTTACTGGGAAGGACTGTAACAAGTTCTGCTCCAGTAGGAGTAACAAACCACAGCTGAGCCAGCGTCTGTTAAACCCTGATGAGATATTTTAGTAAATGTGAACCCTCAGATAGAAACAAGTGAAACAAAGTCAGTCGTGTTTAGGAGCTCAGGAGGGTTCACGTCTCCTGGACACAAGTCCTCTTTTGTTCTGAGTGTCATGAACAGACTTCTGGTCCAAACGGCTGCAATTCTCAAAATGTTCTGCTCGGGTTGGGACGGCCCTTTACTCTCATATAAAGAAGAGACGAGGCGCCTCTTCATCATCTACACATCGGAGGAGGAGCTGTGGAGGTGGTCTCCTGCTGCAGGTACCTGGGGGTGCATATCCAGTGACCTCATATGGACAGCCAACACTTCCTGTCTGGTCAAGAAGGCCCACCAGCGTCTGTTTCCTCAGGAAGATGCAGAGAGCTGGACTTGCATGGGAGCTCTGTCCTGAGGAGCTTCTATGGCTTCATGGTGGAGATGTTCTCTGCAGCTGCATCAGCATGTGGCACAGCAGCTGCACAGCTGCTGAGAGAGGGAGGGCGCTCCGCATCATGAAGGACTCCACTCATCCTGCACACAGTCTGTTCCTGCCCCTCCCCTCCAGCAGGTGGTGAGGAGCATTCAGAGCAAGATCACCTGGCTCAGAATCTGTTCCCTGCAGCTCACACTGATGAACTAGATGCATTTAATTCAACTTCATCTTACAGTTTTTTAACTTTATATATATACAGTATATACACAGTATATATATATATATATATATATATATATATATATATATA
>JARVGV010001740.1:35264222-35275000 GCA_031762435.1 Hypsolebias longignatus | reverse complement strand
CATCCATCCATCCATCCATCCATCCATCCATCCATCCATCCATCCATCCATCCATCCATCCATCCATCCATCCCTCTGTCTGTCTGTAATAATTGCCGTGTCCAGAGTTAATCGGTGGAATCAGCACCTGCAGGCGTCAGCAGCAGGTTCTGGTCTGTTGGTAGGACGTGCTGGTCCCACATGCTGCAGCAGAACAGGTTTGTGAGATATGCACCAGGTGGCCTTCATCTCTGGTGAGTACAGCTGGGTCCCAGTTGTTGCCACTGAACTACAGTAGGACAAGAGGCCTCCTGCAGTGCTCTTCTGCTCATGAATTTAATCTGATGGCTCAAGTTAATAATATTTTTCCTGTATGTTTATTTTTGCGCTGGTTCTTCAGCTGGAGTCAAACCCTGTTCACACCTGCAGGTTGAACCAGTCAGGAATGTGCTGAAAGCAACCTGAACCCACTCATCTTCCCTAAGAGAAAGATGCTTCCTTTATGGATGATTCTAGGACAGCACAGTGGTGCAGTGGGTAGAGCCATCGCCCCTCAGTGCTAAGGTTGCCAGTTCAAATCCCAGCTGGGGACCTCTCTGGGTGGAGTTTGCGTGTTCGCTCTGTGCTGCGTGGGTTTTCTCCAGTTTCCTCCCACAGACCAGAAACATGATGTTAGACTGATGGTGACTCTGACTTGAGAGTGAGACCCAAAGTGGCAGACGGATAAGACGCAGACTGCAGGTAGAGGAAGTACGTGTTTATTTACAAAGCACTTTTGAATAATTTGTTGCTGTGGTTGTTTGCAGGTGCGTTAGTGAGGGGGAGAAATGAGGTCCTAGGACTCCAGGTGAGGGTGAAGACGTGATCCAGAAAGACAACAAGAGAACATTTGTTCACACACACACTCTGTCCTCAGTCTGTCCTCTGCGTCTGCTGTCCTCACTCTGTCCTCTACATCCTATGTCCTCACTCTATCCTCTGTGTCCTATGTCCTCACTCAGTCCTCAGTGTCCTATGTCCTCACTCAGTCCTCTGTGTCCTATGTCCTCACTCTGTCCTCTGCGTCTGCTATCCTCACTCTGTCCTCTACGTCTGCTGTCCTCACTCTGTCCTCTACGTCCTATGTCCTCACTCTGTCCTCTACGTCCTATGTCCTCACTCTGTCCTCTGTGTCCTATGTCCTCACTCAGTCCTCTGTGTCCTATGTCCTCACTCAGTCCTCTGTGCCCTATGTCCTCACTCTGTCCTCTGCATCTGCTGTCCTCACTCTGACATGTCCAGAGGAGGGACAGTGGGTATGTTTGTAGAAGGATGTTAGAAATGCAGCTGCAGGAAAAAGACAAAGAGGAGACACGTGGACTCAGTTAGAGAGGACATGGAGACTGAGATGGAGGAGGACAACTCATTGGTTCTACTCTTAAAGGAAAAAGGAAGTGAATGTTAAAAGTTATACAAAGAAACAGCACCTATTAAAGTACAAGTTAAAAGATATAAAAAATAGTATTTTTAAAATCCATTACTTAACACAAATTTAGATAATTTTTATGAGCTTGTTTTGTACTCATCCTTGTCTACAACCGACATTGAACATAGTACTTTTTGGTTCAAACCTCTGTACTTGTACATACTGTAAATACTGGAGATGGATCTTTCTTTAAGGACCAGGAACCGTGCAAACAACCGTCCGATGCTAAATATGAAATAATCCAATTCATCCAATGAAATGAACTATGATAGATTTTATGAAAGTGATGTAAGCAGTCATCAAAATCCTAAATTGATCTTTCCTTGTACAGTATATTTATTCAGAAATATTAAGATCAAGTTTAGTGACGAAACTCTCAGTTGACCACTGGATGTTTTTGGTCAAATAAGAAAAGCAATGCAAATTTAATCCACGTCATGTTTTGGCAAACAAAAACACTCCAACAAACCCATTTTGGTATTTGATGGGTTATTTAAAGGGAGAAAATCAATTTTAAGATGTTGTTAAAATGATATAAAAAGCTGGATACTTTATCACACCAGTACCTAAAGTCAATATGTCATCCAAAGAAGAAATCCATTTTCCCACCTACCCCTCCACCCTTGGTTCACTTTGATGTGCGGGTGTCTGGGTCTTACATCAGACATCAGGGTCAAAGCCTGAAAAGGCAAGTCAATTTACAGACAGACATCAGAGGGGAGGCTTCTTGTGCACAGGTAGTGTCAAAAGAGACAGAGCAGCCGCCCTGCAACCTCCTCATCTGTCACGTTTCAATGGAACAGACAGCTCAAACAGCTCAGCCAAGACAGTTTGCTTGTTGGGTTGTTACCCACACAGATTATGAATTAGAGTGCAGACAGTCGAGCACCGGTCGACTAAAGCAGTGTGTCCGCTGACAGATAGGAAGATCTGTCAGTCTACACATCAAAGCTCCCAGAGCCTGTGCTCCAACAAGCAGTAAACTGCTTCATGGTATTCCCAATTTACCCATGCACCTTTATCGTCATGGGTCTTAGTGGGTTCTTCTGAGTTCATCCTGACGGGCACGAGAGGGACGACAGGAAGCGGGAGCTCGTTTCACCCAAAGCAGTTGGTTTGGAGTGTTTAATATAGAACTTGATGTACAACAAGGTATACTACACCAACACATGCCTTCTTTACATGCCTACGGGTGTATTGGGGTTTGAGTTTAAATAAAGTTAAGATCCCACTTTTCGGTTTTGATCTGCACGAGAAGTGCTCAAATCACTGTGAAGGGAGAAAAAACCCTACATACTTTTCTTTGAACTACACTGAAGTCAAATGCAATATATGTCTTAGTACACAGAGTTCGTAAAGATCAAATAAATGCAGGAGTTTGTAAGAATACTTCTTTTCATCTTAGCGTCAGTGGAATGTTGTAATCTAAACCCTGCAGAGGATTAATTGCTTTGATAGCTGAAACATTATTTAATTTATTGACTGAAGCTTGTTAAAAATATATGCAGTGGTTTTGTGTTAGAAAATATGCAAGCACAACAATTACTGAGATGTTTGGCTAAATTCTGTGTACGAGGAAAGCCAGCTACCGGTACATATGTCCGGCTGAACATGTGCTTTTTTACATTTGGTTTTAACTCAATTTGATTAGGCAAACAGTAGATAAAAATTATGTACATGCATGGTTTTGATCTTGATTATACTCTGTTGTAGAGATTCAATGTATTTATAAGTATATCTTTTTCCAACGTCCATTTGTAAAGAGCTGAGAAGACGGCCACCTTTTGTATTTTAGTCATGAGTAAAAAAGTAAAAGCTGATGTTACAACAAGGTACAAATGACTTTTACAATGTGCCCGTGCTGTTTGTTAACATTTAAACCAAAATGCAGAATATGTGTATTAAATATAAAAACACCCTGACATAGTCCATAAATGACTGACCGTGTGATTGTATCTGTTTTTGTAGTTTGCTCATCTGGAGCCTTCAGATGTGTCAAAAGCAAAGTCATCTTCTGTAATCTAGACAAGAACCTTTAGCTGCCCTTTAACCTGAATAGAAACAAAAGTCAGGAAGAGTGACAGAGCTCATGACAACACCGTGTTGTAAGTTTCTGGTAAATGAGGCCAGAGTTCTAATTTTTATTCTTTTTCTTCTGGCTTTTCCCTCATTAGGTGTCTCCACAGCGAGTCATCCTCTTCCTGATTCATGTTGCTGCTGATCTGTTTCATGTTGCTGCTGATCTGTTTCATGTAGCTGCTGATCTGTTTCATGTTGCTGCTGATCTGTTTCATGTAGCTGCTGATCTGTTTTCACATTGCTGCTTATCTGTTTCATGTAGCTGCTGATCAATTTCATGTTGCTGCTGATCGGTTTCATGTTGCTGCTGATCTGTTTCATGATGCTGCTGATCTGTTTCATGTAGCTGCTGATCTGTTTTCACGTTGCTACTGATCTGTTTCATGTTGCCGCTGATCAATTTCATGTTGCTACTGATCTGTTTCATGTTGCTGCTGATCTGTTTCATGTAGCTGCTGATCTGTTTCCATGTTGCTGCTGATCTGTTTTCACATTGCTGCTGATCTGTTTCATGGAGCTGCTGATCTGTTTCATGTCACTGCTGATCTCTTTCATGTTGCTGCTGATCTCTTTCATGTTGCTGCTGATCTCTTTCATGTTGCTGTGTTCATGCGTGCTCATCTGCTCACACAGACTCGTGTAATAACGACAGCAACGAAATGTAAGTTTGACCAAACGCTGATGAAACGAGTGAAAGTCGTTGAAGCGTTTTGTAGTGGAGCACAAAACAAGGAGCTTCTATTGAAACATTAACCAAATTCAATGACCTGTCAAAATAAAATGCTTTATTCCAAAATAAAGGTTTTGAACTTGACATGATTTTCTTACAGCAGCGGAACTGTCAGAAGATGACCTCTGAAGTTCTTCTGTCTCTGCAGGGGGAGACGGAGGTCCCGTCCGTGGCCGTCACCAAAGGTCCCCAAGGACCTGGATTGGAGGGGTTGAACATTGAGCCAGATTTCTACGATGTCCCTGTAGACCTCTCCTCTGACGAAGAGGGTCTGGGTGAGGAGGATCCAGACCCCTCACGAGCAACTCGCCTCAAGAAGTCCATGGTGAAGAGCACGGAGACCCTGAAGGCCGCCTTCTCCAAGGAGAACATGAGCAAAACCAAAGACACCCTGGGCACCAAGCTGCACAACCTGGGCGAGAAGGTCATGCCGCCAGAGCGGAGGGAGAAGATGCACCAGGCAGGCGAGCGGCTGAAGCAGTCCGGCGAGCGGCTGAAGACCAACATCGCCAAGAAGGCTCCAAGCAAGGAGGCGTTCCGCATCAAGCTGAAGAAGGAGAGGGCCGTCGCCGAGGGCCAGGAGGGTGCGGAGGCCGAGCCCGGCACCCAGGCTGAGGAGGAGAAGCCAGCAGGAGGTGTAACCGTGGAAACCAAGAGGGAGGGGCCGGTGGAGGAGGCCGGAGCAACTCGAGTAACAGAATAAGACAACAGGAAGTGATCGAGGCGGGATCACATCTGTCTGTCAACATCGACAACGAATTATTGGTCTGAATATAAAAATAAATTATAGTTCTTTATTTTAAATATGCAGTTATTTATAAAATCTGGTCAACAACTCGATGAGCAAAGTTCAGGTTTAATCAAGAGGCGTGTTGAACGAGAGAGTGTGAGAGGATCAGAGTCCAGAAAGGGTCAAAGGTCAGGGAGAGAAGCAGTTCTGAATGTTGACGTTTGTTTCTCTGCATGAACGGAGAACTTCCAACAAAGTGCGAGTCTGAAGACGTGTCCAGTCTGAAGACATGTCCAGACTGAAGGCGTGTCCAATCTGAAGACATGTCCAGGATGAAGACATGTCCAGATTGAAGACATGTCCAGACTGAAGACGTGTCCAATCTGAAGACATGTCCAGACTGAAGACATGTCCAGACTGAAGACGTGTCCAGTCTGAAGACGTGTCCAGTCTGACGACGTGTCCAGTCTGAAGACGTGTCCAGTCTGACGACGTGTCCAGTCTGAAGACCTGTCCAGTCTGACGACGTGTCCAGTCTGAAGACCTGTCCAGTCTGAAGACGTGTCCAGTCTGACGACGTGTCCAGTCTGAAGACGTGTCCAGTCTGAAGACGTGTCCAGTCTGAAGACATATCCAGTCTCACGTCATGTCCAGTCTGAAGACGTGTCCAGCCTGAAGACATGTCCTCAGCAGGCGAACAGCGAGCGCAGAGACCGAAGCTCCAGCTGTTTGTTCATGTTTACAACATGTTGAAGATTCAGTGTGAGGTGATGATCAACGTGATGAAACACCAGCTAGATGGTCCAGATCTTCAGAGCGTTGAGCTTCACTTCCTGTAGGAAAGTTTTCTCTGCGGTCAATGTTGGGGGGGGTGATTTCTGACGTCACCGCTTTAAATAAAACGTTACATTTTCTGCTCCTCGCTCGTCTCAATGATCCATCACTAGCTTTTTAAAGAGCTGTCAGTGCAGTGTCTTATTCTGAAAGTCCACTTCCTGTATGGTTTGTATTTATGTTTTTGTATCTTCTGCTGAGCTCGGTGCTGCAGGAGGTGAAACTTATTTAGACGCATTTATTCTGATTTCAGTTTGTTTTTACAATTATATGAAGACAAACAACTGGTTGTTGCTGTAAACACTTTGTTTTAATTTTATACAAATAAAGTTCACCTGAAACCAAACAATGAGAATTTCTTCTAAAGACTCAGCTGTTTCAGAGAAAAGACTGAGCTTTATTTTGAAAGGCTGACCTTCAACCCACTGGAGTGGATCTGCCCATGTATGATGGAGAGGAAACTTCTTCAGCTCATGTCCTGATGCTGCTCAGTTCATTCAAGCTTTATTTCTACAGGTTACTCTCATTGAGCCTCGTTTACAAGAGACACCTGATTGATGAGACCTGATCAATAATCCAGGTAGAAAAATCTAACAAAGTTGAGTCATACCCTCTGGATGGATCAATAAAATAAATAAATAATGGAAATAAATTATGATAAATAAAATAAATGAAAATAACAAAAATAAATAATGAAAATTAAAAATAAAAAATATATAGTATCATTAATAAATCAAAAATATCCATCCATTATCTTTACCTACTTTTTCCTTTTGGGGTCACGGGGGGAAAACATTTACATTTTTAATTAATTTTTTTTAATCCATCTATTCTAGAGGACCTGACCGTCAGACCCTTCAGCTGAATTTCAAATATCCAGTTTCATGCAACCGTTTTAGTGGCTGAAGGAAACTTTAGGTTTCAATATCTGCTGGATTTTATTTGTAACTTGTAAAATATTTTTGATAAATGGAACATAAAGATAAAAACAGGTTTGTTTTTAATTTTGGAGCATGAATCTTTTCATTCAACCTTTATTTAGGCAGGTTAGTCTCACTGAGCCTCGAGGACTCATTTACAAGAGAGACCTGGCTACAAACTAAGGATGATGACAACAGCAACAATAAACAATCATAAGGAAGGCAAACAGATTATTATTATTATTTTTTTTTTTTTTTACAAATTAAAATAAGATGTCAAAAAAGTAAAGGAGCAAAAACAGCTAGATTATAAGGTGAATGTAGAAAATTAAAAACAGGAACATGTCTGTGTTGGTTCTTGCCAGGAGTTCAACAGAAGTTTAAAGTCACTCAGAGAGGTCAAAGGTCGAGAGCTTCAGATCTTTTTACAAGATGTTCCAGGAAACAGGAGCGGAGCAGGTCCTTTTGTCTAGATCTTGTTGGAGCTGAGCTCTAACCTCTGAGCAGGTGATGGTTTCCAGTGGAAGGTAATTACGACTCGGCTCGGTCTAATTTCAGCTCTGCAGCTCTGTCTAACATTAGACTCCACCGGGCTCTGCAGACATCACCTGTTTCACTTCCAACATCCAGCTTCACCAGAGGAACCTGACTCTTCTCCTCCTCCTGCTGCTCCTGCTCCCATCCTTCTCTTTTGTTTGGCTGCTTCAGAGGCAGCCGAAGCTGCAGCTTGTCTGTTTGTTGTTCTGCAGCTGAAGGAGCCTCGGGTGAAGAAGGAGCTCCATTACGACGATTCTGTTTCCTCGTTCGGAGCCGGAACGACCCGAGGACTTTCTGAGACTCAAAGAGTTCAGTGTTTTCACAGAGCAGCAGTCAGGAGTGTCCGCTCTGCTTTTATTTCTCTTGATGCCTGAAGAACAGGCCGGCTGGTTCGTCTGTAGAAAACGCTGCTTCTTGTGTTCTTGACGTTTACAAGAACTACGATTCATCACAGCCGGGCGTTTATCTTTCCATTCTTAGGAGACAAATGGTAAATGTAGAAAATATTTATGTTTTTGTGCTACAAAGAAAATATATTTTGGTGCACAAAGTCACTGAAATTAAAATAATCTCTTTTGTGAACCAATCAGAGGATAAATATTTTCCTTCTCCACAAAACAAGCCCTTCAAATGAATTCACTGAATGTCAGAACTTCCCTTCAGACACAGAAATGGTGCGTTCCATCTAAACTTGGTGAGATTAAAACACATAAAAAATTTTAAAAGGAAAACATTTTAAAACTTCTTTAAACGTGGAACAAGCGGCTGTGGTCAGATGAGGTGAAAAATGAAACTGTGATATTTAACAACAACTCAGAAGACACGCCCCAGCAGTGAAGCACGGCGGCGGCAGCAGCATGGTGTGGGGATGATTCAGCAGGAAACTGGTCAGAGCTGAAGGAACCGTGACACGTCTGTCTCTGACGCTCTGACCGAGCTTCATTCGTCCTTTCATCTTTGAACCGATCAGAATAATCCAGGTTTTTAGGGCGAGTTCCACACAGTCTGAGGAATCCTCCAGCACCTTGACAGTCATGAAGGTTTAATTTAAACTGTCATCTATCAGCTCTTCTTGAGCACATCAGTGACTCTGATTCTCAGACAGGATCTATTTCTGTGTAAAGAGGAATAAATAGTTGGTGTGAGTGATGAGCTTCCTGCCGGCCCGCAGCATCCGGAGCTCATTATCACCTCGCTCAGGTTCAGTTGTGGATCCACCTCTGCCTCTCCTCCCAATTACTCTCCATCCAACGACGGCGAGCCCAGAGGAGGCGGCGGGGCCACGGGCTGACGTCCTGGCTGGCTGATGAGCGCCTGGAGCTACACGGGGGCGGAGGTGCAGCTCGATGTCTCCCCCCGTTCAGGTGAAGACTCCCTGAAATCACGTGGAGGAGATTCATTAGGAGCTGCGCTCAGAGGCAGACGGACGGCTCTGTGCCGTTAATAATCTGCCATCAGTTATTCCATTAACTGGATTGAATTAGGCCGGAAGATTAACATGATAACAAACTGACCACATGGATCCAGTATCTACATGGATCAAATATCTACATGGATCAAGTATCTACATGGATCCAGTATCTACATAGATCCAGTATCTAGATGCATCCAGTATCTACATAGATCCAGTATCTACATGCATCCAGTATCTACAAAGATCCAGTATCTACATGGATCCAGTATCTACATGGATCCAGTATCTACATGGATCCAGTATCTACATGCATCCAGTATCTACAAAGATCCAGTATCTACATGGATCCAGTATCTACATGGATCCAGTCTCTACATAGATCCAGTCTCTACATAGATCCAGTCTCTACATGGATTCAGTATCTACATGGATCCTGCCTCAGATGGAGAACAACACATAAAACTTGGTTCATAAAAGCAAAATCAAAATGTTAAACGTTTCCCTGTTGCCACAGGATCATCAGGGAACATCTAAGGTCTGTGGCTTAAAACAATGCCAGAGCAGAAAGACATCAGCAATGAACTCAGGGGAAGAACTGCTACTGCACATCAATCTGGGAAGGGTCAAAGGTCATTTCCAAACTATCTGGAGTAAAAAAAAAATCCAACGGTTCAATGGAAAACAATATTTGAGACAGCTGACAATCTCCACTGGAGTGGCAAAAAGTCACCCTGAAGGTCAGACCGTGCAGCGTTCAGAGAAATGAGCTTCACGCTCTACAGGCCACAGTTAGCAACTCAAAGGTCAAAGGTCATGGCTTGTTTGGAAGGGCTGCAGGAAAATGTATCTAAAAACAATACGGCAGCACAAGGTCAAATATTACCACATTTAAAAATGGAACCATTTCTCAGTTTAAAGATTTCATACATTTAATCTGTGAATTAAAAAAAAAAAAATGAGTGAATGAGATTCCAAATCGTTTTGCTCAGTGTTCGTGTCATCATTTAAAATCAAACATTGTTTGTTGTGTGGGAACAAACCACAGCTTCCTCATCGTTCTTCTGAACAGAGTGTCCACCCCGGCCACTGAGTCAGGCGGTAAAACAAACACCCCCCCCCCTCCCTCCACAAACCAACTGCTGCACCACCATGGGGGCGAGGGAGGAGACATGAAATATTCATCCACTCAAACCTGAGGAGAAGCAGAGGTCTGAAGGCTGAGTTTGGATTTAATGTTTCATTTCTGCGTCATCTTTCTCTGCCTCAGTTCTTCATGTCTTTTATTTAAAATTTTTTTTTCTGTTTGGGCCAAGTGGAGCAGACAACAAACACAAAATGAGATCAGATATATGTCTACACTGTTTCTTCCCCCACAGGCTGTGAGAAATATTCTGATTCCTTGTGAAATCTCAAAGGAAACAGGGCTGTACCTCTTTTCAGTTAAAAAAAAAATAAATAAATACTGAACTCCACCTGCTGGAGCTGCGCTGGAAGTTCAGTCATATTTAAGTCTAAAAAAAAACCAAATGTGAAATTTGGCTGTAGCAACCAGTGGTGTAGTCTACCAGTAGAAAAGCTTGGGAACTTCAGTATGCTATACCCACTTAAAAGTGCCCAATGATACTAGCCCATGTCATGTCATTGTCAACACATTTGGAACATTTTATAGACACATTAGCAAGTCTCTCTTGTAAATGAGTCATTGAGGCTCAGTGGGAACTAACCTGTATAAATGAAGGTTGAATGAAGGAATGAACATTGAGCTTCAACCAGTTATTGACACCGTTTTATAAATTCTATAGCATGTTTATAATACAAAGCCAACTGTTGTACATTAGTTTTGTTCAACCTCTAAATCTGTAATAATTATCTGCACCTGTAGTTGTGCTCCTCACCGCCTGGTGGCAACAAAGCGCCGCCGCGTTGTTTTCCAGCCACGGAGCCACCTGAATGAGAGAAGTTTTTATCGCCTTCAGCCCGTTTTTTTCTATTTTCTCAATTGGTTATCTGGTCCATTTCAGTAAAAATGTCTTCAGTTCATCATCTGAGAGAGTTCATCGGTGAAAGACTGACCGCTGCTGCCTCAGAAA
>JARVGV010001740.1:35100880-35119389 GCA_031762435.1 Hypsolebias longignatus | reverse complement strand
TAAGACTGTGCTACACCAGAAACCAAAGCAGCAAGCTCTTTCAAGTTAACATTGATGTTTCAACAAGTGATACATTTTAAACAAGTTAAATGTTAGGAAGTGGATCAACTTAAGTATGTTAAGGAGACACTGCAAGTGTTGAAATTAAGTAATCTGGTGCTCTGCACAATTTTTGTCCAAGTTCAAGGTTTTATCTAAGATTTTGTAGGTGAAGTCATTTTACACATTTCTGTCATTCAGATGCTAAAAGTGTTGAATAATTAAGTGCTCAGTTTTATATTCATTCAGACGTTTTCTTAAGGTTTAAAGTGGTGTGATATATTTTCTGTTATCCATTCTTAACATTTTCAGATAACTTAACCTAAGTTTGTAGCTATTATTATTTCAGCTGTTTGAGGTGGTTATTGTTAAGCCATTAGTTCTGTAAAGCTACAGCTAAGTTTTCTTAGGCCAAGTAATAAGTAAAAGTTGCATAATGGAGCAAATAACTGTCACTGAAACAGAAGAAGAGCCAAGAAGAAGCCAGAGAACTAGAAGGCTTACCGAAAAGGGTCGAGAATTGCATGATAACAAATAAAAAAAACTGCAGGATCGTTTTACTAATACTTACGATAAATGGAAAGTGACTGCAAAGCAAGCTAAAAAGGTGATAAATGGAACTCCCTCTATTGAGGTTGTGCAGAAATTGATGAGTAAGATAAGTTGTACATCTGCAGATGTGAAGCACAGTTATGAAGAACTGCGCAAATGTGTTCCCCCAGGTAGTGAGATCCATCGCAGAGTAGACACCTGTGATGCTGTATCTGAAATAATCTTGAAAAATGCATCCACTTATCTTCACAAGGACGATGATGATCAGACAGAGGATGTTGTCTGGCCTGAGTATGGTTCTGTGTTTCTATCTTCAGCCTCTAAAGCTACAAGTAAAGGCTCTCAAAGTTTAATCTCTGCTAGCAGTTCAAACATTAAGTCCCGACAATCGAGCCTTTCCTCTATTAGGAGACAGGAGGCTGCAGCAGAGCTAGCTGCTACACAGGCTGCTTTAAAGGTCCTACACGAGATAGAAAGTGAACAGCAAGAACTTGAAAATCTTGAAGAAGAAGATAGAAAGAGGATTGCATTAGAAGAGAAAGAAAATGTGGCAAGAAAGAAAGCATTGGAAGAAAAACGCAGAGAAATAGAACGTCTACAGACTGTTAAGAAATTAAGTGCGGCAAAGGCACGGCTTCAAGTTTATGAACAAGAAGCAAGCTCAGATGAAGAAACTTCATAACCAGGCAGTCGAACCACATCTATCTTCAAGAGCTAAAAGAAGTTCCTATGAGCATCCATCCCAAGCAGACAGTGCCACAGTCCTTGCTGAAGCAATAGCAGAGTCTATTAATGTGAGCCGTCTCCCAGTACCTGAACCTTCTGTTTTTACTGGAGACCCACTAAGATACAAGGACTGGAAGATGTCATTTCAAATGCTAATAGGCAGGAAAAACATCCCTGTAAACGAAAGAATTTATTACCGGCGTAAATATGTTGGTGGATCTGCAAGAAAAGCCATTGAAGGTTATTTCCTGTTAGGAACAGATACCGCTTATGATTCAGCATGGGTTATCCTGGAAGAAAGATTTGGAAGCTCATTTGTGATAGCTAAAGCTTTCAAGGATAAGCTTGCATCATGGCCCAAAATAGGACCCAGAGACAGTGTCAAACTGAGGGATTTTTCAGACTTTCTTAGGGGCTGCCAGGCTGCAATGTCCCAGATTAAAGGTCTAGAACAGGGGTCTGCAACCTTTACAATCAAAAGAGCTACTTTACGCCTTTGTTCACTAAATTAAAAGTGTTCGGAGCCACAATATGCTACAACTGTGGTTACCAACTGCCACTTTAGGTTTGTTGGAAGGGGTTTTGTGGCCACTAGGGGTGACATTATAAAAATAAAATCACTAATGATTTCTATTTTTACAATTTAAGACAAATGAAAAAAAAAAAACATTATTTTAAAGAGAGGGTTTGTTAATTAATAAAAACTATAAACCATACAAACCTAGGTAATTTTTTTTACTGTGGAAAAATGAATTAAGTATAGAAATAAAGCATAAAGTTAAAGTTTTACTCCTTGTACTTTCCAATACTGTATTCACATATTTGCAAATGAAACGACAGAAAAACTGCTAAAACTAGTCGGTTTTTGTTGTTTGTATAACAACCAATTCAGTTTTGGTCTAAGCTTGAAAGAGCTGCTGCAGAGGGACTAAAGAGCCGCATGTGGCTCCAGAGCCGCAGGTTGCAGACCCCTGGTCTAGATGATCATTTTCAAGTGTTTCTAAAAAAACAGCAGGCTTTGACAAAACAGTTTGATCTTCTGTAGGACTCGTTTCAGGATTAACGCAGGTCTTGCACAGAGAAACAAAACTTCAGTAGGTGTTCAGCACCGATTCATGTCACCTCTGCTGGGACAGGAGAAACCTCTGAGATGGCCTCGGACACTGGAAGCTGTCCACATCCTCCTCCGCTGGAGAAGGTCCGCTGCTTGGAGCACAGGTCGTCTTCTGAGACGAGCTCTGGGTGGGAAAACACAGTTAGTTCAGGGGGTCAGTCTTTGTTTGGGGGGGGGGGGCTTAATGATTACAGCTGGACATAGAGCTGTCCAGAAGTGTCCACTTATTCTTCAGAGACAAAGTTAGAGCTCTTGTCCGACTGTTTTATGGAATTTAAACTTTTCTCAGTTAAGAACAGTTACATCTTCTGCTCTTTAAAAGCAGTCAGTTGTGAAACATGGTGGTGGTGCCATCATGATTTGTGCTTGCTGGGCTCACGAGTTGTTAAAGTAATGTTCTGTACTTATACAGCTCCTTTCTGTCTTATTAAGACACTCAACGCTCTTTACACCAATTTGTGCCTCATTTACACATTCATACATCTACTAGATCTATAATCTGAACTTTATCATTCATACATCATCTACTAGATCTATAATCTGAACTTTATCACATTCATACAGCATCTACTAGATCTATAATCTGAACTTTATCACATTCATACATCTACTAGATCTATAATCTGAACTATATCATTCATACAACATCTACTAGATCTATAATCTGAACTTTATCACATTCATACACTGATGGACACACATTAGAGGCAATGAGGGGTTCAGTGTCTTGCCCAGGGACACTTGAACATGTGACTGCTGGTGGAATCGAACCCCTAACTCTTCCATTGGAGGACGACTGCTGCCCAAAGTAAAAATAAAATAAACTCTGTAATACAGAGTTGGGCTTTTATTATCACGCCGAATTTGAAAATGATCAAAAAGGCACATAATCTGATAGAAATACTTTAATAAGTGAGTTCCTATAAATATTTGAACATGTTTATTCGGTTTTCTTAATGAAGTTTGGTGTCTGCGCTGAGGCCCACAAACTCACTCACCGGTACTTCCATCCATCCGCCCCCCGCCGCCTTCCTTACACTCCTCCCGCCCGCCGCAGTCCAGCGTCCCGCCTCCCCCCCGGTGTCCCCGGGCGATGATGGACTCGATGAGCTCCAGCTGCCTCCGCAGCGTCTCGTTCTCCTTGCGGCTGCGGGAGATCTCGAGCTGCAACACGGTGTAGCTGTCGTCCACCAGCCGGCAGATCTCCGCCGCCGCCGTTTTAGTCATCGCCTCCATGATGGACGCCACCTGACAGTGAAACGCCTTCAAGCACGTCATTCTGGCAGAAAGCGTCAAATAAATTAAAATAAAGTCCACGATCACAGACTGCAGAGGAAACACGGCCCGTTGAGGACGGTTTGTTTTAAACAAATATCAGTTCCCCTGCCGGAGCGTCCGGACGCTGCGCTGCTGTTGTTGTCTAACGGTAACTCCTCCTCTTCCGGTAGAATGACTTTCAAAATAAAACACGTTACTTTTCATAGACCATTTCTACAGGTTGGTCTCGAGGACTCATTTACAAGAGAGACCTGTTTTAAACAAAAACCGCAGATGATCGTTTTTGTTTTCTCAGTTTTTTTTTTTAGCTACTTTTTCCTTTTAACTGTCCTTTTGGTTGCATTTTATTTTATTTTATTTTTAAAACTGTATGCCTCTTTTATAATTTCTAATGTTGTCGTTGTTGTCCACTGTTGTCATCATTCTTTATTAAAACCAGGTCTGTCTTGTAAATGAGTCCCCGAGGCTCAGTGGGATTAACCTGCCTAAATAAATTTTGAATAAATGATGTACACACAACAATAAACATTCATATAAAAGCATATAATGTGAAACGTGAATAAAAGAAGTGATATAAAACAAAATATAAAAATTATTCAACATCATAAAACTGTGTAAAATTCTAAAAACAGATGTCTGCGTTGATTTTTACATTTAATTTAACATTCGTCTAGGGAGGCCAAACTGTACGGATGTTAATGTCATAAGATTACTTTTTTTAAACTACAAATCAGTAAAATAATTCTAAACTTGATTTAGGTTATTTCATCTGTTTAGAAATGTAAAAAAAAAAAAAAAAGTGATCTATAAAAATAATTACATTTTGATATACCTGAATTCCTTCACACACATTATTTATCTGTGCTTAAATCTGAGTTATTTTTGCTTTAAAATGCTTAAAGCGTTAAAAAAACTTCTGAAGCAATAATTTCTCAAAACATTTATGACCCAAATTTATCTCTGGTTGATGTTTTCTGTAAACGTCGGTTCTGACTTCATTTATGAAAATAAAAACTTCCCGCAGTCCTTGAACGCAGCAGAAGACCCGTTTCCATAGCAACGAGCTACAAACGGAGACGAAGATGGTTCACAGTGAGTTCATAAAACTTAGACGACAAAAACAAACACACATTAAAATTAACAGTATTTTTTTAATTCACATTGCTTTCGACATTTGAGGTTCAGTTAATTTTAAAGCTATTTTTAGATTAAAGAACATTTTTTTGTGATAATTTAGCCAAAAGTTTGTAGCTGTGTTAGCTTAATGAACGGTTAGCTCGTTGAAAATGCTAATAAGCTAATTGTTTAAACATCGTCGAATAACTAAAAATAGACCCAAACCAAAGGTGGTCGTCGAGACGAGATGAAGCTTCATGAAGCTTTCAGTCCAGGTGGTTCATTTCTGGAGGCTTCGTGTGCCTCTTCTTGAAAACAAGCACCTACATGTTGTTCGTTGTTTATTTATTTTAACAAACATTTCAGTACAGTTAGATAAATGTGGTGGGACAGTGAATGGGACACGAACTGAGGCTGAATGTTGATGAGTTGGGACTCAGCTTCTCTGAAATCGTCCACGTGTCTGCTGTCAAACTCTGCAGGAACTTTCTGGACCTTCTTCTCTTCCTGGTTCTCAACCAAATCCTCACTAACCTGAAGCGAAGCAAGAAAATAAAGATTTATTTCAACACAAGTTGAAATGAACACACGAGCCTTTCTGGTTTGGAGAACACGAGTTGGATCTAACTGGTCTCTGACCATCATGGAGACCTCGTCCAGATCCTCCTCTCTGGGGTTACATACACAAGGTTATACTTTATTGTGATTAAAAGATCAAAAACTCAACACGTGCAACGATTGTTCTTGTTTATATGTTGTGACGTGTATGAGTTTAATTTAATATTAATGTTATTATTATCTCATTAATTAACAAATGTGACACAAGTTTCTTTGAAGGCAACAAGCCCCTCACCTTGGAACGGAAAA
Source organism: Hypsolebias longignatus (assembly GCA_031762435.1). Classification (NCBI taxonomy): domain Eukaryota; kingdom Metazoa; phylum Chordata; class Actinopteri; order Cyprinodontiformes; family Rivulidae; genus Hypsolebias; species Hypsolebias longignatus. The sequence goes on along the minus strand of JARVGV010001740.1, from coordinate 35,113,697 downwards.
CAACAATAATTATAACGGTAATGTTGGATAAGTGAACTAATCTTTCATCATCTCTTTACTCAAACAAGCCTCTCTGAGGACACGAGAAGAAGTTTCAACCCAGCTTTACTTGCAGAATTCAGGACTAGCGTCCACAGATGCTCCATTGAAGCTCCAGTCCTGAGGTCTGTCCACGGACAGTATGAAGACGTTTCTGTTCTTAATGCTCATCAGACGGAGACGAGGTCAAGACAACCTCTGCAACCGCTTACAGACGAGGAGGAGGAGGAGGCCCTCGAGTCTTCAGGTGCACAGCTCCGTGCGCCTGCAGGCCCCTCTCTGTTCAGACAACACAACTCTTAGTTCCTAATAAACATCCAGAACCTAAATTCCTCTGACAAGTAATGTTAATAATGCACTTTACAACCGAAATCACAAGAACATTTAAAAGAACTGAGATTTAAAACGCACGTTGCAGGTGAAGTCACAACATGCTGAAACTCCCATGTGCACAGGATTTGCAGGGAGCCATTCATTTTATAAAAGCTGATGAACTTCACCAACCCCGAACAGGTGAAACTTCAGACTTCATCGATGACGTCGCTCGTCCTGAATGAAGCCTTGAGCTCCAGCAGACACTTCCAGGTCCTCCGAAGCTTCGGCGCAGGGGAGGACCCATCGCTGCTGCAAACTCGTTTTCAACCTTTGAGCTTCAGAGCGACTGAAACTTTACTGTTTCTAAAAGCAGCCGAACGCAGATCATGCTCAGGGAGCTTCATCTCAGAGTCAGACATTCTTTATCTATGTGGTACATGTGGTGGAACGAAACGATGTACACAGGGTCCCAGTTACATCCAACAATAAAATGTACACGAAAAACAGTGATAACATCTAAGATATGAACTAAGAAAAACAAACTAAAAATACACTAAGCACTAAAGTCAGTAAATGTTGATGGAAAGATTAACTGTATTTAGAAACTCAAGTTTTAAATTAACATATGATTAAACTGACTTTGACCCAGTTAGTGATCAAACAAAGCTCACGTAGGTCTGTCATGATCAACAATAAATCAATGGATCACATGATAAATTAAAATGATCAACTTCATTTTCATTTATCAACTTTATTGTTTCTTCGTGTCTATCAAAGACACTGGATGAGAAAAGGTTCAACTCCGGTGCTCTTCACTGACCCCTCCCTTTCTCTTTAAAATCTGTTTTAACGGGAAAAAAAAACTTGTTTTTGGATTGTTAAAAGAAGCTAAACTGAGAAGCTAAGCTAACAGGTCAACCTCGGGACAAAACCTCCGTCTTGTCAAAGCTACAAAACTCACGGTTGAAACTCGTGTCTTGGTGTAAAAAGTTGTTTTTCTCTGTAAAAAGAAGCTGAGAACTTGTTTACTGGTTTTTATTAAAAGCTTTGTGTGAAAAATGCTAAAGAGCTCACACCACAACGAGCGTCCGACATTTTGAGAACCAGAGCGAGACAGCCCACGTCACGTCAAGGGGCCTCCCAAACATTTTTCTTAGAGACACGCTGCTCGATCCCTCACTATCCATCCTTCGGTTCAAAAAGTCTTGCACTGTCATCTAGTGGTCAGAAAAAGGTACTACACACAAAATAAATTGACCAATACAGTATTTCCTCTTGACAATTACTAATTTTTTTTTAAATTTCAAACAATATTACCGTTTATCACAATAATTTCTGACACGATTTATCGCCCAGCACAATTTGTTATCGTGACAGGTCTAGTCTCACGCCGTAGTTTAAAACGTTTCCTGTGGTTTGTCTGCCGCTCAGTCACCGAGGAGCTGATCCGCCGGCGAGCCGAGCACAACGACTGTGAGATCTCCTCCCTGGAGGAGGTTTCTCTGCATCAGCAGGACGTGGAGAAGATCGAGCACATCGACAGGTGGTGTCGCGACCTGAGGATCCTCTACCTGCACAACAACCTCATCCCCAAACTCGGTAACACGCAGACTGCGTCTGAGGTGGTTTAACTGAGACACTTTATCATCTTTGTGGTTCTGACAAGCTCGTTTTAATTTTGTGTTTTTTTCAGAGAATCTTGGTCGCCTGAAGAAGCTGGAATATTTAAATCTGGCCTTGAACAACATCGAAGTCATCGAGAACCTCGAGGGTCGGTGCACCAAACAGAAACCTTAGATTTTACAGGAACATTTAGGTCTGAGGGAGAGAAAAGCAACATTGTGTTTTTCTTAAAGGCTACAAGACGTCTGAGACACGTTGTTCAGATTATTTGATCTCTGAAGGAGCACGCTATCTTTAGTACATCTGTTTATTTGGATTACAGCTCAGTGTGAGCCTGTTCAGCTGATTTAATTAGCTTCTGTGTGGTCTTCTGGTGCCTGTCTTCATAGTGTGAGGCTGAAGTTGTTTGGTTCCTGCATCTCTGTGTTTGCTGAGACAAAAACTGTTGAACTGATCCAAACGGACACAAAGAGCCGTAAAAATAAGAGCAGGACGTGACGGAAGCTGACGAGTTTACGACTCTGTTACAGGTTGAACTTCTTGTTTCTGATGAAACGAGGTCTGTTTTTAAACCAAACTTACAAACTGAACACGACTTGTCCTCTTTCAAGATAAACCGTTTATTTTTAAATTTTTTATTATTAATCTTTTAGTGTCGGCTGTAACAAATTAATTAACTTTAGAGTAACAGGACGAGTCATTCATCATATTTATGACACAAAACTTCATGTTTGTGTTCAGTCTGCATTAGGCCTGTCATGAAAAACAATAAATCAATGAATCACATGATAAATGAAAATTATCAACCTCAGTTTCATTTATCAGCTTTATCGTTTCTTCATGTCTCTTTCTACTGAAGACACTGGACAACAAAAGGTTCAACTCCGGTGCTCTTCACTGACCCCTCCCTTTCTCTTTTCTCTTTTCTCTAAAATCTGTTTCAATTGTCTTAAATCGTGTTTTTGGATCATTAAAAGCAGCTAAACTGAGAAGCTAAGCTAACAGTCCAACCTCAGGGAAAAAAACCTCTGTCTTTTCAAAGCTCCAAAATTCACGGTTGAAACTCGTTCCTTCATGTAAAAAGTTGTTTTTCTCTGCAAAAACAAGCTGAGAACTTGCTTACTGATTTTTTATTAAAATATTTGTGTGAAAAATGCTAAAGAGCTCAAACCACATGAGCGTCTACCATTTTGAGAAGTGAAGAGAGACAGCCCATGTCACGTCAAGAGGCCTCCCAAACATTTTTCTTAAGAGACGCTGCTCGCTCCCTCACTATCCATCCTTCGGTTCAGTCTTATCTGACATCCAGTGGTCAAAAAAGGTACTACACACAAAATAAATTGACAAACAGTTCTTCTTAAATTTGACAGTACTTACTAATTATTGTCAAATTTTAAACAACATTATCGTTTATCGCAATGATTAAAGACAATCACCTAATAAAATTTGTTATTGTGACAGGCCTAGTCTGCATCCAGTGAATCCAAACTGATTTTATTTTCACTCCAATCAGAAACAAACCTTTGATCTGACAACGGAGCACCAGATTATAACTTGACTAAATGAACGCTTAAATCAGATTCAGCAGAAATCTAAAGATTCTGAATGTTTGAAGCTTCACGTCAGTAAAAACATCCTGGTTTAGCTTCAGCTCATGTCCTCGGCTGTTTCATTTATTTAAACGGGCTCTAAGTGTTTCCAACTGCTCGCAGGTGGTTTTGATGAGTCCGATCGTTTTAAAGACGGTTTATTTTTATAAAACACTGGAAGAGTTTGCTCGTGATCAGTGCGTTTGTTTCCTGCCTTCAGGCTGCGAGAGCCTCCAGAAGCTGGACCTGACGGTGAACTTCGTGGGTCTCCTGAGCAGTGTGGCGTCCCTGCAGCACAACGTGCACCTGAGGGAGCTGTTCCTGGTGGGGAACCCGTGCACGGAGTTCCAGGGCTACAGGCAGTTTGTCGTGGCGGCGCTGCCTCAGATCCACGTAAACTAAACTCACTTTCACCAAGTTGTTTCCCAGGCTGTGGACAAACACTCCCATTGTTCTGCTTTTATTTTGGTAGAAGCTGAAAGCATGCCGTAGTTCTGCTTTTATTTTGAAAAAACCGCCGTCGTTCTGCTTTTATTTTGGTAGAAACTGAAAACACGCCATCGTTCTGCTTTTATTTTGGTAGAAACTGATCGTTGGTTGGTTTTGTTGAAAAACACGTATGTTTATGGTTTGATCGACCGCAGTGGCTCGGTTGATCGATGTTCTGATTCGCGTCTTCAGCGGCTGGACGGGACCGAGATCAGCCGGTCGGAGCGGATCAGAGCCTCTCAGGGCCTGGAGGAGGTGAGGAGACGAGTCGGGGAGCAGGAGAGGGAATACCTGAGGAGGAGAGTGGAAGAGAAAGAGGAGGCGCAGAGAAAATCTGTTGAAGAGGAGAAGAAGAAAGCTCACTTCGATGGGCGACGGTCCGCTGACGTCAACACAACGTGAGTTCAGATGCCACAGTTTACGGCAAAACTCTGTGAACCGTTTCTGACTGATGTCGATTAAATAGTCATCTGCAACAGGTGAGATATTTACTCTTCATATGGATTTAGTTTGAGGTAAAACGTGTTTTTGGTTAAAGTAGGAAGAGTTTCTGCAGAATCTTTGTGTCAAAATTCAGAAACTTCAGATTTCTCAAGTTTGTTTTCCTCCAAATAAATAAACTCGACCGGACCGGACCGAACTCTGAGCCGCTCCAGTGTCTGTTTTTATTAATTACTTTAATACCAGAATTGTTTTTGAGGCTTCATTTCACTTTTAATAAGATTCACTTCTAAGACTGGCTCAGCCAGTCTGAATCTGTCTTCACAGGACACAGGAGGACCATGAGAACCCAGAGGTGGACGAGGAGGACCAGGAGCGAGAGTTCTGGCACACACCGTGTTCTTTCACCCCCGAGTCTCGTCTGCAGGCTCACCGCCACCTCGAGGAGAAGAGGAAGATGAAGGAGAAGTAAGTGACCTGACTTCAGGTGTTCAACGTTTTAAAAAATATTTTAGTTTTTCATTTATTTTTATTAAAGTTGATCCACCTGAAGCTGCAGGTTGTTTCACTCCATGTGCTTAAAGTGGGACTTAAAGGACTGAAATGGTTTGTGTTTAAAAAGATGAAGAAAACCATCAGGTTGAAACAGACCGTGAAAGAAGTTTTCCTCTGGTTATAATTTAAAATGTTAAACTTCTAAATGAGAATCTAAACATGAAATAAAGAAACACCTTTGTTTTTATTTTTATGTATATCTGTAATGATGACATCATATAAAAGTGCAGTTTAACGTGTCAGTCACTAGATGTTATCGTAACTCCATCCCACCGAGCAGAACCGGGCCCAGCAGGGTCAGTGGTACCTGGTTCTGTTCAGCTCAGATGTAAATCAGACATTTTGACTTGAACATGTGAGAAAACGGCCTCCTGCTCTTTGTAGACGATTCAGACTTTTACTGTCCATCACGTTTGAAGACCAGAATAAAAAAATTACTGAAAAAGACCAGAATAAAAAAATTACTGAAAAATAAATTGCAACCTCGATAAAAACAAGTTAAATAAAAACCTTTAAAAGAATTCTTAACTTCAGTACGTGCAGCAGAAATGTTACTCAACACACGAACATCTCAAGCTTTAAGGTCTGGGACTCTCTGAGCAGAACTTTTCTGTTTCAGCTGAAAGTTTTTAATCGTTCCGTGACTTCTGACCCCCATGTTGAATGAAGTTACAGAAATATTCAATAAGAATTGGTGGGTTCAGATGTTTCCATACAGGACTGGATCATCAGGCTCAAACACGTCAGCTCGGATCAGGAAGTGTTCTGAGTCAGAGCCGGTTCTGTCGGGTTAATGAGGATCTTAATGAACCAGCTGTTCTGTTGCTGTCCAGGTCAGATGTCAGGTGGGATCGGCTTTTTATGTTTGTACTGAGTCACGTTCTGGACCCAGAGGTGTCGTAATCCTGAGGCGAGGCGGTGTCCGGACCGTGACGTGAGCCATGACGACGGTCTGAGATCCAGGGAGGATGTTTGAACTCCAGCTGGACTTGAAATCAAAAACTTCTGAATGAAATTCAAATCAACAGAAAGTCTGAAAATAGCCTCAGACTCCATTTTGTGTTACACAGACAAAATGGGCCTCCACTTCCTGTTTGAAGAGAAAATTCTGAACTCCAATACAGTGGAAGTCATTGAGACACCGAGTGAAAGAGGAGACAAACTATAAACTGTACATGAAGCACATTTTAAATGTTTTCATTGTGTCTATTAAATCCTGAAATGTATCGTCAGCGTATCAACATAGTCATACAGGTGCTTCTACCATCTTATGAGCAGAACTTCAAGACTTCTGGATCCAGAAACTTTCTGCAGATTCATGTTTACATTTAGGGAGTTGGAACATTTGGAGTTGTTAAGTTTTACATAAGATCTGCATTGTTAGCATAGCATATTTCTAGCACAATTGTTAAATAATTAACAGTTTTTGCCCTTTAATCCATCCGGGCTGAACCATATTTTGGAGTTGAAGGAGAGGCTGAATTTATTGTGTAGCTAACCTCTTCCCAATCATTTCCCAGCATGCTCTGCAGTTTCAAACCGTGGTGGTTTGTTTCATTTAATCAACAGATGGCGCGGACGTTCAGAGGTTTGTTAACAAATTTGATCAGTGTTGGTTTAAGTGGAGCTGTGATTACAGTGACACCTTACTTAAATTTAAATAATTTAGACCAACATGTTTGGATTTAATACAAGAACATGAGCTCAGCCTTGCTGATAGAGACTGAGCTGTTTGGGTCACATCAGTCCCAGATGTCGTCGATCATGTAATCTGAAGGTTGAACACTCTGGCAGAAATGGAGTGTTTTCTGTTGAAGCATTTCAAGGTGAAAACCATTGGTGACGTGTTTGTGGTTCAGAGGTTAAATTGTTGTCAGCGTGTCTGAGCCAACGCCACAGAGGAGGTTTACTGTTCCAACAGAGATTAAACTGAAATAAATACGTTGTTTCTAGACTCTCGGTCGGCTCCGAGGAGATTCTGGCAAACCATCAGGCGGCTGAGGGGAGGAAAGCAGCTCTTTACTAACACAGTGTTCAGTGAAGGTGAGTGTGGTGCTGTTGATCTCAACCAGTGATGTTGTCAGGAGGTGGAAGGAATACTTCTCAGACCTTCTCAATCCCACCACCACGTCTTCCACGGAGGAAGATGAGTTGGGGAACGTCGGGGTTGGTCTGTCCATAACTGGCTGAGGTCGCCGAGGTAGTTAAACAATTCTGAGGCAGCAGGGCTCCGGGGGTGGATGAGATTCTCCCAGAGTTCCTTAAGACTCTGGATGTTGTGGGGCTGTCTTGGTGGACATGCCTTTGCAACATCACGTGGACATCGGGGGCAGTGCTTCTGGATGGGCAGACTGGTGGTGGTTTCCCTCTTCAAAAAGGGAGACCAGAGGGTGTGCTCCAATTATAGGGGCATCACTCTCCTCAGCCTCCCTGGTGAGGTCTGTTCAGGGGTACTGGAGAAGCGAGTCTGGTCATTGGTCGATACTCAGATCCAGGAGGAACAATGTGGGTTCCGTCCTGGCCGTGGAACACTGGATCAGCTCTTTACCCTCAATAGGCTCTTTGCACGTACAGTGCTGACGTCATGAGGAGGTTAGATCACTACACATACGCCTGAGTGAAATGCGACTCGCTAGCTTCCGCTTTGAGGAACTATGACAGCTAGGAAAGATAAACTCGTGTTTCAGAATCAAATTAAACATTACCACGAACACTGTTGTGTCCCTAAGTTCACGGCATCTTCAAAGTATAATGGACTTTTAAGTTTCCAAGGATTTCCAATAGATGCTGAATTAAGAAGACGGTGGTTAGTGAGTATTCATCGAGACAAGTTTAACGGAGAAGACCCATCCATGCATGCACGGAGAGAAGAACATGCAAACTCCGCCCAGAAAGGCCCCCGGACGGGGATTTGAACCGGGAACCTGCTCACTGCGAGGCAGCAGCTCTACCAGTTGTGTAACTGGGACCGTGTGTACATAATTTTGTTCCACCTTGTGAGGGACCAGACTTAAATAAGGACAATGGTGTTCAAAAATCAGTCAACATTTTCAATTTAAGAGTTCAAAAAAAAAAAAAGCTAACAAAGAATCAAATTTCAATGAAAAATAAATCAAAAGATTAATAACAAATTTGGGCCCAACTTAAATGAGGTCAACTGAACTGTAACAAAACTGACAAGGGCTGCTTAATTGGTATAGAGTAATCCAAATCTGCCACATGAGGGAGGCACAACATAATAAAGGGGACAAAATTTACAAATTAGCTAAACACATCATATGAAACAAATAAAGCAAAACATAACTAACTTAGCACAAACATTAGGTGAATATTAAAGTGACAAAATTAACTATCTAAAGCCAAATTTAACAAATAAAGTTCCCTCTCCCCTCAGTCCTTTAGAAATATGTTCCAGGCTTCCTCCTCCAGCTGATCTGCATTTGCAGCACCTCAAAACAGAACAAGTGTTAGTAAACCATTCAGATAAATATTAACTAAAGTGTGCACCCATCAGAAAATATGTCTAAATAAAATAAAATAAAAATAAATAAGTACCAACACGATGTGGTGGTGGTAGAAGCATCCACCACACACCTCTTGTACCACATGTGATGTGAATGGCAATAAAGAACCTTGAATTCGTTCTTACGAGCATTTCAGTTCCTGTACAAGTGGTGCGAGAGTTTGTTTTTCATTTTGGACAGTAAGTCGGACCCTTCAGGGTGGGAGTTGGACTCCTCCATTGCACGTTGTCACAATTCTGTTCATAACTTTCATGGACAGAACTTCTCGGTGCAGCCATTGGGTGGAGAGTCCAGTTCAGTGGCCTCAGGATTTATCTCTGCTCTTTGCAGATGATGTGGTCCTGTTGGCGTCATTGTGCCGTGATCTTCATCTCTCACTGGAGCGGTTCACATCCGAGTGTGAAGCAGCTGGGATGAGAACCAGCACCTCCAGATCTGAAACCATGGTCCTCAGTCAGAAAAGGGTGGATTGTTCTCTTCAGGTCGAGGGTGAAGTTCTGCTTCAAGTGGAGGAGTTCAAGTGTCTCTGGGTTTTGTTCATGAGTGAGGGAAGAATGGAGCATGAGATTAACAGACAGATTGGTGCAACATCTGTAGTATTACGGACTCTGTACTGGTCCATTGTGGTGAAGACAGAGCTGAGCTGTATGACAAAGCTCTGTTTACTGGTCAGTCTATGTTCCTCCCCTCACCTCTGGTCATGAACTCTGGGTAGAGACATATAAAATGAGATCATGGATCCAGGAGGTTGAAATGAGTTTCCTCTGCAGAGTAGCAGGACTCTCCCTTAGAGACAGGCTGAGAAGTTCAGTAAGGAGAGACTCTGAGTAGAAGCACTGCTCCTCCACATCCAGAGGAGCCAGTTGAGGTGGTTCAGACATCTGATAAGGATGCCCCCTCGGTGCCTCTCTAGGGAGGTGCTTCAGGCATGTCCAATTGGGAGGAGACCCCGGGGAAGAACCAGGACACACTGGAGAGACTGTGACTCTCAGTTGTCCTGGGAACACCTTGGAGTCCTCCCAGAAGCGCTGGAAGAGGCTGTGGAGAGAGATGTTGGACCTCCCTGATCTGATGCGTTCCCTGAGACCTGAGTCCAGAACAAGGGGAAGATAACGGACAGATGGTCAGATGTTTCTACAGACTGATTGAAGCTCAGAGGTGTTAGTTTTCTTTTTGTTAGTGTTTGACTTTGAAAAATAAATCTGTCACTGAAAGTATGGGCATCAGCAGAGACTTGTATCTTATTTTAGACGCGTGTAAATCTGCTCCGGTCAGCGGTGAGTCTAATTATATTTCCTGCTCCTCTAATTAAAGCTCACCTTTAAGGTGACTCTCCTCCCTGAGTGTTAATTACGTGTGTGTTGAACATCCACCTCTGATGTCATTACACGTTCGCAACACGCTGAGAAAGGTCAGTTCCTCTGTCATCGGAGGACTTTCACTCATGAGAAGACCCCGAGACACATCGTTGATAAAAATGTTTCCTGTCTCACTAAACAATTTCCATCACGTGTCCTCTCTGAGTTGGGAGTGAGTTTCTTCCTCGTGGAGGAGTTCAAGAATCTCAGGGTTTTGTTTCATGAGTGAGGGAAGAATGGAATGTGAGAATCCTGTGGACTCTGTGCTGGTTTGTTGTAGAGAAGAGGAGCTGCAGGAGAAACTCTCCATTTACTGGTCTATCTATGTTCCTATGAGCCCAGTGGGTGGGCTGATGGATGGATGGATGGAGGGATGGATGGATGGATGGATGGATGGATGGATGGCTGTTGGATGGATGTTGGTTGGATGATGGATGGAGGTTTGATGGATGGATGTTGGATCATAAATGGGTGGATGGTGGATGCATAGATGCTTGGTGGATGTTGGATGATGGGTGAATGATAGATGCTGGATGGATGATGATAGATGAATGGATATTGGATGGATGCTGAATGTTGGACAGATGTTTCATGATGAATGGATGATGAATGGATGTATGTTGGATGCATGGATGTTGGATGAATGGATGTATGTTGGATGATGTTTTCCTTAATGGTTCTCCAGATGTGTGTCTGATGTTCCTCCATCTTGAAGGCTTTAAACGTGTTTTCCAGATGTTTCAAAGTGAATCTTGTTCTTCCAGCTGTTTAATGGATCCAGACAGGAAGGTTCAATTGTCTTAAAGGGATGAACATCCTCTGCCACCTTTCACAATAAGAGTTTATTATATGTCGTTTATTAAAACCTCATATAGAGCACACGTAATCTGCTGGAGCTCAGAGTGCGTGTTGGGGATGACTCGCAGCGACCACCACACCAAACTTCAGCTCAATATTGACAGAACTAACGGTTTGTGTTGGCTAAGGTCAGGCAGCTGCAGGTCATTTTATAATATCAATATACAGGAAGTGGAGGAGAGGCTGTACTGTTGTAACCATCGTGAGCTCTTTGTTCAGAACAACTGTTCCTGTTTGAGTCTACGCGAGAAAAGGGACGAGCTGAACATCAGCTGACTGCAGCAGCCGCCCCATGAGCCTCCACAGTAAAATATGAGGCGTCTCTGAGCCCGGCGGCCGTGTCCTCTGCTCAAGGTCACGTTGCTGCTCGTTTCCTGGTCGCCGTCGTCTCTGGCCCGCCTCGCCTCGTAGAGCGTCACGTTTATTTTCACTTTGTGTCAGATTCATTCTGCTGTTCACGGTTCAGGCGTCGTAACTTTGATTAAAGAGCAAACAGATCAAGCTGACAGAGAAGAGATCTACAGACTCATAAATACAGAAAGCTCCGGCTCCGCTGAGACTTCAGGGTCAGCTGGAGTTTCATCTTTGCTCAAGGGCACTCCGACAGAGAAAGTCGCTCTCCTCAGTCCTGAGGGAATGAAGGAGATGAACCACGAGGATCGATCAGAAGAAACAAAGATTATTCAAATTTGCTTTACTAGACCACAGGATGTTCATTAGATCGATGTCTACAGCTGTTTAACTCTGACTGAACCCAATTCAAGATGGCCGCCACAGCTAATTAACCATAGCTAACTCAAAAATGACCAACACAGTCATTTTTACTGATACTGAGCTAAAATAATGTGCAGCAGTAGCTGAGAATCGTCCCCAACACCGTCTCTGACAGATCTAAATAATTTTTTGTTGTACTTTGGCTTCAAGGCGGCGGGTGATATGCATCCACCCACAAAAAACTTTAACTTTTATTGTAGCCGAAGGTTACGAGTCTTTACTGGATAAACTAGGGGAAAAAAAAACAACAACGTGTTTTCAGTTCAATATTAATTTTTCTCAATATTTCAGATTTAACCTTTTTTATTTTCTTCAACTAAACTAAACGTACTGCCTCGTTTGCTACTTTCAGCTACTATTCTCCTACTTTTAGCTTTTCTTTAGCTACATTTAGCTTTCCTTTTACTTCTGTTATCTTCTTTGCTGTTCCTTTTAGCCCTCCTTTTTTAATATTTTTAGCTTCTGTTATTTTTAGCATGTCTTTTGCTACTTTAAGCTAGAATTGTATTGCTGTCAGCAAATTAGCTAAAGATGTGTTGCTTTTACCTGGCAATACTTTCAGCCACTGTACTTCTATTTTTTACTTTGGTTTAGCTACTTTTGGTTATGTTTTTGCTAGTTTTACCTTGCCTTTCATTATTTTTAACTCTGTTTTGTTGTGCTTTTAGCTTGCCTTATTTGTTCTTTTAGCTCCAGCATTTGGATACTTTTTAGGAAGCGGTTGGCAGCTTTTAGCTCGTGCTTTGATACTTTGAATTTTCAGCTTGTGCAATGCTATTTTTATCTAGCAGCTTTCTAATTTTAGCTTTTGTTTTGCTTATTTCATCTTCTGCTCTGCTTGTTTTAGCTTCTTTTTTTATTTCAGCTCATTTTTAGCTTTAATAACTTTAAGCAGGTTCGTTCAGGGCTCAGTGTGTTTTCACAGAAATTAAATCTTGTTAACTTTAACATTTTCATGATTAAAAGCTGAAGAATAAACTGTCGACCTTTTACATTTTTCAGAACAAATCAGAACCTCGGTTTAAAACTGAGAACTGTTTGGGATCTGCACTGGTGGGAGATTTTCACCACAAGCAGTTCCTTCAGTGTCTCGTTTGAGTCCACTCTGCTGACCCAAGAACTCTGCACTGACCCGAGAACTCTGTGCTGACCTGAGAACTCGGCACTGACCTGAGAACTCTGCACTGACCTGAGAACTCGGCACTGACCCGAGAACTCTGCACTGACCCGAGAACTCTGTGCTGACCTGAAA
>JARVGV010001740.1:34973157-34986731 GCA_031762435.1 Hypsolebias longignatus | reverse complement strand
ATATATACACACACACACAGTATATGTATACAGTATATATATGTATACTGTATATATAAAACCAAAAGAGCCTACAGTATTTTTCTGTGTCCTGTTTAAGTTTTAGTTTATTAAATCATACATTTCAAGCTCGCTGATCTAAAATCAAACAAAACTTTAACAGAAGATTAAAAAAATAAAAACATTTTTAATTGTTGGTTCGAGTTTTAGCTTTGAAACTGCCACAAACTCAGAAACAAGTTTGTAAATCAGAAACGACGGCATTCTGTCCTCCAGCGGTCGTCTGTCGTGGTGCTTCAGTGCTGTGGAGGTCGGTCCGGTTCCGGAATACAGTATAAAATTTGCCCCTGCTGTTTTTAAATCCAGTTTTTGTTGCAGGATTTTAGTTTTATTCCCACATCAAATCTTCTTCCGGTGTCGGTTCCGTTTTTCTCTCCGCAGATCTGAAACAGAGATGTCTGTCCAAGATGTGCAACCAGCTGTGAGCGCCGAGGAAGAGGAGGGAAACAAGGAGCCGCTCCTCATCGCAGGAAGTGACTGAGACCAGAGGAAAACATCTGGAAGACTCTCAGGAGCAACGAGGGCTCTGACAGAACCCCTGAACATTTAGCCACTAATTTGATTTAACACAAACTTCACCTGTTTGGAAAAACGTAGAAACATTTTAAAGACTTTTTTTTTTTTTTAACCATAAAAAGTTTAAATTTTTAAACTCTGCATCAGAAAAGTCCCATAAATAAATAGTTTTACCAGTAAAGGTCAAACTGGTGTTTGTTTGTGTGTTGAATGATTTGACGATCGTTCCGGTGGTTCCCCGTGAGGCTCTGGAGCCGGGCGGTGAGGTCCAGATCGTTTCTCCACCGGGCGGTAACTCATGGGAGGTGGAGCCTCTTCATGCCACACGTTGACCCCACCATCATGCCCCGCCCCCCCAGACGGCTCAGAACCGTCATGGCCGCTCTCACGCCTAGCAGGAGACCGGGTCCTTCATTAGCCACAAACAAGAATTTCCCATAATAGTCGTGCAACAAAACAGCAACTGCTCTTTTTAATGACGTCGTCTGATCATCTTTAAAGGTCGAGCATCGAGGGACGACAACCGCTCGATTTAAAACGTCTAAACATCAGGACTGCACCCAGGTCAGTTTTCTGCAGGATCGTCTGCGACCGTCGGACTTTCTCGAACTTTTGCCGAAGCTGCGTCGTCGTGTAGAACCTAAATCAAAACAGAACCATTGGTGCAGGTCGGTTCTGTAGGTGTTCCTTTAACCCACTTCCCGTGCTGGATGTGACCTCTGACCTACAGAGTCCCCACCAGTCCATCACAGTACCCCCCCCCCCCTCCCCCATCTGCGGTCATTAATCTGAGGATCAAACCAGCCGTTTGATCCAAACCCCAGCTGAACAAAGACTCTGCCGGACCAGACACCCAGGTGGGGCAGCTGGGACATGGACCCCCCACTAAGACCTTCAGTCCACTTCAGCTGTTGGATTTAAAGGAACCAAAAGTTGGACTTCTGGATGAAGTCGAACAATGAGACACACAACGAGACAAACGAGAGACGTTTGTCTGGACGAAGCTGAAAACAACAAATGAGGTGAAACTTCCTCCGAAGAGTTTAAACTTTAATTATTTTAGTTTCTGTTAAAACTCGAACAAACGTCTCCGGAGGTTTTCATGAATATTCAGCTGCAAATCAAAGTGTAGGCCCGGTTCTGTTGGACCCAAGTCTGTTAAAGGACTTCAGGTTTTGTGCTGAAGTTCATGTTGGGACGACTCTCGGCTACTACCACACAGTTCAGCTCAGATCACAGCCATTCTGTGCTTCGTCACGTGTCTTTGTCTTCGTCTCGTTTGACACTTGTCTCGTTTGTTTTGTTGCGCGTCTCGTCTCTTCGTCTTGTTTCTCATGTCTTGTTGTGCCTGTCTCTCAGCAGAGGTGAAGACGACCAGCTAAAAGAAGCTTAATGCTCTGATGTCCCAGCTTTTCCCCAGCCTTGAACGCAGCATTGTGAATCTAGAGCATCAAGAAAGTCCCATTGACAGGCAAGTTGTTCCGATCGCATCAGGTGATTTGTGTGTCTGTTTTAACAAATGTCACTCGAGACCACTTCATCTCCACGACGGCGCGCAGTCCGGCTCGATTCAGTTTTCTCTCCGGGCTTCAGATGTTTCAGAACTCATGTCGTCCTCAAGCCGGAGCGACGGCCATAAAACCACCGTGGAGCGCATGGCGCCGACCCGGCAGAACCGGAGCAGGACCTTTCAACTTTTAATAAAATCCAGACATCAGCTGCAAGTTTTACTGAGAATCAATCTGATGAAGAGCTGAACCTTCCTCCTCCTCCTAGGACCGGACCAGAACCAGGAGGACCAGTAACACCACAGACACAGGGTCCAGAGAAGAACTCAGAACTTTATTTGGATCTTGAACAGTTTTTATTTCACACAGAGGTTCTGGGAACTCAAGCTGATCCGAGATTGTGATTCAAACTGAAGGCCGGTACCAACGGGTCAGTACCGGCTCCACAGACAACAAGCGAACAAACCCAAAACTATTAATTGTCAGTTTTGGTTCTGAAAACTGTCCTGACTAGTTTCAACCCGGATCATGGGTCCAGAACCGGCAGAACAAAAACACTTCTGATCCGTTTGGACCGAACCCGTCCATCTCAGAACCCGGGTCCAGAGAGTTTAAAGTGCAAACCTTGTTGAAATGTTTCGTCTCCTCAGCATCTGGTTCTGATGGGCGGACCCGGAGTCCACCTTCAGGTCTGAGGTTCTACAGAACAAAACGACCCAAAACACGACCGAGTCCACCGAGTCGTTTATTCAGGGACCAAACCGGGTCCAACAGGACCAGAGCAACTGATCTACAACAGAACCAAGGTCCAGTCAGAGTCCAGAACCTCGATGTGAAGAAGCGCGGGCCAGAACCCTCCACAACCACGAGAGAGACGATAAAGGAGGTTCTACAAGCTGCTGGACCGGGTCTGGACCTCCTGTTCAACAGAAATGGCTCGGTGGACTCAAGTTTTCAATTTAATTAAATGTTTGAAGAAACGAGAGCCGGAAAACCGTCAGATCAACAAACATCACGACACGAAGCGATAAATAAACTCTACGTTTAGAAACGTCCATCGTTTGTCCTCGCTGCGTCGCGTAAACAAAACATGTTGTTTACAGGTGTGATCTGTAAACAAATCATGTTGTTTACAGGTGTGATCTGTAAACAAAACTTGTTTACAGGTGTGATCTGTAAACAAATCATGTTGTTTACAGGTGTGCTCTGTAAACAAAACATGTTGTTTACAGATCACACCTGTAAACATGTTGTTTACAG
This sequence comes from Hypsolebias longignatus, assembly GCA_031762435.1. Taxonomy (NCBI): domain Eukaryota; kingdom Metazoa; phylum Chordata; class Actinopteri; order Cyprinodontiformes; family Rivulidae; genus Hypsolebias; species Hypsolebias longignatus. Next base: position 34,983,387 of record JARVGV010001740.1, on the reverse strand, counting down.
GTGTGCTCTGTAAACAAAACAATTTGTTTACAGAGCACACCTGTAAACATGTTTACAGGTGTGCTCTGTAAACAAAACAATTTGTTTACAGGTGTGATCTGTAAACAAAACATGTTTACAGGTGTGTTCTGTAAACAAAATGATCTGTTTACAAAGCACACCTGTAAATAACATGATTTGTTTACAGATCACACCTGTAAACAACATGTTTTTATTTACTCCCATGAACGCCTCTAATCTCTTCCAGGCAACGCTTCAACACCACGACACAGAAAATGTACAAAAATATACGATCGGCTGCGGGTCGACACCTTCGGCTCAGACGGGTCTTCGGCTGATCGACCCGGGTCCAGATCTTTAGATTTTTTTATTTCTTCACAGCATGTTGAGATTTTTAGCTCCTGCTCAGACAGAAAACATGCAGAGCTGATTCTACGCTGGTGATGATTAAGTCAACGAACATTTCTCCTACATTCGGCTGATAGTCAGCTGATAATCAGCTAAAACTTATTTGGAACACAGACAATAAAGAACTCAGTTTCCACCGAACATCAACACGATACGATTCTGAGACAAAACGTATGACTCCTACAATCGCACGTTTCACAACTTTAGCTACTATTAAGCCACTGATTCAGCTAAAGATCATGATTTTTTTAAAAACCCAGCAGTTAAAATTTTTCGGCTTCAGTTTTTATTACGGAAGAATCCTTTTCCTGTGGCCATCAGTGGTATTGCTGGTTTTAACCCTCCTGCTGCCCTTGGGTTAAAGGTCAGGGCAGCAGGACGGTCATTTCCTCTCTCCGCCTGAAGGAGAAGTTCGGCTGTTTTTAATGAATCAGATCTTTTGAACGAACTGTTTGAATCTTACAAACTGCAGGAGTTTATGAAATATTTCAAAATGTTGGTGCTCGTCACCCTGGGAGCGTTTGAAACTAAACTGAGACTGGTTGGAGACGACTCGCCATCAGACTGAGACATGGAGACACTTCCAGAGACATTTGTGTCTCCAACAGTCCCAGTCCAGTGACTTCAGGCCCAAACGTGTAAAACCAGTAAATAATCACAAACGCTGAACGAGTCTCTAAAATCTCTCAACTTTTGTTCTCAGATCACAGCTGGACCTCCAGATGAAACATCTGGAAACAGCTGGACCTCCAGATGAAATAACTGGACCTCCAGATGAAACAACTGGACCTCCAGATGAAACAACTGGAAACAGCTGGACCTCCAGATGAAACAGCTGGACCTCCAGATGAAACATCTGGAAACAGCTGGACCTCCAGATGAAAGAACTGGAAACAGCTGGACCTCCAGATGAAACATCTGGAAACAGCTGGATCTCCAGATGAAACATCTGGAAACAGACAAGAGCGACTGGAACAAACAGAACCAGCAAACACTTAAGTGCAACGTACCACGGAGGCCGCCACCAGCAACATATGTGAAGGTCTGCAGATGAAGCAGCTCAGATCAGCAGCAGAGATCAGCAGCAGAGATCAGCTGATCTGAGCTTTAGGTCTAAGAATTTCTAACGGCTTCGTTTTGAGGCGAAGCCCGAAGCGCCGTCACGTTGAGCTGAAGAAGAAACAGTTCAGGATGTTCTCGCTGCCTCAGTTCATCTTCAGAGACGAGGGAGGAGCTCGATGAGCACAGGGGGGGGGGCGACCTTGTCGTTAGCGTGTAGCATGTTAGCCGTGTTCAGTACACACACAGGTCCGGGAACTTCATCTCGTAGACTGGGACGGACGGGTGCTGGGCGTGTCCTGCAGAGATGGAGACCACTCCGGACGGGCTGGGCGGAGGCCTGGGGGGGCGGGGTCAAAAATATTAGTTAAAATGGTTTGAAATGAGCTGCTGTCTGAGATATTACCATAAGTACAAATGTAATGTAGGACTTTTATAGTAAATATTATAGAACCAAACTATTAATTTGATAGAACCAAACTCTTAATTTGACACTCCGGGTTCCTGTAACTTATTTTTAATTTTAAACATTAAATTTAAAGGTTTTTATTCACTTGAAAGTTTTAATCAGGACATAACTGCTCACATGTTGCAGGATTAATGGAGGCAGCCATGATGTAATAAAAACCAGTGACTCAGCAGACTGAGGCACTGGTTGCCATGGTGATTCCCGCCAGCTGAACAGGAAACTGATACGAGCCACAAACATATTAGAATTATTTTTTGTATCCACAGTTTTTATTTTAGTAAATATTAGAAAAGAGTTTTAAATATAAAAATGTGAGCTCATGATGGAAGGTATTTAAATTTTAACGTTCACTCTCAGCGCTGAGAAAAAAAAAATCCTGACTCTTACTATAGTAAAAAGTTATTTTTTTTATATAAACAGTAAAAAGAATGTGAAGTTTGCAGAAAGTTTAGCTTCAGTGTTCGTGACGTTATCGCCCTAAATTTAAACGTAAACTGAGATTCTGTAAAAAAAACAAACGTTTGTTTGACCAGACGGGTGGACAGAATACGTGCTGGACTTTTTAAAATGTCCATAAATCTGACCAGCACCTGCATAATGTCAAAATAAACACCTTGTTGCTTAGCATGGACGTGAGAAGAGGGCCTAAGACTGAGACTTGTGGGACACCACAGACTTTAAACAAAGTAAGTATTTCTGAGCTTCAGAGTAAATTTTACTGAAATGTGTTCATGTCATATAAAGTCCGTTTCTTTATTGTCGTTCACATCTGATGTGGTGGAACGAATTGTTGTCACAGGGTTCCAGTTACATCCAACAGGGTCCCAGTTACATCCAACAAAAGTATAAAATGTAAAACTAACAGTAATAAGATCTAAATATATATAAAGTACTATACCAGTTGTCATGTTCTGATGTGTTTCAGGAGGAACAGTGAATTTAAACATCTCATCAGCTGAAGTTTGATTTGTCATTTAGTTTTAAGTTTTGGAGAATTTAAACTCCACAGTTAACAAAATAAATTAAATTATGAAAACGTAATAAAAGATGTCTCCTCTCATCCAGAAGTCAAGTCAGTAGATGAAGACTCACCGGATGGTGAGTTCAAAGATTTGTGCCAGACGGTTGTGCAGGAGGTTCGCCTGATGAAAGAAAAAGGTCGTCAGGTTCAGGTTGAGAAGCTTCAGCTCTCAGATGTTTGGATGTTCTACCTTGGACTCGCAGTGAGCGGCGAGCTCCTCAAACGGAGCCTTCTGAAACTTCTCCATCACCTGACGCCTCCTCTCCCTCTCCTGCTCCTCCAAACCTGTGGTGTCTGAAACCAAACGTGTTGCATTCATTCCCATTCAATCCCAGTTTACACGTTGGTTTCCTTCCACACGTCGATGTTTTGACTTCCTGAAGCTACACTCACCGATGGCCTTCTTCAGCGTCTCAAAGGTGATCTCCTCGGCCAGCGGGGACTGAAAACAAAGCACAAGTCGTCTTAACGTTCTCCAAACATCAGACGTTTGTTTCAGTTTCATCAGCTAACCTTATCTGGGAGGCTGCTGGAGATGATGTCCACCTGGAGGGAGATGGTGTCCACGAAACTCTTCCTCCTGGACAGATGGTCTTCATCTGGACAACACAAAGATCTTCTGAGACCCATTTAAACATTACTCCATCACAGAACAAGCTGTTTGCTGTTTGACAGACGGATTGGTGCAGCATCTGCAGTATTGTGGACTCTGCACCAGTCCGTTGTGGTGAAGAGGGAGCGGAGCTGTAAGGCAAAACTCTGTTTACTGGTCGGTCTACGTTCCTACCCTCACCTCTGGTCATGAGCTGTGGGTTGTGACCAAAAGAATGAGATTGCAGATACAGGCGGTTGAAATGAGTTTCCTCTGCAGGGTAGCTGGACTCTCCCTTAGAGATGGGGTGAGACGTTCAGTTATCAGGAGAGACTCAGAGTAGAACCACTGCTCCTCCACATCCAGAGGAGCCAGTTGAGGTGGTTCGGGCATCTGGTAAGCATGTCCCCATGGCGCCTCCCTAGGGAGGTGCTTCAGGCATGTCCAACTGGGAGGAGACCCCGAGGAAGACCCAGGACATGCTGGAGAGACTACGTCTCTCAGTTGGACTGGGAACATCTTGGAGTCCTCCCAGAAGAGCTGGAAGAGGCTGTGGAAAGAGAAGTCTGGACCTCCTGCTCAGGCTGCTGCCCCCGCGACCCGACTTCAGAACAAGCAAAAGATAATGGATGGTTGGATGGATGGAAGTAGTTTAGGGACGTGATGGACTTGTGACCTGTCCAGGGTTTACCCCGTCCCTCGCGCAGTGACTGCTGGACATGGGCACCAGTGATCCGGAAAGAAGCAGGTAAAGATGGACGGATGTGTTTCTTTATATTTAGTTATTCCAGGACTGACTCAATGATGTTTGACTTAATAAACCAAGAATCTAATGTTTAATTAATTCAGCTGTGAGGATCAGAACGTTTAAAGGGGCATAAAGGTCAAAGCTCCATCATTCATCTCTGAGACTTCTTTAAAAATAATAATCTGAGCTATGAAAGGGCCAGACTCTTAATCTGAAGAGTAACTTTGAGGTTATTTTGAAACTCCATGTTAAAACCTCTCCGTCTGATTTTATGACTTTAAATATCAGTTTCAGTCAAGTCTTTAACAAACATTCTTTAAAATGAATTTATAACTAGAGATAAAAGAGTTGTACATGTGGGGCCAGACATGATGAAAAACAAAAAACAAAAAAAAAAAGCCTGCTGTGTACAGACGACAGGATCTGCTGAGTCACTGGTAGCCATGGTGATTACCACCTTTTTTTTTAGGAGAAGCAAAAAGAGGGAGGGGCTTCTATCAGCAGCTTTAAACAGTGGCTGAGTGAAAACTACAAGTCCCCTCAAAAATATTCCTAAACCATGAGCAGTAAAGACGTCACAGTCACAAATATTATTTTTTTCTTTTTGTAATGGACACCAGCAACAAAAACAAAATCCACTCCACAATCTGATTCAGGGAGGCTAAGCGTTTTCAGCCAAGCTATGTCTAAGGGAACCGAATCTACAGAAGTGGATCAACAGAACTGGATCTACAGAACTAGATCTACAGGGGTTTACCTTTGGATGTTTGCTTGCACCTGTGGATGATTTTTCCTACAGTGTAAAGGACTGAAGGCATGGCGGAGAGGAGAGAAGCAAACGTTGGGTCAGAGCAGCACCGAGTTGGTGAAGGTTAAAGGGACAAAAACTGTCAAGACTGAGAGGTTACTGTAAAGTGTAATGGGAAGGGATAATCCCAGGGATTGATTCTGGATGTTCTGCTCCCTAGGATTTTGTGAAAAAGTTTTTAAACTTTCAGTGTGAAGGAGAAAATGTCTAACGGCCTTCGGTTTAAAAGTTATTCAAATGTAAGTTCTCTGTATTTGAAAGTGCAGACACCGACAGACGTGGAACATTTTTAAAACTTCAACCTCTTTTTAAAAACTTTGGGTTTACACTCATTTATGAAGCCCAGTGTTACGTGCACACATTGTGTCACGGCACATGGCTACAGAACTAATTATAACGTTTTGTGCAAACGTTGAGAAAATTCAACCAAGAACTGAGTCCGACATTAGAGCGGCTGCACAATTAAAGGTTTCAAAGTAGAAAGCGCTGAGGTCAAAAACAGGTTGGACTTTAAATAAGCTCTTGAAATGTACAGAAATGCTCGTGGTGCCTTCAGGTTCTTGAAAGAAAACATTTGAAAATGGTTCCCACGGTTACACCAATCAAAACGTCAAAGGTTAGTTAAAGCAAACGTGGTTTCTGAGTTTGGAACAAAGTCTGAAGGAGGCTGAGGAAAGTTTCCCAACATGTCTTCTGTCTGCAGAACCAAACTAACGACTCTTCACAGCTAATTCAATCATTTCCTTTGATAACTAAAGTCTTTGGAATCAAATATTTCCTGTCCGCTCCGCGCTCGGCACCGGTCCGTACCTGTCACCTGGGGGACGTAGGGGATGGAGAGGCGCTCTGCGTTGTAGCCCGGTCCGGCCAGACACTCGGACATCTCAGCGGTCTGGAAGAACAGCTGCCGGTCGTCTTTGTCCAGAGACTCAGGGAGACTGAGAACATCCACACAGACTGTCAGATGAACATGTTTGGATCACTCCCGGCTACTGCCGCACAGAGTTCTAGCTTCAGATCTAACAAAGTGAGTTAGAGCGTTTTTGTGTTTGCTAAGGGGTGTGGCAGCCATCTTGAACTGAAGTGACTAAAGTCCTCATCTGCAGACGAACGTGCAGAACCGAGTTTCATTAAAATCCATCCAGTGGCTCGAAGCTGAACTTTGAACTCTGACGCTGACATGAGCTGAAGAGCAGAAACTTACGGACACTTATCTCTGAAGATATGTTCTGGCAGAAGGTACGGCGCGTCCATGTTCCTCAACTCGATGATCTGAGGAAGGAACGTCAGAATGAACATTAGAATTTACTGCAGATGAAAAGAAGAGGAGAACCTTCAGGATCATCAGACATAAACCGGAGCATCATCAGCATCGAGGAGAATCACAAATTTATGAGTCAACCATAAGACGAGCTGAACATCTGATGGATTAGAGCGTGCATCAGGATGAACATCAGCCCACAGGGAGGTCCAGGACTCACTTTACTGACGTGCTGACACAGAGGCAGGTTGGCGATCATCTGACTCAGGAAGTTGAGGTACGCCGCCACGAGCGCCATGATGCCGCAGCGATTGAACATGGGCAGGTTCTCCTCGTTGAGCAGAGCCATGTCCTGTTAGAACAGAAACGTCTTCATGGGATTATGTTTTAAAGTTGGGCCTCATGAGGGTCAATTAACTCCACCCAGCTGCTGCAGCAGCTGTTTCTGAAACATGCAGCAACGCCTCCTGCAGACTCTCTGGGTTTCAGCTGTTTTTAACCCTGGAGAAGAAGATTTCCAAAGATCAGAAGATCTGGATCCTAAAAGGTTGCAGGAGGACTTTCTGCTTGTTGACGGCACTCTCACACCGTCACCCTGGGGTTGTGTGACAGTAATTCCAGTCCTCAGAGACCCTCAAAGTCTTCTGAAACCCTCAGAGTCTTCTGAGACCCTCAAAGTCTTCTGAGACCCTCAGAGTCTTCAGAGACCCTCAAAGTCTTCTGAAACCCTCAGAGTCTTCTGAGACCCTCAAAGTCTTCTGAGACCCTCAAAGTCTTCTGAAACCCTCAGAGTCTTCAGAGACCCTCAAAGTCTTCTGAAACCCTCAGAGTCTTCTGAAACCCTCAAAGTCTTCAGAGACCCTCAGAGTTTTCAGAGACCCTCAGAGTCCCTCAGAGTTTTCAGAGACCCTCAGAGACCCTCAGAGCCTCGGCTCCTCGAAGACATGGACTGAAGACGAAAAGCAGCTGAAGCCTTCGGCAGACTCTCACCTGCAGAGCGATGGCGAGCCGGATGAGGTCGATGACCACCTCCTCATTGGCGAGCTCGATGGTCAGGATGGCGAGCGTGGTGAAGAGCAGCTCGAAGTTCTTGTGGACGTTGTCTTCCTCTTTGCAGCCCAGGTAGACGTGGCGGTAGAGTTGCTGGCCATGCTGGAGGAGCCGAAAACAATTCTGGATTAAAACGGGTTTAAAGACAAATTTGGATTAAATTTCATCGACAAATCGATTTGACGCTCCAGAAATAAATTTATGACTAGAAAAATAAAAACAAAAGTTTTTGTGCGTGTGGGGTGAGGCGCTGAAGGACAGCTGAAATCTGCAGAAGAAGCTAAAACAGCCGTGAACCCTCCTGCTGCCCTTGGATCAAAATGACCTGCGATTTGATCCAAGGGCAGCTGGAGGGTTCAAAATAAACACTAAAGCTAAAAGAAGCAAAACAACAGCCGAAAGCTAAATGTAGGTGAAGGCTAACTACAAGCTAAATGTACCAAATGTGAGCAGAAACCAACAGATTAGTGAAAATTTGAAAAAGGCTAGCTAAAGGCTAAACGCAGCTAAAGACCAGCTAAAATAACAAAAAGCCAAAGTAAAAGCTAATGTAGCAAAACATTGGCTAAAAGCTAAATGTACTGAAATGCTATCTGAAAGCAACCAAAGATAAGCAGGAAGTAGCAAAAAGTTAAGACAGATACAAGCTAAAAGTTGCAAAATGACAGCTAAAAGTTAACTGTAGCTAAAAGGCTAGCTACAAGCTAAATTACACTAAAATGTTAGCTGAAAGAAAAGAGAAGCAAAAAGTAGCAAAAAGCTAGCTGAAATGATCAAAAAGGCTAACTAGAAGCTAATGTAGCTAAAAGCTGAGGCAGAAATAAACATTTTGAAGGTGAACAGCTAAAAGTTATTGAAAAGTATAAAAGTTATAAAAACAGCCGAAGAAGCGTAAAGTCTGCAGAAAGCGGTGAAAATGACGAGCAGCAGCTCTTCTCCGTCTAAAACGGATTTTAGAAGTGATTACGTTAAAAATGTAAATTCCAACACAAAGATGATCCAGCTGGTTCTGAATGGGCCTAAAAAGAACCGGCCCGGTCAGAACCGGGTCTCACGGTGACACAGACGACTCCATCAAATGAATAAAGTGCCGAGCGGCAGCTCGAGTTGAAGGTTAATGGAGGGCGAAGGCCGGACTGAAGGATTACACTTGGACTCCGTTAGATCTAATACGGCACCGGACCAGAGCGGCACCGGACCAGAGCGGCACCGGATCAGAGCGGCACCGGACCAGAGTGGCACCGGACCGGGTCGTGTTCTACCTTCTTTATGAATCCGACGTCTTGTTTGGAAATCTTCTCCCGTTTGATCTTCAGCGCCGCGACGTTCGGGATGATCCTGTGACAGAGCAGACGGCCGCTGTGAAACCAGGATGGTTCTGGCAGAACCTCCAGTCCGGCTGTGGGTCCGGCTCCGTACCTGATGCCGCGCAGCTTGGCGCGGTTGTCGTGGCGATCGATGATGTTGTGGAGGATCTCGAGCACCAGCTGCCTCAGCTCGACGTCCTCCATCAGAGAGACGGAGAAGAGCGGGTCCAGGAAGGAGGGGGGCAGCGCCGCCGTCATGGACTTGGACTTGAAGCCAGAGGTCACCTAAGGAGAAGGAGAAGAGGAGGTGAGGAGGAGGTGGGACTGAGGAACAGGTCCAGATGATTCTAATAATGTATTTTAGTTGGTTCTGGTTCTGGTTTCTGAGTCCAGATGAAATCCTGAAGGGCACAATTTAAAACCGGGCTTTAATTTCCAGAACCTTTGGGCAGAATTTGGCTCGTGTTCGGCTCCTTGCAGCCAAAGCAGCTTTAACCTTCACACGACCAACAACCCTCCGCTCTGCGGCGCCAGCTGTTAAAGCCCGGTCCGACTGGCCGTGGGCGTTTGGATCTCTGCCGGTTCTGATGGTACCACCAGAACCTCCTGGTGTCGGTCGAACACCGTTCATCCAGAACGAGCTGCAGGCGCACGAAGGTTTAAACTTAAACATCTAAATCTTTTACATGATGGAGGAAAAATTTTAATTCAGCTTTTAAAATAAAAAGATTTCAGACGTTTATTTATTTATTATTTATTATTTGTTTGTTTGTTTGTTGAGTCAGCATTCATAAAACGTAGCCATTTATTTCTCTGCAGTTTCATTTTGTACAAATATTTTTATTTTTGTGTAAATTTAGGCGTTGACGTGAAAACTTTTAGCTCTTTCAGGAGGTTCTGCTGTGACGTTCAACCCCTGGTAAACTCCAGCATACGTACGTCCATGGAGGTCCATGCACACTGGATTACATGCGTACTGGATTACATGCGTACTGGATGACATGCGTACTGGATGACATGCGTACTGGATGACATGCGTACTGGATGACATGCGTACTGGATGACATGTGTACTGGATTACATGCGTACTAGATTACATGCCTACTGGAGTACATGCGTACTGGATTACATGCGTACTGGATGACATGCGTACTGGATTACATGCGTACTGGATTACATGCGTACTGGATTACATGCATACTGGATGACATGCGTAATGGAGTACATGCGTACTGGTTTACATGCGTACTGGATTATATGCGTACTGGATTACATGCGTACTGGATTATATGCGTACTGGATTCCATGCGTACTGGATTATATGCGTACTGGAGTAAATGCGTACTGGATTAGTTTAAGTGGACGCCGACAGGGCACGTCCGCGCTAAGCTTAATTTTTACGACCTCATACTAGGGCTGGGTCATATCATATTGTTAACGATAATACTGGTTAAAAAAAAAACAAAAAAAAAAAAACTTGCCCGGGCAAAAAATGATATCATGATAT
>JARVGV010001740.1:34841436-34855345 GCA_031762435.1 Hypsolebias longignatus | reverse complement strand
GTGTGTGTGTGTGTGTGTGTGTGTGTGTGTGTGTGTGTGTGTGTGTGTGTGTGTGTGTGTGTGTGTGTGTGAGAGACGAGGCTGAGAGAATCAACGAGCAGCAACGTAGAAAAACAAAATGCTAAAGGATAAACTAGAAGAACGTCTGAAAAGCCTGAACCCAAAGCGTTGGTCTCTGAGGACCACCGGCTGGAGAACCCCTCCGAGACAGACGTCTCATGTCTGAGCTCGTCTTTTACAAACAGTCACTTTTTATGTTGACGAGCGTGGACCAGCTGTCGTTTGCAGTCCGGCGTGGTCTGGATCGTCTGCCTCAACATGTTGGTTTCAGCCACCATCCGTCAGCGCGGCCTCGGCGCCGAGCCGTGAAATGTTCTTGGCGTCTCTCGGTGGGGTCACAGGTCACATGAAGCCCTTGTCATGTGGGACTTCTTCTACTTTTTGTTTTTTTATTTTTTGCTGTGCATCACTAAGAGCATCAACGTCTCCATCAAAGATGCACAACTTAAATGCGAGCGTGCTCGTGATGAGCAGCAGACATTTGTTGGCTGTTGTTGCAGCTGGTTGAGCTTCATCTATAAAAGATGCACAAACCTCTCATTATAACGATTATTTAGGTTCCAGTGCTGCAGACACACGTGTGCTTTAAATAATGAAGTTTATTCTATTTTGGTTTGCTCCATCAGGAACTGGGCTGTGAAACAGAATTACAGGATCAGTTCTGCTAATGCTTCAATCAGACTAAATGACTTTGCACATGCAGTATCGGAGGTTACAGCTGCACAACTAAAGGAAACAACAAAACAACAACAAAAACAGAGACAGTAAATAAACAGAACTGGATGCAAGAAACTTGGAGAGGTGAGAGAAACTCAAATGAGCCGCTGCAACAACAGCCGTGTTAAAGGGATCTCATATCTGTAGAAGTGGGTTCTGTGAAACAATTAAGAACCATCAGTATCTAACCTGTTGTAGATAGAACCTCAGTTTGGAGAAATAGAGTTGATCTAAGTGTGAGTCGGACCAGAACCAAACAAACTGTTTTAAAACTGCTCCGGTTTCTAAAGTTTTACAGCAGCTCATGTAAATGTTGTTTTATAAACTTTTACATTTTAAATTTGACATTTTGTGGTTGTTTTGACAGAAACTTTACAGTTTCCCAGCAGGAACTTCCACACATGTTCCAGACAGCTGCTGTCAACCTGAGGAGGCAAACATTCATTAAATAACATTTAATCTCCATGATTCCTCAGTTGTTTGTATAAAACTTTATTGATGTTTGCAAACACACGCAGCTAACGGGTGGAGGAGTTCAGGTGGAGGAGTTCAGGTGGAGGAGTTCAGGTGGAGGAGTTCAGGTGGAGGAGTTCAGGTGGAGGAGTTCAGGTGTCTGGGCGTCTTGTTCCTGAGTGATGGTGGGATGGATCTGGATCAGGATCAGGGCCTTGTCCTCAGTGATGAGGTTGTTGCTTCAGTCCATCGTGGTGAAGAAAGAGTTGAGTCAAAAGGAAAAACTCTGAATTTACTGGTCTGTCTACGTTCAAACCCTCACCTGTGGTCATGAGGTTTGGATCAGGACTGAAAGAACTGGATCCTGGATCCAAGCAGGTTAAACGAGCTCCTTCACCTCATAAGGAGTCGTCTGAGGAGGTTCATCTGGTTATGGAGCCTCCATGTGGAGCTTTTCCAGGCCTGTCCTACATGGTAAGAACCCCCGGGGCACAGCTGGAACTCTCTGGAGGGATTGGATATCTTCTCTGGTCTGGGAACACCTGGGGGTCTCCCAGGAGGAGCTGGAGACCTGCTGCCTCCACGACCTGATGACCCCATTGTTGATTTGTGGTCCAGTCAGAAGAAACCAACAGGTCCATCTCAGGTAAGCCTTTAAAAAGCCCAACAGGTTCTGGAGTTCTTCGTTCCTCAGATCTCCATCTGGACAGGTGCACGTTGCTGACGTGTCCCTCAGAACCTTCAGGTTGTGTTTCTGATCCGAAGCAGAAAAACATCAGCTGAGATGGACGTGGAGCTCTTCGTGCTCTTCAGCCTTCTTGTTGCTCCAGCATCGTATTATCCATCTCCACGATATTTAACGCTGCATCACGTTTCATGCAGCAGGGACCGGTTCCTGCCCAGGTCCGGTTCTTGTCCCGGACTTGGACTGAGGAACGTCTTGAGCTCTTCTGTATTTAAAGAAGCAGCAGCTTCTTTTACACGATGATGCTTCTCATCTGAGTCCAGGGTGAATCTTGCAGCAGCTGAACTCCTGAGAGAAGCTGCTGCAAGATTCATATTTCATCTCCACCTGTTTGGCAGAAAGTCTCCAGTTCTTCTGCAGCACCAGCTGCTTTTTCTGAAGCTGTTTCTTCTTGTTGAAGAATAAAATGCGAAGATGATCTGAATAAACATTTTCTCTGGACTTCAAAGAAGAAACTGTGTGGATCAGCCGTGGAGCTGCAGTCTGTTGTCTGCAGAGATTGAGCAGGTCATCGTCTATTTCTGTGCACAGAACCAGCGCCGAGCGTCTAGACACTGACCCAGCTCCATCCCACTCCTGCAGAACCTGCTGGTTCAGGTTTACTGGGACGATTCAGCCGTTTCTGAACGCCTCCGTGTTTTGATGTTCTGACATCGGAGAGGGGAGAACCGAACTACAAAATACAGAGGTGTCCTTGAAGGCAGCGCCTGGTGCCGTGGGCCCCAACGTTTTCAACAAAGTCTCACTTTGGAGGTTTTGTAAATTCTTCAGCCCAGAACTTCCAACTGAAGGATGAGAACTTTTTTTTTAACTTGGGGACAGGACATGGAGTCTGGAGGAATCTGCAGCAGACCAAAGGTAACCGTTCAGATTTTACAGTACCAGCTGAGAAGTGATGGACAGGTGAGTGTGGGCGACAGGTGAGTGTGGGCGACAGGTGAGTGTGGGCGACAGGTGAGTGATGTAGGCAGGAGGGAACTCCAGGTCGTCTTGGACAGGCAGGTGGCAGAACAGAGATGGCTCCGGGGAAACCTGACGCCCACATGGGACACCAGGAGGTTTTGAGTTGATCTGGAGTCAGATCTGGGTCTGAGGAACTTCACAGAACTTTAGAAGACGTAAAGCAGGAAACACAAGAAAGGACGCGGCTGAACGTCACCACGTGTGGACGTACAGAATAATTTAGCTCCGCCTTCTGAAGATGGTAAACCCTGTGGTGCAGTGGACTCAGGAGATCATAAAATGAAGTCTTTATTAACAAGAAGTCAAAAAGGCTGTTGGTGCAGCAAGACGTCCATAAATCACAAGGTGCAGACCGGACGTCGCCAGTGGACATTCAGCTCCAGGACAAAGGACCAACACAGAGACGCAGACTGTTCAGTGACTAACGAGACAAAACACCTGTGAGGACACAGCTGAGCCACATCAGGGGACAGGACAAACTGGGACACCAGGGCGTGCAGAAACAGAGACCACACCAGATGGAGACACACACCAGGAGAACACAAACCCTGTAGAAAACAGAGACTGAGGACAAGGAGGACACAAGACCAGACCCTGGAAAACAGAGCACAACCCGACACCTGATGGTGAGACATCACCCTCAGCTTTAGTAGATGTTCCTTTGTGTTCCCTGTGCTCCTCACAGTGTCGACCGTCTACAACCTGCAGGTCCTCACCAAGTCTCCTCACCAAGAACTGATCCTGGAGCCCCTTGTCATGAAAATGAGTTTTCAAAGAAACAGCTCGTCAGCACTAAACTCTTTAAATGTGGAACCGCTCGGTGCGTGCACGTTGGAGCAGATGTTTCATTCTGGGAAGTTGCTTTTGAAAACTTTGTTCCCTCTTGTTCTGGATGTAAATGTTTTTTTTGATGATCACTTCCTCCAGTATCTGACGCTGTGCAGCTGGAAGGATTTTTACTGAAACCTTTTTACTTCTGGACATTTGTTATGATGCGTAACCATGGCAACAAGGTGGTTTTTACAACTGGGAACAGCTGATTAACATCTCAAAGCTCAAATAATATCTCTACTACAGTCCCAAATCCCAAATGAGTTGCAAAGGAGGCGCCATGGATGCAGCTTCATCTACCGGGTGGCGGTGCTCGAGTACCTGACCTCCAGAATCCTGCAGGGAAACACGGCTCGTGACTACAAGAAGACGAGGATCATCCCCAGACACCTGCATCTGTCTGTCTGCAACGACGAGGAGCTCAACAAGCTGCTGGGAGGAGAGACCATCGCTCAGGGAGGAGCTCAGCCCAACACTCAGGTGGACCTGCTGCCCAGGAGGACCGAGAGGCCCGGTGGGTCTAAATGGTGCATCTGTGGTCAGTTTCTTCAGATCTGCTATAAGACGGACCACCCCAAGAGATCCTTCCTGCCCACAGCCATCAGCACCTAGAACATCTCTTTAAAGAAACCAGGATGATGAGCCACAACATTTAATTTCCTCTGGGATTAATTGTTTTTTTTTAATTGAACTGAATGAACATCCTGATGCAAGCTCGACTGAATGAAGCTCATGTCTAGAAAAAAAAAAAACACCCAAGAACCAGACGTCACCATCTCAGCCGTACTCAGGTCTGACCTGCCGCTCCTGCTCATCTGGAGACCTCCACTGGTCCTGGTCCTGGAGTCCTCTGCCCTCCCTGCACTGAGGTGCCTAAAGACAAGCAGAGAACACAAAGAGAAACATCTTCCACAACGTCTGTTTCACGTTTCTTCATCACCTGTGACCTTGTTCTTCAACTCTGGGATTTAAATGGTTATTATTGTAAAAATTAAACTTTAGACCAGGGCTGTCAAACTCACTTACAAAAGGGGCCAAAATTAAAACCTTTTTCAAACTAAGGGCCAGTTTCAGAATCTATATCTACTCAAATCAGATACCCAGCATCTTTTCTTGGCCACAGGTTCCTCAACATGAGTTGGATTGGTCTCATTTGATGTTCTCTGTTGTGCTTTCGACATCATAATCAAAGATTACTGAAAAAGTTCAAGATATAGAAGTATTTTATGTTTCACACATCATCTTGGGGGCCAGATGTCAACGAGGGCCACGTTTGTCCCGCGGGCCTTGAGTTTGACACATGTGCTCTAGAAGCTCGGTTCTTCTGAGTTCCAGTAGATCTGAGGACATCTGGACTTTGAGGGGGTCGTGGTGGACGGACTGGTGTTGATGTAGAGTCGTGCATCATCAGCATCAAAGTGAACATTGAGACCAAGATGAGTTGACCAACAAGGAGCTATTGTTTTATTTTATTTATATTTTTCATTGGACTTGTTCTATATTTACTCAGTTTTGTGTTTAAAGTTCATATTTGATTATTTTTACTTCATATATTGGACTTTTTTCACGTTAAAATTCAATCACACAAAAAAAAAAATCTAAATTTGGACTCGTCTTTGAGACAACGCTCTTGTCTGATGATGATGATGATGAACGTGTGAGCGGTGCGGGGTCGGGCTTCAGGATGAAGGCTGTATTTTGTCATCCAGGAGGAGTTCAGCTCAGTTCAACCTTTATTTATCCAGGTTAGTCTCACTGAGCCTCGAGGGCTCGTTCACAGCAGAGGCCTGTTTCCTGCACCGGGTCTGAATTCATTAAACTCATGGATAAATCTGCGTCAGCGCACGGTCGGCTATTAGCGCACGGTCGCCTGCTCTCAGGTTGTTTGGCCTTCGGGTAAATCTGAGCAGAACCCAGGTCCAGATGTTTGCACACAGACACAACCAGAACCAGAACCATACTGACAGGTGTGACCCGGTTCTGTGTGGATATCACACAAACACAACAATGTCAGGGTGGAACATGGTGGAACATGGTGGATCGTGGTGGATCATGGTGGATCATGGTGGATCATGGTGATCATGGTGGGTCATGGTGGATCATGGTGGATCATGGTGGATCATGGTGATCATGGTGGGTCATGGTGGATCATGGTGGGTCATGGTGGATCGTGGTGGATCATGGTGGATCATGGTGATCATGGTGGGTCATGGTGGGTCATGTTGGATCATGGTGGATCATGGTGGGTCATGGTGATCATTGTGATCATGGTGGGTCATAGTGGGTCATGTTGGATCATGGTGGATCATGGTGGATCATGGTGGATCATGGTGATCATGGTGGGTCATGGTGGGTCATGTTAGATCATGGTGGATCATGGTGGATCATGGTGGGTCATGGTGGATCATGGTGGATCATGGTGGGTCATGGTGGATCGTGGTGGGTCATGGTGGATCATGGTGGATCATGGTGGATTGTGGTGGATCATGGTGGATCGTGGTGGATCGTGGTGGATCGTGGTGGATCATGGTGGGACAATGACTGATCCTTTTTAAACATAAGAAACAAAAATAATATTTTCATTTTAGCACATTTATTTCCCTAAAGTCCTGATTTTGAGGTTTTTTTTTCCATATTCAGTTGTGCAACGTGCAAAGAGAAAAATCTTCCAACTAGAGATGCACAATATTATCGGCATGGTATCAGAACCAGCTGATATTATGATTAAAGTTCAATATCGGACATTCCATTAAAAGAACTCACTGATATAAAAGACGCTGTTTTAGTTTGACAACCCAGTGACCAGGACGCCTGCAGCACCAGCACAACGTGATGATGTCACGCACACCTACCTGATGTCAGGGCGGAGAGCGAAGATTTTTTTCATTGAGGATGTTGGTTTCCAAAGATTATTGGACTACGATGAGCCTCGCTACATCGTCCCCAGTCGGAGATATTTTTACGATGTAACGTTACCCGAGTTTCAAGTCGTCGTTGAGAAGCTAACAGCTGATAGCACAACTTGTTGGTTGAGTTTTACCACAGACATCAAGTGTTAGCGTGTTAGCATGATTAGTCTTACAGCACAATAAATAGACAAAAACTTTGATCTTAAAAAGTCTGTCCTTCATGTACAGGAGTGCAGAGGATCCACACTGAAGCTGGAACCTGGAAGAAGCCTCCACAAGTGAGACAGCATCGCAGGTGACTAATGCTAATAAATAACTTTTAACACTTTCATTTAATATAAATTAAAGTGCTATTATGGCTGTTACTGAATATATGTCACCAGCTCTTACAGCTGTTGCACAATTTTTGTAGCAAATAAGCCTCAATAAGAGAGAAATGTTCTGACAAAGAAACATAAAATATCAGTATCAGTTATGGCCAAATAAAATGCAACATCGTGCATCTCTACCTCCAACAGTTTTTCCCACAGAGTTTCTTAAGCAGGAACGAAGCTCCAGCTGATGCGCTGAAGGAAGTTTAGTTAATTTCTGAGCTTTGCCCAAAACGATCAGGAAATTGGATGTAAGACACAGAAATGCACTGAATGGAGTCAAGATACTAGTTTTAAATCTGCAGCGTCTTCATCTGATGCAACGTGACGTCCAAACTAAAAACCAGCGCACCGTTCAACAAACTAAAGGACTGAATTATTGCAAACAAAGCTGTTAATTAAAATACTGAATTAGCAACGATTTATTTAATTTGGATAATAAAATAAGAACCGCCGGTCAAAGGACTGATGAGACAGATGAAATCGTTCGATGCTTCTGTCTCGCCTGTGGAGGCAGACAAACAGCCGAAGAACAGACTGTTCAAAATAAACAACAACAAGTGGGGCATGTGGCACGTCACCGCTGCACCACGCTGCAACAAACGGACCTTTGGAGCTTTAGCATCGAGCCACAGCCTCAGGTCTGCTCTCGTCACTCGTTTAGTGACGGCGCGTACGGTGGACATGAGGAGTCAACCAACTTTTGGAAAAAAAGAATTACATTAAGCAAAACTGGAAGTGGTGTTTTTTTTTTAACTTTATTAACAACATATAACAGAACGATGTACAGCGCACACACACACACCGGAGCTACAGTTAGCAGGTTAGCCTTTAGCCTGTAGAAATGGAGAGCTATGCTTTGAAGATACGACGCTGGAAAAACTCAGCAGGATCTTCAATGTAAATAAGTTTTGTTGACTTACAGTTTAGTTTTACTTAGTGGGGATTGAACCCAGGACCTTCTTGCTGTGATGCAACAGCGCTAACCACTGATCCATCGTGCCAGTGGCAGTGAAATGATGAGCTGGATTGTCTCTAACAAACATCAGTCAGGTTCAGGCGAACAATCAGTGGATTCTTTGAGAGTTTCATCAAAGTCCATACGTTCTGGTTCTGGTTCTGGTTGTGGTGACAGAAGGTTTTCAGAGATCTGACCTCCTCCTTGCAGTTTGTGTCTCAGCTTCTCTGCCACGTTGAGCCCTCTGCAGCAGAAGCCGATAATTATGGCCGACGGTTCACAGTTTGGATGGCAGGGCTTCGGCGCTGCGCGGCGTCCCGCCTGTCAGTTTAATCACAGAGTCGGCGGCGCCAGCCATGCCGGGGCGGCGCTGCATCGCCTGCAGAAACCCGACAGACCGGCTGGGCCTGAGGGACGACCTGAAGCGTCAGGGTGGACGGTTCTCTCTGTTCTTTTCACATCACATTGGATTCACTTTTTAAATGAGCGGCCGTTTGAGCCGTCATTCAGTTTATCCTCAGACATATTTTACCTGCTGTGTCCATAATTATACTTCTGACCTCGCACAGCTTTCACTGAAATATACCATGTGTACAACTTTCATGTGCACATGGACCAAACCTCTCATGTCGACAGAATTGTCTTTCACATGCATGAATCTGATCCATCAAATGTACAGATTATAGATTTTACACATGCCATTTATTTTGAATGTAAACTGAACAAAAATATAAACGCAGCACTTTTTGATTTTGTTTTTTTTTGTTTTTGTTCCCATTTTTCACAAGTTGAAGTCAAAGATCAAAAATGTGTTCATGTACAAAATAAACCATTTTCTCTCAAACATCGTTCACAAATTCATGTAAATCTGTGATGGTGAGAACTTCTCCTTTGCTGAGATGATCCATCCACCAGATCAAGATGCTGATCAGAAGCATGATTGTTGCACAGCTGCTCCTCAGGCTGACCACAATAAAAGGCCACTCTACAATGTGCACTTTTACCAGTAAGACCAGTGGCTGCCAAGAAGACGTGCATGTTAGAGGGAAATGTGTGTGAGAACAGTGTATGTATGTGTATGTGTGTGAGGAAAGTGCACGTGACTCATCTCATTGAACCAAAGATGGTCACATCTGGTCAATGATGGTCACATCTGGTCAAAGATGGTCACATCTGGTCAAAGATGGTCACGTGTGGTCAAAGATGGTCACATGTGGTCAAAGATGGTCACATCTGGTCAAAGACGGTCACATGTGGTCAAAGATGGTCACATCTGGTCAAAGATGGTCACATCTGGTCAAAGATGGTCACATGTGGTCAAAGATGGTCACATGTGGTCAAAGATGGTCACATGTGCTCAAAAATGGTCATATCTGGTCAAAGATGGTCACATGTGGTCAAAAATGGTCACATGTGGTCAAAGATGGTCACATGTGGTCAAAGATGGTCATATCTGGTCAAAGATGGTCACATGTGGTTAGAGATGGTCACATGTGGTCAAAGATGGTCACATCTGGTCAAAGATGTCACATGTGGTCAAAGATGGTCACATCAGGTCAAAATGAACTAAACACATTTTCAGATTCTTGACCTTTGAACTACATTTTAAACCTGATGTCATGAGCGTTTCCACAGATTTGTTGGGACAACTCTTGGGAAATGTGAGGACTCCAGTGTCTTTCCACTGTCAACCATTTTCTGCAGCTCCTGAGTGATGGGCAGCCCCAAAACGTCCCATCTTTCCTATCCAGCTGAAGATCTTCCTCAGCCCCAAGTCCTACCAGAACCTGATACTGGAGTTTGTTACCCATTAATGAAAGAGCCTATATGAAATGTACCTTTGTGAAAAAGACTAACCTTTGTCTTCTCACTGTGGTCCTTGCAGCTTTGACTTCTGTCCATAATCTGTGGGCTTTCTCCTTTGAGCTCCTGAGTCTTCTCCTGGTGTCTGTTCCTCCTGGAACCTCTTGCTGTAGAGCATCACATCTACAACCACACAAGAACTTGACATCACTGACTCAGCCTGGCTCTCGTGTCCAACTGGTTACTCATAGGCTCATCTAGACACCTTCGTTGTCAACCTGGTCCTGAAGTCCTCTGTCCTCCTCTCAGTGCCTACAAGACAAGCAGAACAAGCAAAATATCTCCCACTCCAGCCAAACTGGTTTACAGCGCATCTTCACTGGCCACTGATCTTCTGCAGATCCTCCTGTTCATGTTTACTTGAACTCTGTCTTTAACTCCAGGTCAGAAATATCAACAAAACTCACTGAAAACGAGTCTGAGTCCAGTTCTTATCGTCCTCTGAGAAGAACTTCTTGATGTCGCTGAAACAGGAAATGTCTTTGGAAATCAAGACTTGTTTGAAAGTAGCATCGCCAGCTGCAGAAAAGTGGCTAAAATGAGCTTTAGCTGTTGGTTCTGCTCAGACAACACTTCAAAACGTTCTTCAGGATCATTTGTAGAACGTGGGGGTGTTCAGTTTTCTCAGCCTGATGAAGCCATACCTGTGGACCATCACCTTGAGGAGCTGCAGAAGAGCTGTCTTTGCTGCTCAAGCGTTACATGCCTACCTGTATCTGTGTCACGTTGCATGTTCCTATGATGTGAGAAGATCAACTACGTGTCTCAGCTTCTGCTGCCTTTTCCTGGACTCGTCTGTGTGGCTCTGAGTTTCTGCGTGACTTCTTCAGCCGTCTCCTCGTCTTCCAACCTCAACCTGAAACTTCTGACAGTTTCCTTCATCTTACTGGAACCACTGGACCCCCTGCTCCATTGTTGATCCATAACTCCACCTTTAAGACAGAAATCACTATTAATCACCCTCTGCTGATCTTCACCAGCCTGAACCTTCTTGCTCCTCAGGTTCCGGTCCCTCCGTGCTCGTTGCTGAACCGTTTCACTGTAAATAAATCCCCGTTAATTCTTACAGGTCTTGAAGTCTGTTCATATTCTCTGTTTATTCCATTAAACCTTGAAGCAACCACGAGGTGGAGGAACACCTTCACCTGCACATACTTGAGCTGGAGGTGAAACAGTTTCTTTCTGCTTTGATGGATCAACCTGAGGGTGTGAGACGAGCCGAAGCAGCTGTTCCAGCAGAAAGAGCAGGTGCTTCGGCTTGTTAGAGCTGCGGTACAGTTTGTCTTGAAGAGCTCCTCGTCTCCTGCAGCTGCCACTTCACATGGAGACGCCAGTAAAGACCCAGAACGAGTCTGGAACGCCGTCTGCAATCAGCCTCTGCTCGCAACAAGTCCGCTTTGCTTTTGTAAATTGGTGTCATTCCTGCGGGGCTTCACTCCGAGGCGAACACACACACACACACACACACACACACACATGCACGAGCGGTGACACATCACAAGCGCTGTCTGAATTTCCAGGCCTCATTAAGGGTCCGTTTCTGTCTGCGCAGATTTGAAGTGTGTCAGCTGCTGCTGTGTGTTCACAGCAGATACAACATCCTGTCCTGCACAGGGTCCAAAATAACTGCTCATTACATGCACACACACACACACACACACACGCACGCACGCACACACACGCACGCACGCACACACACATGCACGCACACACACTCAGATAAAGTCATCTGTATTTCTACAGATTCACATTTATTACACGTTTCTTTAAACTAGACATCATTCAGGCTGGTGGACCTGCAGCTTGAAGGTGGACCTGCAGCCAACAGGTGGACCTGCAGCTTGAAGGTGGACCTGCAGCTTGAAGGCGGACCTGCAGCCAACAGGTGGACCTGCAGCTTGAAGGCGGACCTGCAGCTTGAAGGTGGACCTGCAGCTTGAAGGTGGACCTGCAGCTTGAAGGTGGACCTGCAGCCGGCAGGTGGACCTGCAGCTTGAAGGTGGACCTGCAGCTTGAAGGCGGACCTGCAGCTTGAAGGTGGACCTGCAGCTTGAAGGCGGACCTGCAGCTTGAAGGTGGACCCTCAGCTTGAAGGTGGACCTGCAGCTTGAAGGTGGACCTACAGCTTGAAGGTGGACCTGCAGCTTGAAGGTGGACCTGCAGCCGGCAGGTGCGAGTCCTTCTGACGCTGTCCGGGACCAAAACGAGGCCAAGCTGTTCAACGTTCAGTCCTGTTGCTGCTCCGCATTCAGGTGTGCATTAATGTGATGCCAGGGTGGAAAGACATCAGCAATGACCTGAGAGAAACAGTGATGTTTCCTAAATGTCCATTAATCCCATAGCTACTTATCTAGTCATTGCTGATGTCTTTCCGTCTTGGCATTTGTAAGATTTGCCTCCTTTTGTTCAGAAACTGAAAAATGAAAAACCTCAAGAAACGAGGCTGACCACAAGAATCTGGCAACGAGTAACATGGTTGCCAGATAGGAAACAAAGAAACATTGAAGAGCTGATTTAAAAATGATTGTAGTTTGACCCAAACTGTAGTTTTTGCAGAGTGATGTGCACGTTGTCACTTACGCTTCTTAACCGCTTTAGAAATATAAAGTTTGTTGCAGTAACATAAAGTTTGTGGTGAACTACAACAACAGACTGAGTACAAACTGTCAAATGAGCATCGAGCTTTGATGTTTGGTCTGAAACAGAAGAAATGGTTTTGAGGTTCGATGGACGGCACCGTCCATGAAGCAACGGCTGCTTCTGGTCATTTGTGAGTTTGTTGAGGTTTAATGAGAGAAGAAGACAAAACAATGTCCCAAGCAAACCAAAGGAACCAGAAACTGTCCCAGACTGTGACGACTCGAGGTGATGAACGAGACAAAGCAGCTGAGAGCAGCAGGTCATTCGATGGAGGCTGAAGAAAAACAAACAGAAGAGCCTCTGGATGAGTTCTTCACCGCAGACTCAGACACGATGATTTCCACAGCTGGCCTCGGTTAAATAAAATCTTTAATCGTCTTCAGAGAGGCTTAAAAACTGAAAGCGTCCCGAGCGCACGAGGACAATTCTGTTTAATTTATTTATTTTTACAGATGAGCTCGTTTCAAGACTTCAGCTCTCATTAAGCGATGGACTGATGTTCTCCCACAAATCCTGGGATTATGAGGAACATATTTTAGTCCCACACAAGCTGAGCGGGCGCAGCAGGACCCGTCCTGAGGATGGAAACGTGTTCTTGAGGGACTCGTGCTTTTCTCTCCATGTCTGCTGAGGGTCAGTGTAGAAGGTCTGTGAGTGAAACTCTGACATGAAACTGAAACACAGACCAGAAGGTTTCACTCACAAGTTCACATTCTGAGGTTGAAATAGAAAAATGATCTTGTCTGTGATGGAATAAAGGACTTCCTGTGTGTTGTTCACAGTAACTCCTGCAGAATGTTCAAGTTGTTTGGAGCGACTCGTTCAGTGAGGGTGGGGCTGTTGCAGGGATCCTGATGGGTCAGGAATCCTGATGGGTCAGGGATCCTGGTCAGGGATCCTGATGGGTCAGGGATCCTGATGGGTCAGGGATCCTGGTCAGGGATCCTGATGGGTCATGAAAAAATCCACATGCTTTGTGAAATCTGCTGGGACTCATTTCTTTCCATGTTTCCACCATCAGACTTAAGCAGCTGAGATGGATGAGTGGTTAAGGTGTTGGACATGTAGTCCAGTGGGTCACCCTGCACAGGTTCAAACCCCGTGTAGGTCTAAACTCTGCTCACGGTGTTTGAACCAGAAGGTGTCATGTATGTTTTCAGATAAACTTGTGGTTTCAAGACTGAAGGTGTCTCCACTGATCATGAACTGATGATCATGTTAAATTCTGCTGTCTTGTCAAACATGTTTTGCATTTTGACCAAGTGTGTTTCATGCGTGGACATAAGTTACCTGGACATGTGGACTGAGGTGGTTTGGATATGTCCAGAGGAGGGACAGTGGTTTGGACATGTCCAGAGGAGGGACAGTTGTTTGGACATGTCCAGAGGAGGGACAGTGG
>JARVGV010001740.1:34803747-34814570 GCA_031762435.1 Hypsolebias longignatus | reverse complement strand
AAAAAGCTAAAATTAGAAGAAAGTAGCTGAAAAAAACAGATTTTTTTTTCAATTTAGGGGATAGAAGCTGAAGGCAGCTGAAATGAGCAGAAAGTAGCTGAAGGCAGCTGAAATGAGCAGAAAGTAGCTAAAGGCAGCTGAAATTAGCATAAAAAAGCTGAAGGCAGCTTAAATGAATAGAAAGTAGCTGAAGGCAGCTGAAATGAGCAGAAAGTAGCTAAAGGCAGCTGAAATGAGCAGAAAGTAGCTGAAGGCAGCTGAAATGAACAGAAAGTAGCTGAAGGCAGCTGAAATGAACAGAAAATAGCTAAAGGCAACTGAAATGAACAGAAAGTAGCTGAAGGCAGCTGAAATGAGCAGAAAGTAGTTAAAAGCAGCTGAAATGAGCAGTCAAAAGACAAACAAAGACAGTCGTAATCGAGACTGATGTGCTCAACAGCTCAGCTTCTTCTTTAGAGGCTGAGAATGTCAGAGATGAAACAATAAACCTCAGAAACTAGAAAACTACTCATAAAATGTTTTGAACATTATCCCAACACTCAACCGTGTAAGCAGCCGGAGGCTCTGGTGTCACGTCAGTTCAACATTCAGGGGTTTCTGTTGGAGACGTGACGAGTTAGAAGGAGCCGTCTTGTTCTTGTGACGGGTTTCGTGTTTCTGCTTTGAGTTGGTTGTCTCCCTGTTCCACCAGCCACCCCTACCAGGACCTTTCCACTGTTAGCCTCTGCTCCTCAGTGTGGCCACGCCCACCTACGCACCTGTTCCTGGTTTCATTAGTCGCAGCTTCAGACACTCTTCCCATCGTCCGACTGTTTCAAACAGCGCACCAGTTGAGCTTTGAGCGCAACATCACCTCCGTCCAGTCCTCTGTACTTCCTTCACCCTCCTCCAACTGGGACAACGTTTTCCTGCTTTAAAGCAAAAGTCGGTGAGCGTTTGGGTGTGAGCACATTGGGCTCAACCATAAGTCCGGTTTCAGCAGGAGGTCAACAACACCCACGCTTTGATGGAGAGAGACTAACGCTTAGAAGAACGTTCTGTGGTGGCATGAGATCCACACATTGTGAAGGTCACCTGAGACAGACTGTTACAGAAGCGGAACAACTTCTTCACCTGCCTTCTAGACCTGAGTACTGGACTCTGTCAAGGCCCGGGTCCTCCTTCCACAGCGTGTCTCAGCTGGGCAGCAGGGTCATCGTCTACTGTGCCGGGTGCCTCCAGAGTACAAACAGCTGACTGAAGGACTCCTGTAATCCTGACCAGAAATACATCTGGTCTACGTCACCTCAGATGACCCGCATGGGGACACATACCAGTACCAAACAGAGAGGACGAGTCCTGCCAACGGTTCTTATACAGCTCCTCATCTGATCAAGACTCTCAAAGCTCTTTACAACAATCTGCGCCTCATTCACCCATTCATCATGCAGCATCTACTAGATCTATAACCAGAGCTTTATCATGTTCAGACACTGATGGGACACACCTCGGAGGCAACGAGGGGTTCAGTGTCTTGCCCAGGAACACTTCAACATATGACTGCTGATGGAATTAAACCCCCAACTCTTGCATTGTAGGACGACTGCTCTAACCGCTCAGCCACAGCCGTCCCACCCCCACGGTGGTGGAGCGACACATCGGTGGCTCTCGTGCTGGAAGGAGCCACGGGCTTCAGATCCCATCTGGTACTGGTTCAGGGGACCCTGATGGCAGAGTGGGAGACTGAACCGTGGTTCAGTCCTCAACAAGACAACACCCGTCCACACAGGACACGTTGATGGACTGTCTTTGTCCTGTTGACGTCTTCCAGGGGTCGGTCCGGTCCAGCAGCTGACGTCAGCTCTGGCCCTGAGTTGATCTTCTGGAGCTTTTCCTTTTCTTCACCTCACCGTGGTCTTCATTCAGACAGGCTGTAAATGTGCACTTGAACGCCTCACGCCCGGGAAGCTCCGTCATTCGTTTCCTCCTGATAATGAATTCAGAACATATTGGAGAACATCTCACCTTTGT
Organism: Hypsolebias longignatus; assembly: GCA_031762435.1. Classification (NCBI taxonomy): domain Eukaryota; kingdom Metazoa; phylum Chordata; class Actinopteri; order Cyprinodontiformes; family Rivulidae; genus Hypsolebias; species Hypsolebias longignatus. Next base: position 34,812,560 of record JARVGV010001740.1, on the reverse strand, counting down.
TAGCAGCTGATTTGAGCGGTGCACACCTCCTCCCTCCTGCCGCGGCTCTGTTGTCGTCTTCGCTCTAAATCTCATTTGCACTTGCAGCAGCAGCCAGGCTGCGAATCGGGCCGAGCCAAGAAGCCTGCTGCTGTCAGACTCACATCGAAGGGCGGCGAAGCGTTTCCTGCCCGAGTCCGTGATGCTGGTCGTTTCAGGAGGTTCCACTGCTGGACTGAAGTCCAAACGAGGATAAACCTCTGCAGAACATAAGACAAGACGGAACTTCACTGACCCCACAGGGAATTGTTGTGCTAGAGTTCCAGTATGAAAGAACATATTACGTACATGTGAGAAACAGAACATAACTCTGGATGAAGGTCTACTTGATGGTTCCTACAAGCTCTGATGGTTTTCCACATCAGTCTCAGTTAAAGGGTTTCGTTGAAGGACCTCAGATATCGTCATGGTAACGAGTCTCGTGTAGGTCTCTTGTCCTGGGGAAGTGAAACGACGCGCTGAGATTCTCTGGAAAAGGTTCTTGTCAGAGGGTTTAACGCTGGTCGTTGTAGGTTCTGAAAAGTCATCACTGAACGTTTTCCAGAAATAAAATCAAGACTTTAGTTCCAGGCCGGAGTCGTGGTCCGGATCGCTCTTCTGCTTCTTTGGGAACCTTTGAGCTTGTTTCATTTCATAACTTCTGATCTGATCAAAATCTACCATCACTAGCCGGCGCGTTGCTTTTTCATCACCCCAGCTCCAAGGTCAAAGCCATAAATCAAGGTCAATATAAATCTGATTCGTTGAAGGGCGTGTGCGATTCTCAGTGTCCACTGTTCCATCGGTTCACTCTTCCTCAGTCACTTCCTGCTCCTCAGCTCCTGCCCCACCCACTCTCACCTGTTCCCCGTTGTCATTTTCCTCCCAGGTGCCTCCGCTCCTTTTCACCGCTGAGCTTTACGTCATTGTTTCTCTACGAGTTGTTGCTGCCACAACAACAGATTTATTTTTATTATGATTCATTTTTTATTTAAAGTTTTTAGTTTGCTCTTCGAGCTCCTTGTGTTTGTCCTCCTGGGTCTATTCTCCACAGACTGCGACACTTATGTCCAGAAATGACTTTGTGCACAATCTCTTGTGACGTTGTGTGATGCTCAGGGGATGTGATGTGAATGACTGTCAGCGACTACCACAACACGTTTAACTCAAAACCTGTAAAAACACAGTTACAGCTTTAAGGATAGTTTTCCATCTTCAACTGGATTGACTCAGATTTTTATCCAATAATTCCTTTTTTGCAGCGCAGCCGCTGGCTCATGAGATATTTTGCTAACAGACAGCCAAATGCACACAGAAGCATCCTCCACCTTTTGGCAGCAGCGGATAAAGATGAGGAACGAATCCGATGTTGGGTGCAGGAATATGAGTTGTGGAGGTGAAACATCACCCTGCAGCTTGTGCTGCTTCTGCACGTTCAGCTTTTTGTTTTGTTTGTTAAAAGCCTCACCAGCTAAAGCCAGGGCAGAAAGCTTCGGTGTTTTTTATGGTCTGCAGCAGCGCTCACGCTCAGCGTCTGGAAACTGCACTCCCTCAGTGTTTGGCACCTTTAGCAGCTCTGAGTGGAAACAAAGTGGAATATTTCCACTCCAGCTAAAAATAGCTGTGGTTGATTCCCGACATCAAACTCCCACCATGATGGAGATCAACGCTCAGAGGAGGACTCTACAAAGAGCATTTATCTGCAATTTTCACAATCAGGTCGACTGTGAAGTGGGCTGCCGGCACCAGTTGACATTTACGTGTAATTTATGCTCGTGAGTCATTTCTTTTTTAAATCGGACTGTCAGACGTGAGTCACACCAGCTGCTCCATCATCCGTCAGCTCAGCTGGATGTGAAAAGACCGAAAGACACCAGCTTCAGGCCCCGTCCAGACCAGATGGATATTTGTGAATAAATCAGATGTTTTTATTAAACGTCGTCTAAAAGTGGACGTGTTGCAGTGACGTGTCCTTCCATAACTTCTGCTCTGCTGAAGATCAGCTGAAGAAACGTTACACCCATGCAACATCTCCAGATGGCGTGTTGCCTTCGCTCTTCATCACACCTGCTGCAAGGTAAAGGTCAAAGGTTACAAGGTCTTTGTTGGTCGAGACCATTCATTCATTCATTCATTCAATCTTTATTCAAACAGATAAATCACATTGAGCCTCAAAGACTCATTTACACGTGAGACCTGTTGGACAGACAATAAGTGGTGAAACATGACACACAGGGTTTGGAAACAAAAAAAATCATAACATGCTCTTAGTCTTTTTCTGAAGGTTAACATCATGATAATGAAAAAGAAACTTCGGTGGTGGAAATGGAAGGGCGGTGAGCGTGTCCAGAGACAACACACAGAGTCACTGCAGAGTTCAGATGAAATCACTCGGTTGAGAGATCCGTGCACTCTCGGGGTGCTGAGGACGAATGTCAGATAGAATCCAAAGAGTCTGGGCCCCTCTGATTGGTCCGTAGACTTCCTCAGTGCAAGAGAGAGGCAGAGCAACAAGGTTTACAAACTGCCAGGTGGGTTGAGATAAGATGACTGTCAAGGCCAGTCAGGGAGCCGAATTCAGATAAACACGATTGTTTTGGGGACAGGCAGAACTTAATGACATCTACCTTGAGTCTGTGTTCGTCCAATCGGTTCCAAAATGTCCAAATTAAATGGCCACACCAATGGACCATGCCTGACAGTAATCCCAGAGAGCTGATCCATTCTGACAAAAGCATTTGAGTCTGGGCGCTCGAGGCACGAACCAAGCCATCCTGAGGCAAGCAGCCTGACCAGGGTTAAATTAGCTGTGGACGACTCCCTTGATTGTAGATCAACCAGGAACCAGCCGGATCATAAAAGCAGGAACCAGTTATCATACATCAAATTATAAATGTGTCTTTAATATCCATGATTGACAGCAGAGATAGACACATCTTCAAGTCTTCCAAGTCGATGAGATATCCAGCTGTGTGCAGCCAACAGGGCAAATCGGCTCAGCCTGTCTTCTCTTAGAAGAAATGTTATCAGTTGTGTTGAGGGATCAACGATCAAATCCATAGCAGAATTATAATTCAGAAGATTTGTAGAAGAGAGGCTCTAAAGCAGTTTCACAGATAGGACAGAGTAAAGCAAAGCGGAGAGGAGGAGAAGGCGTCCGCCCTTGACAAGAGCAAGTGTTGACCATTGTTGCTGTATCATGGTTTGTGGCAATGTTTTTTTTTTTTTTTAATCATTTCTGTCTTGCATCCACACAGAAACGGTTCTTTAGAAACCCTTGAATGGTGTTTTTTTAACTGGGCTCCAGCGTTTGTATAAAACCAGAGTGTGATTTGTGTTAACGAGGACATTATTTAAATAAAACACGTTTTGGTGGAACAAGAAACAGAAGATGGACCTGACGTGTCGCTGGGCCGGAACATTTTGTCTTCACGCTGATAATTAGTGAAACTGGATGCGGTGCGAAGCTGCCAGGAGCTTTTGTTCTGGTGTCAGCGATCCTGGTTCTGCTCAGCAATGCATGAGGTTCGGATCGGGTTCTTCCAGTTGCATCAAAGCGAGCAGAACACATTTTGTTGGCGCTGAAGCTGTCAGCTCGTCTGCGAACAGAAAAACACCAAGCTGTCTGTGGGTTTTCCAACACGGTGCGAGGAAACGTTACAAGCCGATGAATTATTAACCGGGGCGGTCCGGAGCATCAGAACGTGTCAGCAGAGAGCTGAGCGTGAGAACCCAGTTAATCATCCCCGTCCTCCGAGCTGCAGAATAAATCCTGTCCTTTGGCTCTGGAGGGCTTTCTGCAGCAGAGGGGGGGCTTTAGCTGCAGCTTTCAGCCAGCTGCTCCACTCACATGGGTCCATTCAGCCATCCTCAGAAACTGAAGCAGGTTTAACCAGGTGGGGGGGTCCCCCTGCTCTGAGCGCTGGTGCCCCCAGCACACACCATTTAACCCTTAAAAACACCTCCACCTGACAGAAGCAGCAAATTACCACACCGTAAACATCTGAGGCATAACTCTGTCAGTCTACAACCAACAATTTTAAGTTTAAGTCAGGGAACCCGTGTCTTTAACCATGCCCCCCACCCCCCCTCCCCCGATAAGGTCCACGGGCCTTTGGACGACCCAAAGACGTGTTTGTTTCATATTCATGGACTTTTCATCAGCTTTTAGGACGTTGCAGCCACAGAGTTTCTGAGAGAAACACCCCAACGAGTCTTCAGTCTGGCTGCAGGGTTTAGAACACTGGCGTTCCACAGGGTTGTGTGTTAGCTCCACTCTTATTTGCTTCATATACAAATGAGCTGCGATGTAACAACAAAGACTTCACACTCATTAGGTATGCTGATGACATGTCCCTAGTTCTTAGTCCTGCTCCCGGCTCATAGAGCAGCTCTCTGCCTGGTTTTGATGACAGTCTTCTGGACCTTGATGTCAGTAAAACCAAGGAGCTTCATCTGGTGGATGGGGAGCAGCCAGCACCAGACCTGTATTCAGACCTTATGTTATAAAAGGACAGGAAGTAGAGCAGGTGACTGAATTTAAATAGCTCGGAACAATGAGACAACAAGTTGACCTTTCAGCCCGACACGGACTGGATTTAGCACAAGCAAACACCCTGCAGCCGGTGTGCAGGTCAGGTTGAATGTGTCTCCTTTAATATCTTCTCACGTTTGGGAACCTCATAGCCGGAGACAGGAACAAGTTGTCTCAGGTGCTCAAACTCAGTAGTCAAGTAAGATTAAACAGGTTTACAATGACCCAACTCATGCACTGCAACCACTGGTCAGGTCGGTACCGTCTGCCAGAAGACGATGGTTCAGTGGTTCAGTCCTAACAGGCTCCTCTTTAAATGCAGCCCCACGTCACAAACTGTCCTCTGGGACGTTCTTTGATTTTAATGTCTCGTGCATTCACTGGTTTTCTGGGATAGCTCCAGCCGTGCGTTTTAAAGGTTCTACTGCATTTTTAACTTGTTTTGTGTAGAATGTTTGAGCCTGCTGTCAAAGACAAGTCTCCATTTCATGAAATGTTACGGACAATAAAGTTTGATTGAACTGAATTGATTATGTCATTTATAAAATATCCCCTGGAGAATATAACAAAGGCATAAAAAGGCAAAACGGTTTCAGAGTCACGCTTTGGGAGTTTTATCACTGTTCTGACCAGTGAACATTCACATTACAAGGGGTGTTGTGTTGGAAAACGACAGTTTATGGACGTTCATGTCTCCTGAACGCTGCAGGCCCGTGGCCTTCAGCCGGCTCCACGCTTCAAAATGTGTCAGTAATTATTCCTGTGCATGTGAGGAGGTCAATCGTACCAAAACTCACACAAATGTGTTTTGACAGAACCTTTCAGGTAAAGGTTGTGAAGTTGGCGTGACCTCTGACCTCTGACCTCCACTAACCTGACACAGAAACACGATCATTTTCCGCTCCAGGTTACAAATGAAAACATCCTGATAATAATTACTATTATTAACCCTCGCTAATTATTTTCCGTGCAGCTGTTGACGAGCCCCCCCCCCAACGAGGCCTTGTTAAAAACATCACATCATCGCCCTCTAATGAGTTCTGCGGCGCTCTTGGAGCCGCTGCCCTTTAAGGAGAACCTCCGTGCTCTTTTCCAAAACATCCTGCGTGCCGCCACAGCTGCTGCAGGGCCGCAGCTCCGCATTCTGGTCTCAGGGGGACGAGCAGGGGTCCTCCGGGGGGACGGGGGGTCATGAATGTGACTAAGCTGATGGCATCCTGGGAGGGGTTCACAGTAGCTCTGCCACCCGGTCTCTGGGGAGAGGAGCAGCACCGTCTCCGTCTTAACGGAAAGACTTGGCGGCATCTGTTAAACGGAAACTTGAAGGTTCCTCGGGTCAGAACTGGTCCACATCTTCGCTCCACGCAGGAAGTTTTGCAGGAAACCTGAACCCTGGAGGCCGGTTTAAAAACCCGCTCCGCTCCCAGACCCAGTTCAACGAGCTGACGCTGAGTTGGAGCTAACTTCAGCCGAAAACTTTATTTATTAAGTTCTTCCAAACAGCAGAGGATCAAACACTCGGCTCACGCCACAGACGTACGATTAAAACACGAGTAAACTAAAGATGAGCGATAAAAACCATAAATCTGACGGAGCCGAAGGAGCAGAAACATGATCATCGTCCCCGAGTCGAGTTTCAGGCTCCTCACCAGGATCTCCGTGGACCTCAAGCCCTGGTCTTCTTTGTGTTGACACTTTTAGCTTTTTTCTGCTCAGTTTAGCTTTTTTGCTATTGTTCATCGGTAGTTTTACATTTTAGCTACTTTTCTGCTCATATTACTTTTTAGCTACTGCTTTGATGATTTTAGCTTTGAATTAGTGTTTTTGCTGGTTTAGGATATTTAGCTTCCATTTGGGTAATTTTAGCTGTTAGCTACTGTTTTGATTGTTTTAGCTTTAAGCTACTGTTCTGATTTTTCTTACTCTACAGCTACTCTTGTGCTTGTTTTAGCATTTAGCTGTTGTTTGATGGTTTTAATTTTTGCTATTTTTCTGTTAACTTTATCTTTTTGTACCTGTTCTGCTCATTTTAGCTTTTAGCTACTGTTCTGCTGGTTTAGACATTTTTGTTCTGTTCTAATAGAATAGGTAATAGTTTAGTTTTTTTTTTTTTTTTACTTTACATCTACTCTTGTGCTTGATTTAGCTTTTAGCTGCTGCTCTGCTTGTTTTAGCTCTGAGCTTCTGTTCTGCTCAGTTTAGTTTGTCTTGTGCTTGTTTAGCTCATGTTCTGATTGTTTTAGCTGTTACTCATTTTCAGCTTCTTCATCAGCCATCAGCTATGTCAGCATTCATGGTATTTGTAGCAGAAAATACAATTTTAGTTTTTTTTTCTGGATTACTTCTGTTTTTCAGAGTATGTGAATGTTGTGTGTTTTTAGCTATCTTTAAATAGAAGCCGAAGTGTGGCGGCTGCAGAACCTGTCCAGACTCGTCTCCGGCTCTTATTTTCCTTCGACGTCCTCGGGAGACGCAGACAAACACTTTGTTGCTCCTCTGAGGGAAACGTTCGGCTTTGATTCATTGTAATGTCTGACAGCCGAACCTCTCTGAGCATTGCATCAGGTGAAGCCGAGAGGCGTCGAAAGGCCCCGTGTTGCGAAGCGTTGCATCAGCCGACGTCCGATGAAGGACCTCTGTCTTCATGGAACACAGAACTGGCAGACGTCTTGTTTTTCCTGACCCGCACGTTGCCTTCGGCCTCTTAGACTGAGGAAGACTCTGCAGCCTTCATTGTTCCGTTCTTCGGCTGTTTCCTGTTTTACCAAAAAAACTACTCAAAAGACTTTCAGTTAATTTAACTGACCTTGTATCAAAATATTCGGCTACATTTTACCTTTTGTTTTGTCATGTTTACATAAAAGTTTACTTTTTATTTATAAAAAAAAAACTCGTAGAAATACTTTGTACGTAAAAATCTCTTCGGCTCTTTTAAGAGCGTTCTCAGCTTCAGCTTCATCTTCTCATGCTACTTTTAGCTTCTGTTTGGCTAAATTTAGCTTTATGCAGTGAATTTGCTTCTTTTAAGCTTTAGCTACAGTTTTACAAATTTAAGCTTTCTGTTATTTTGCTACTTTTCATTTTTTAGCTACAGTTTTCCTAATTTCACTTGGGGGCTACAGCTATGCTAAATTTAGCTTTCAGCCATAGTTTTGTTAATTTTAACTTGTAGTTGCAGTCTTTCCTCACTATTAGCTACGGTTTAGCATTTTTAGCTGTCAACATCACCTTAGTAATTTTAGTTTTTAGCTATAGCTTGTAAGCTGTTGCTTATTTTAGCATTTAGCATTTAGCTAAATGAGTGACGGATCTTGGAGCATGGAGGGAGACATTTTGTCCACCGTTAGGTGCAGTGGTGGAGCCAGGGGGTGGCCAATGGTGGCTCTGGCCCCATAGATTAATCTTCAGCCACCCTGATCATTTCAGGAAACTCTACTTTTAAACAACATTAAAGAGAAAGACTCAAGTGATCGTACATGTGGTGCTGGCGGCCATCTTGGATTTTGATGTGGCAACCTGTTTTTAATTGTGGACATTTTTTACTCCTGGATGGAGCCGTGAAGTCTGCGCTGCCCTTGTTTTTCAACTCGCTGCTCATCACGTGCACATCACGTGCACATCACGTGCACATCACATGCCCAAAGGGACAGACAGATCCAGCTCTTCGCTCTGCGGCAGGGACAAAAACCTGAATTTGACTTTTTTGTTACACAACAACAACTACACAACAACAACTACACAACGACAACTACACAACAACTACTACACAACAACTACTACAACAACTACACAACAAATACAACAACTACAACAACTACACACCAACTACAACAACTACACAACAACTACAACAACAACAACTACACAAAAACTACACAAAACAACAACAACAACTAAACAACAATTACACAACAACTACAACAACTACACAACTACAACAACTACAACAACTACACAACTACATCAACTACACAACTACAACAACTACAACAACTACATAACTACAACAACTACACAACTACAACAACTACACAACTACAACAACTACAACAACTACACAACAACTACACAACTACTACAACAACTACACAACTACACAACTACAACAACTACAACAACTACACAACTACAACAACTACACAACAACTACAACAACTACACAACAACTACACAACTACAACAACTACACAACTACAACAACTACAACAACTACACAACTACAACAACTACAACAACTACAACGACTACACAACAACTACAA
>JARVGV010001740.1:34661813-34674754 GCA_031762435.1 Hypsolebias longignatus | reverse complement strand
GGTGTTTACAGTCACACGCAGCCCCCCCCCGCGCCCCCCGCCACACACACACACACACACACACACACACACACACACACACACACCCTGCTGATGAGTCCTGACAGCCTTTGATGGCGTCTCGGCCCGGTCACAGATATTCTGCTCTTTTTGCGTTCCCAGCCTCTCGGCTGCTGATGGGAGCTGACAGATCTGGGCCTGGAAGTCTGAGGCGAGGAGGTCGAGCACCTCCACGTCCAAACTCTGCTCCTTATCCAGAAATCCACACAAACAGCAGCTGAGGTCCATTCTTTGTGCGTCACAGGGAAAAGCTCCTCAAACGAGAAGCTGCTCATCCTCAGGATGAAGCTTCTGGTTTTATATTCCAAACATCGTCTGAGCAGAAAGGCTGGAGGGCTTCTGTTCTGCTGCGCACGTCAGCTGAAGGAGCTGAAACAGATGAAGCTGCTCATTCTTCAGGTCTTCTACCTTCATCAGCTTCTGTTAGCAAAACATTGACTGTTGCAAAAGTTTGTCAGAAATCGTCCAGTTTGACCAGAAAGTGGAAGAAAAACTAGAAAGTTCCTGGAGAAACGTTGGTGAGGCCACGTGGCAGCCATTTTTAAATTTAGATTGGACAATACTTTGTGTTAGGGTTCACCCTCAACAACCACCATAAAATATTTTCAGCTCAATATGACAAGAAATAAGTTAGTCAATTTTTATTTTAAGCTGGTGGCCATCTTAGATTTTTGATTTGAATTCAATGTGCAATGTGGAACAATTTCAGCTTAATGTCTCTAAAAATAGTTGATTTCATATTTTTCCTTTTAAACTCGGTGGCCATCTTGGATCTTTTTTATTTTAATTCCGTCTATTAGGGATTGTTCTCAAGTACCATTACACCAAGTGTCCGCTGAACAGCTCAAAAACCCCACGACCTATGTCCATTTGAAATTAGCTTTGGCGGCCATCTTGGATTTTTAGATTTGACTTCAGAATGTGTTGAGCATCGCTGTCAGAAGCACCACACCAAACTTCAGCTCATTCCTTTTAAAATAGCCGAGTTACTCATTTTGGTGTTTTGAATTGTTGTAGATCCAAAAGATTAAAAGCCTTGCATTTAAAAAAAATGAAAAAGGGATTTAAATTATTTGATCTGTTGCATCTTTTTTTGTTTTTCAGTTTTCTTGTTTTTAGAAAAATCATTTTGTTTCTTCTCAGAAACAAAAGCATAATTAAAAAAAAAACTGTTCCTTTAAATACAGTCACTAAAGGGACTTGGTCACCTGTTTGGACCCTGGACGGTCCAACTGGTGGATCAAAGTTTTGAACAATCGTCCAGCTGGCAGCTAAAACAGATTCAGAGGTTTGAAGAGAAAAATACATCAACTTGTTTGTGTTCCTTTAAAAAAGTCTGGTTTTACAAACACCAGTTAATAAATCAACTGCAGATTTTTACTTTTAAACGTCCGCTACGTTTAGCCAAGTTTTAGGAATGATCATTCAAACGTTGGTGAAGGTTTGTGGTGACATGAAATAGAGAAAAACATTAATTATAGCCTGAATGTTTGAATTTGTTCTAAAAATCATATATACTGTATTTTAAAAAAGTTTCATGATTAAATGTGCTGCAGGTCTACGTCTGCCAGGACTAAATCAGACCAGTCTTAAATATTAGTTATGGGTCGCACAAAATCCCTCCAAGGGCCACAAATGGCCCTAGGACCACACGTTGGACACCCGCTGCACCCATCTGTGGTGCAAAATGAACAAAGCATCTAAATAAATCCTGTGCCAGCAGATCGTTTCCTCGTTGGGATGCTTGCATTGATAAAAGATCGATTTTCCAAAAATAAACCAGATTTTTTACTTGAGCTGAAACAAAATGGCTGCCGCTCGCTGCAGTCTGCAGAAGAAGGTGAGGATTTCTACTGAGTTTCATTTTTATCTCCAGTTCACCGTTCCCTGCAGTTAGAGCAGAAAACGTCAGAAATGTCTCATCAAGAGGATTTGAAGCCGCATCACTCACCTGGAGGAAGTTTTATTAAACTTAATGTTCTCCGTTTGCTCTGATGAGTAAAATAAAAGCTCTATTTCCATTCACTCCTTTTTAACAAGCCACTGGTAACTCATGGATAATGTTTAGTTTCTCCTTGTGTCACCAGTTTTAGTCAAACCTGGCTAATCCAGAATGAGCTATCATAAAATCCTACAAATGTCTGGACGGTAGTTTGGACCAAACGGGCCTTTATCTGCCCGAGCCGAGTGATTAAACGTCCACCAGGACGGCTGAGTGGATTTGGGCGAAGCTGAGCTCATGGGGCCCGTCGGGGTCTGCATCAGATAATGTTGTGGCTTTGAGTGTGAGCTGTAATTTCCTGGAAGACGAGGCGCGATGCGACAGATGGCTCGTGGAGGAGGACATGTTGCATCGCCGTCAAACCTCCAGCAGGACACGATTTCACTCCGCTGCACTTTTGCTGCAGGAACACAAAGAGAAGCTCAGAGGCTCTGAGAATATTCAGAGTTTCTTCTGACGCAGCGCCTCTTTGCAGAGTAAGATGTTGGAAATAAAGATCTGATCAGAAGAGAATATTCAGAAACGGATCAAAATCATATAATTTTTGATTGATTAGTGGCTAATGCCAGGTTGATCAACTTTATTAGATTCTCTTCAAACCTCTCAGTTCAGAACTTCCATCTGCCTTTTGGACCATCCAGAAACGAGTGACCACGTCCCTTTGTAGCGACTTGTTGTAAAATTTACTGACGCAAATATTTTATACAAAAACATGGGAGTGTTGATGCAGAGACGGTTCGACTCCCGGTACCATCAACATCAAAATGTGAGTGGAAAAGGTGAAGCACCCACACCTGCCTCCACCCTCATTTGCCCCACATGGGCCCTTAAGCCTTAACCATCTGCTCCCAGACAGGTCTCTCCTGAAAATAAGTCCTCGTGACTCAGTGAGACTACCTGGATAAATAAAGTTTAAATTAAAAAATATGAGTCTTTTCACACAAACTACGATGAAGAAAACTACAAATGTGCAGAGAAGAAGGAGGCGTGTGTCAACAACAGGTCAGAGGTCATCAGAAGCAACTCATCAGCCCAAATCTTCTTTGTGGAACATCTGCTGCCCTCTGACTCCACTTCAGCTCAGAGTCGAGTCATTTAAATCAGCAGCCGTGCCTCAAAGAGGAAGCTGAAACCTGCAACTTCCTCACTGCTGGCAGAGACGGACACGAAACACCAGACTGAAGCCAAAAACAGGATGGAGGTCTCATCGGGTGTAAATCACCTCCAACACACACCAGAACCTAAACTTAGAAAACTGAGTAATGCGTCATTGTCAGGTGGCGCCACAGAAACGAGCAGCGGTGAAAAACATGGAGCAGCAGAACGTCCGAGCTCTGATCTTATCAACAAAACCAGGCAGAAAATAAAGTGCGACTCTCCGAGCTGCAGAGACGAGGCCTCACCGAGCTGGACGGTGTGGAGAGCAGCTGAACGGTGTGGAGAGCAGCTGAACGGTGTGGAGAGCAGCTGAACGGTGTGGAGAGCAGCTGGACGCAGACACGGGAGGTGGGTCGGCTCCAGCCGCCGCCAACAAAACCATCCGAGATGGCACCAACGTTGCATGTTACGAACGTGACAGCGTGCACGCTGTTGGTTTCCTCTTTAGATGCACATTTTATTATTTTATTATTTCAATCAGACCACAGGTGCTGCTTTAATAAAAACACAAATTAAATAAAAACACCATCAGTAATAAAGTGATATAACTTTTACACTTTGAATAAACTTTTTTAAGCATGCTCACAGAAACACTGAGATATCTTCAAATCCTCCAAAAATAATTTTATCTGAGATCTACGTCAGCAAACGGCTTGTAGCTTGTGCTGCTTGTAGCTTTTAGCTTCCGCTTGGTCATTTTAGCTTTTACAACTTTATTAACTTTTATGTACAGTTTTATTATTTTTAGCTTTTAGCTCCAGTTTTTATTAATGTTAGCTTTTACCTAAAGTTTAGCTAATTTAAATATTTAGCAGCTGGCTTGGTAGCTTTAGCTTTACCTACGGTTTTTCTAATTCTGGATTTTGCTTACTGTTCAGCTAACTTCAGCTTTTAGCTATAGTATTGCTAATTTGAGGTTTTAACTCTGGTTTTGCTCATTTGAAATGGTAGTCACAATTATGCTAATTTTAGCCTGTAGCTAATGTTCAGACACAATTTGAAACTGTCACAAAGTTCATTTTCTTCTGTCACTTAGTTCTAATAACCGATGTTGCCTTTTTGTCTCGTGTTTGTTCTGTTGAGACGTGGCTGAAACAAACGTCTCAACAACAAGCTCCGCCTATTTGTCTCATACACATGAGCGCCAAGGTCTCTTGTCTCATCTGACTTCTACAGAAGACATTTGTGTGGTCCATGTGGACAGCTGCAGATCTGTCCATGGTGTCAAACTGTCTCCACTGTGGACAGGGACACAGGTGCTCCAGCAGCTTCTGTCCAACTTGAACCTGCGATTGGACAGTTTGAGGCTTCGTCAGGACACAGCCAGGTTCTTCAACAGGAAGTTAACAGGCCTTGATCTCATTTGACCATGTCTACAGATATACTGTGTGAGCTTGAATGTTTCAGGGTATTCTGGAAAATGCTCAAATAAATCAATCAAAAGATGAAGGGCTGGAAACATCTGAGCACAGCTGGACCTGGTTCTGTTAAACATGAGTTTATTGTTGTTTGTTGGAGGTCAGACGACTCGATCAGGTCCCTGACAGTTGAAGGAACGTGTTCAGATTGTTTCCTGGCACCTCGTCCACCTGGCACACGGCAGAGAGCTGTCTCCATGCGTGTCGGCTGTCCTCGCTGTCCTCGCTGTCCTGCAGCTGGACTGATGAGTCATCGTCGTAACGTCTCGTCAGGCTGATGTTTGTCTGCGTCCAGTGGGATGAATGAACGCAGCCGGGGATGGATTCATGGCAGCCAATCAGGAGGCAGATAAATCACCACCTATCACCAACACGACACCTTCAACCAAATCCTACATCAGTATTTAAGAAGAGAACATCAGAAACATGAAGAGCGTCTCTGAGTCCAGTGTTGACAGCTCAGTGTTTGTCTGCATGGAGCCTCGTGTCCGTGCGGTTTTAGTTTTCATGTATGAGCATCAGACCAAAACAAAAAGTCTTTGAGCGAACTGAACATTGAACGTGAGGAAACTTATCGTGTGTTAATTTCACCAAACAAAGAGCAGAATTATTGAATGATCAGCACAAACTGTCCTGTTCATGTGCACATCTGGAACAATGCACGACATTCAGGCTTTTACAGGTTAAGTATCGATTTGCAACAAATCAAACGTGAGCCGTTGATGCAGGAGGTTCTCCTCAGGTCACAGAGGAGCAGGCCTGCAGGTTCTACTGGAACGTTGAGCTGAAAGCAGCTCATGACCGTCTGCGATTTATCTCTTCAAATATGAAAGAAACACGTCGTCACGTCAAATATGATCAGAAACAAATGAGACAAATGATTGTTCAGTGGTCCCATAAACACATTCCCTGCAACAAGAGGAGGAGGAGCAGCTACAAAACCTCTACAACACTGTGGCTCCAGTCAGGAAAATAAAAAATAATAAAATAAAAAAATAATAAAATAAAAAATCAAATAAACAGATCATCTTCTGATCCAAACACGCACGAGCCGGATGCGTTGAAAAACAACCGAGAAAAGAAACCCTCCTCTCCATCCTATTGACAGGCAAGGTGGCATCTCTCCCATCCACACCCTGCACGCAGCGCGCATGCGCGCCGCGGCAAACAAAGGACCAGGCAATGGAGCGACGGAGGAAGAAAGTTCTGCTGGCTGCAGGAAACACGCACGTCGATGCAGCAAGAAGAATCAAATCTGTGTTCGATTACGGGGGGGTCAGGTGCAGCGCCATCACCAACACCCCCCACCCCCACCCAACGCCCCCTCCCCCCTCTCGGTGCAATAAAAGGAGGTGATATTAATAATTCATCTGCATCGTGACATAATGTGGAGAATCAGCGCGAGCTGCTTTCAGCCTTATTTCAGGATGTTCAGCTGAAGAGTGTCAAATCACCCCTCACCCCCCTCACCCCCCTCACCCCCGTCACCCCTCCCCAGACTGCAGAATGCTCATTTTAAAAGCTCTACAGTAATAAAACACAGAAATTTTCAATAAATCAGCAACACACCGTGCGTGTGAGGAGAAGCGCGTCTTTTCTTTGAGAGTAAAAACCAGAATCTGTGCGAGCGCGTGCATGCTGCCCACACTGACGGAACACACCCCTTTTTCAGCTCGTGCACATTAGAGAAATATCAAAAAACACATTTAATTCGAGTTTTTGTCCATTTCCAGCCTTTTCGTCTCAATTTGCGCTTCTTGAATCTCTGCACGTTTTGTCTGCACGCGCGCCGCGTGCGCACAAAAAGCAGACAGAACCAAAAGGAAAAGGATCAGCTGAGAGCAGCAGCTGCAGGAGGAGGATGGAGGCTCTTACCTGCGCACTGAAGCTCCTGACGCGGCGGTGCGTGTGTGTGTGTGCGGCTCCCCCTGCGCGCTCCGCGGCTTCTGCCTGCTCCGCCGTGCAGCTCCAGCGCCAAGACCCTCCGCCTGCGCGCACACGCATGCACTGGGGGCGTGCACGCGCAGCACTGTGCAGAAGCACAATCTACAAACGTCCACACGAGGACGAGGATTTGTGTCGATTCATTTGATCAATAATCTGATTTTTACTCAGGGAAAAGCCGCTTCGGTTCAGTTGGTTCTGTTTGGACCTTCAGAACATTTTGATTTGACATCTGGACACGTGGGCAGTTTTGTCTCGTGGGGACAAACAGCGTGTCCGTTTCCTCTCGTGGGGATTTGTTTGTTTTTGGAGGAAACATTTCCTCTTCACTGATGTCTGGATGGACACGCACGTTTTCTCCGTGCATGTTTTACTGAACCCCCTCCTGGCTCCTCATCAGTGTTTTGTTGCCTTCGTGCGCCCCCTGCTGTCCACTGCACCACCGCGACACAGCGCGAACCTGTTGCTCAGCGGACGCACCTGTTGATGCCTTCAGCTCCTGCAACGCGTCCGATCCTCGCGTCGTGTGTTCAGAACAGTCTGTTCAACTGCTGCTGCTCGTCCTGTGCACAGAATCTGAATCATCTCGGCTCGGGCAGGGACCAGCAGATGAGAGACAGACGTCAGATCACAGGAGCGCGCGCGCATGTCGCTGCACCGTCCATGGATGGATGGAGATGTTGAAGATTTTCCACGTTTCTCTGTGGAGCAGTTCTGCAGTTTGACACTAGGGGGGAGTGTTTGAAAGGAGATGCTCCTGAGGTGGAGCAGCTTGAGCAGGAGAAGCAGACCTCTCTCCTCAGCCACCTCCTCCAGCTCTTCTGGGAGGACTCAAGATGTTCTCAGACCAGCTGAGAGACTCTCCAGGACCTTCAGGGCTTCCTCCCAGTCAGACTTTTTTTTTTTTTTGTCTCATTGAGCCACGAGGACTCATTTCTAAGAGACCTGGAAGGTTTACAGACCTGCCTGGAAAACCTGGAGGCCTCCAGGGAGCATCCTGCACCTGAACCACATCAGCTGCCTCCTCTGGACGTGGAGGAGCAGCAGTTCTCCTCCGAATGTCTCCTGAACTCCTCACCTCATCTCCAAGGGAGAGTCCAGCAGCAGAAAATTCATTTAGACGTGGATCCACATGGAACACAAAACAATAGAATGCATTTCCATTTGCACACATTAGAGTGAGCACGTTGGAATTGTTGTGCATTTCTCCAACTCAAGAACAGTAAAAGTTTATAAGAAGATATAAAAATAAAGATAAAATAGACAACAATGAACAATTACAACAAATTAAAAATGATCTAACTGCAGCTCAGATGCACATTTATCACATTTTGTGTTGCAGCAGTCTGGTTCTTCTGGTCACCACCAAGAGTTTGTGACCACAGGTGAGGGGAGATCGTAGACCGACCAGTAAACAGAGCTTCTGCTTACAGCTCAGCTCCCTCTTCACCACAACGGACCGGCACAGACTCCACAATACTGCAGAAGCTGCAGGGCAGAGAATCATGACGCGAAACCACGAGGATGGTCCTGGAAACAAACAAACAAACAAACAAACAAACAAACAAACAAAGGAAGGATCTCAGACAGACACAGATGAACAGAACCCAGGTCTAAAGTCAAACAGGAAGCAGAAACCTACAACACAAAGAACTCTACAAAATAAAACAGGAAACAACGTTTTAGTTGAACAACAAAATATCTGATATTCTTCCAATAAATATCAAACTTCTTTAGTTTTTGAAGCTCTCACACAACTTCTCTGTCTCACTTCATGAAGTTCATCCAGTTTTAGTTTCACTTTATTTCATTTGACTTTAAAATAAAAACTGTTATTTACTTTGAAAAGTTTTTAAAGAATCTTTAAAAGGTTCAAAATGCTGTTAAAGTTTTTGAAAAACACCTCAGAAACGTTGAATTGTCCTCGTTCACTAAAACTCAGCTTTTACTCTGCATCACTAAATGATCAGCTTTTCTGTTATTATTCCAATCATTGATCAGAAAGACACATCTAAACCCCCCCCCTCCCCCCCACACACCCACAGTCTTCCTGTCTACAGGAAGTAGATGGATTTGGTTCAGATCAGTTTGTTCTGGAAGTGGTTGTGACCCGACTCCCCCTCCTGACCCTTCAGAACCCCAACATGTTGATAAGACTGGGTTCATCCAGCCCAGCTGGGCTCAGTGGACCCAAACTGGGAGTTTACACAAACCTCTGGAGACAGGAAGTGTTAAAGAGCCACAACCAGGAGGAATGCCGTTTATTTTAAATAGAGGCTAAAAAAAGAAGTTCTTCATCAGGTTCTTGTTCTTCCTGGTGATGTTGGATCAGATCATGTTTGTCTGCAGCTCTTCTGGTTTCACATGAAATGTTTGGATCATTAAGGAACTGAACGGACTCGTTGGGTTTGAAGTGGATTTATGTTTTTATTGTTCCAATCTGACGCAGAGAAATAAACTTTATAACTTTACACTTTATTCCTCTTTTCATCTGTTAGTGACTGAAGGTTTCTGTCAGAAGGGTGGGGGTGGGGGGGGGGGGTTTCTAAGAGCAGATTTCCTGTCTTCTCAGTTCATGAAGGCGTCCTTCAGACGTTTCCTGGACTTCTCGAGGGACTTTGAGTCTCTTGAGGACACTCCAGGTCTTCTTGGAGACGTTTGAGGTCAATTAACAGCATCAACCATCAGTTTTGTTAACCAACTTCTACAAAGTTCACTTTTCCAGCTGCGTTCAGTCTTTTCACACAGAATGTTGCGTGCACTTCACATATTTAAGACAAAACTCGTCGCAGCTTCACTCAAACGTTTCTTCTGGTGTCACTTTAATTTTTACACACTGTTGGAAAGCTGCTCCAGTTTAGAGCTTTAAGAAGGAGATGAAACAAATATGATGTCTCATCTGAGGAGACGTTCAAGTTAACGTTCAGGAGCTAACAGTGGACTAATGAGCAGATCAAAACCAGCTCTGAAGCGTTTGAAGTCGAGTGAAGAGACACAGGAAGTAAAGAGACACAGGAAGTAAAGAGACACAGGAAGTAAAGAGACACAGGAAGTAAAGAGACACAGTCAGGAAGTAAAGAGACACAGGAAGTAAAGAGACACAGGAAGTAAAGAGACACGGGAAGTAAAGAGACACAGGAAGGAAGTAAAGAGACACGGGAAGTAAAGAGACACAGGAAGGAAGTAAAGAGACACAGGAAGTAAAGAGACACAGGAAGTAAAGAGACACAGGAAGCAGGTGATAAACAGAAGACGGTTAACTTACTGTGTTTCATCACTAACTGAAACGTCCTACTTGTGTAGAACAAGGACTGAGTTTTAAAGTTTGGTCATCGTGCTGCAGCGTGTGGAGGTGATTAACGGACAAATGAGGCTGTTTGGTAAAACTTGTATTTTTAAGTATTTCACGTTTTCTGAGTATTCCTCAGGTTAAAACCTACAGATGTGACCTAACAGCTGGAAGCATCACTCAGGAGGTGGCTCAGTCTTTCACTTAGATCAGCTCCTGCAACCAGAAATCCTTGACCTCAAAGGTCAGGAGGCGGAGCTACATTAAGACTAATGTGGGTGTTTTAAAAGGTGGGCGGAGCTTCACCTGAATGCACTTGGACCCTGAATCCTCTGAGATTACAGGGACTGATGGAGGCCTGACCTCTGTCAGCAGCTGCAGGTCATAGGTCAAATGTCGCTCAGGTGATGCTGGGCAGACAGGTGAGCCAAGAGCGAGGACGTGTGCAGATAAGTTCTAATGAACCTAAAGTAATTTGAATGTTTGTGCAGGAAACACTTCAGAAAATCAAATACTTGTTCCTGTTTTAGTTAATGTCATTAGTTGTTAATCAGGAAACAGTTTGTGCTAAAAACAGGATTCACACAAATAATAAATACAGTAAAATATTTAAAAAACACTCAACTCTTCAGATTCACTTCTTTCATTTGTGCTCGTTCTGCCTGTTTTCAACAAACAGCTGAAGTTTGATTTATTGTTAATTGAAGTAAAGATGGAGCTGCAACATGTTGGTTTTTAAATATTCGTAGTAAAATGTCTTCAAGACAAAACAAATGTTATTAAAAACTAAACCAAACTCTGAGCACAGCTTTGGTTGTAGATGCACAAATAACACGACTCGTTAGGCACAAATATGACTTTACTGCCAAAACATGAACCAGATGAGTCCAAGTGGGCAGACCATGCAGTGGTCTGACGGCTCGGCTGGTTCATGAACCCTCGTGAAAACATGTTCTTCCTGTTACATTAGTTATATTTGTTGTTCACGTCAAAATAAAACTCAAGAAATTAAATCATCATTTACATAATTACTATCAGTAGCTGCTTTTATCTTTATGTCTGTCAATGGTTGTTGGTCAATAATTTAATTCTTTATTCAATTAATCAGGTTAGTCTCACTGAGCCTCGAGGACTCATTTACAAGAGAGACCTGAATTTAACGAGTGATGACAACAATGGATAAACATGAATGAAAACATATGAACTGAAAAATAAATAAAAGAAAGTTATATTAAAAAATGAAACAAAAACATCTAGATTATAAGACGGTGTAGAAACTAACAACATATCTGCACTGGTTTTAGAGAAGTCAAGGTGGAGATCTTCAGATCTTTTTGTAAGATATTCCAGGAAACAGGAGCGGAGTAGGAGAAGGTCCTTTTGCCAAGTTCAGATCTCACTGATGGAACACTGCTGGTAATAATGTCCTGAGATGCACGCTGTAGCTACACTCACACAGTGACATGTAAGAGGAGATGTATGAAGGCAGCAGACCAAGAAGTGATTTAAAGATGAAAATGTACCAGTTGAACATGTTCAGTTGAACATGTTCCATGCTCATTAGCAAAAGTATGGGTACCTTAATGTTTGTCACATGAAATATTAATGGAGCTGGTAGCCAACATAAAAATATAGAATTTTTAATCAGATTAATAGATTAAAGGCAGATGTTGTATTACTCCAAGAAATTCATAAATTAACCTCAACTGTGGATGAGCTAAAATCTTCTGAATTTCCTAATGTATTCTCAGCCTGCTATAATTCAAGACAAAGAGGGGTAGCAATATTAATAAATAAAAATGTTAACTTCACAGTATTAGATCAAGTTATAGACCCGCAAGGTAGATATATAATGTTAAAATTATCGTTATTTAGCCAAAATTATTGTATTATTAGCATATATGGGCCAAATGTAGACGACGCCTCTTTTTTTCATGATTTTTTTTTTCTACTCTATCAAATCACACGGATTGCTCAATGATAATAGGAGGTGATCTTAACTTTGGTCTAAATGACAAAATAGACAGGCTGAATACAGTGGGAGCTCAACGCAGTTGGCAATCCATAAATATAGTTAAACAGTATATGAAGGATTATGGACTCTGTGATGCATGGCGCTCTGTTCACCCTAATAGTAAAGAATATTCTTTCTTCTCACATGTTCATCACTCTTACTCTCGTTTGGATTATTTCTTAATCAGCAACTCATTGGTGACCAATATTTCAGACACAAAGATACACCCTATTGCTGTCAGCGATCATGCACCAGTTACTTTAAATTTAGTTAATAAGAAAGAAATCACAAAAAGTATAAACTGGAGATTAAATACCTCACTGCTTAAGGAGGAAGAATTTATACAATACTTTAAAAAAGAATGGACATCGTTTTTAGAGTTTAATGACCTACCAGGAACTTCAGCATGTACACTCTGGGAGGCTGGGAAAACAGTTATGCGAGGCAAAATAATATCCTACTCAACAAATAAAAAGAAAATAGAAAATAAACGTATTGAGGAATTAGAGAAAGCAATAAAATTATTAGAAGGTTCACAAGGAGAGGAAACACAGAAAAAACTATGCAAAACAAAATTAGAACTAAATGAAATTATTGACAAAAAAAATAAATTCTTGTTACAAAGACTTCGTTTAGAAAATTTTGAACACAGTAATAAATCTGGGAGCTTCTTAGCTAATCAACTCAAATTAAACAAAGAAAAAACGTCTATCTATGGTATTAAAGACACAAATGGAAACATAATTTATGATGAGGGAATAGTAAACAGTATTTTTAGAGATTTCTATAAAACTCTATACACTCCACAAATTAATCCATCAGATGAGGATATTAATCAATTCTTGGGGAGAGTAATACTTCCTAGACTAAACAGTAGTCAATCATCAGAACTAGACTCACCATTAACATCAGATGAGCTCTGTGAAGCCATTAAAAACATGCCTAATAAGAAAGCTCCAGGACCTGATGGCTATCCAGCTGAATTTTATAAAGAATTTTGGAACATCCTAGAACCAATATTTCACAGAATGCTACATGAGTCAGAAGAAAATGGCA
>JARVGV010001740.1:34596333-34609745 GCA_031762435.1 Hypsolebias longignatus | reverse complement strand
GTTCTGGACCAGGACCACAGTATCTGCAGGTTCTGGACCAGGACCACAGTACCTGCTGGTTCTGGATCAGGACCACACACACACAGACTCTTCTGAAAGCACGACGTGGAGAATCACTCGTTCTCCTTACAGCAGATGTTTGTATCGTTCAGGACCTTCGTAGAAATCACTCGTCCTGATCTAAACGTTGCCGCACATTTTCACAACTACGTGTTTCTTGTTGGACATTTTAGTTGTTTCTCAGAAGGAGACGAGCTTTTTGTTGCTGATGAAGAGGAGGCAGAGCTTCGTCGTCCACCTGTTACTTTGAGCTCTCTTATTGAAAATAATTAGAAATAATATGTTTTTAATCTGACACATCGTTTTTAGCTGTCACTGAAATGTGGACACATGGATCTTTAAACTGTCTTTTCTAAAATAAATAGTAACTACAACTTAATGATGTGAGTTTTTCTTTATTTTTAATTAATTTATATTTTATCCATACGAATGAATGGGAGTCCGACTGTTTTTATAATTTATATGAAGTTTGATGCAAAAATGGAGCCTTGAAGCAACATCTCATGGCTGGTCTTAAGATCTTGTGTGATCTGATGGGGCTCAGTGTCCATGTTGAGGCGAACTCTCAGCTACTACCAACATCTAAAGAAACCAACTGACTTCAGCCATGTGTTGTGCTTCGTAAGGTCACTTGGCTGTGGCGGCCATCTTGATTCAGGAGCCGCAACAAACTCCGTCCTACAAACAGCTGCTTGTAACAAAGAAGCTGCTTAATCAGACGAACGTGTCCAGAGGACCTGACTCAACCTCGTTACACACAAACTAAAAGATTTTCAACATTTTACACAAACTTTATAACTTTATCACGTGTTTTGGATCATTGTTGCTTTTTTTTTAGAACAAGAATGTTTTTCAGTCAAAACAAAAATTAGATTAACAAAAAATCACATCAGTGACACTCTGCTCTCACCCTTTATTTATTTAGTTAGTTAGTTAGTTAGTTCCCACAACCCAAAAGGGAAGACGTGGGTAAAAGATGATGGATGGATAGTTAGTCAGTTATATAGTTGTGTATTCTGCTTTGTTTTTATTATCTCATGTTTTTTTTGTATAATTAGAAAATACCACTGAACGCCTCAAATTTACTCCCTGGGATTAATAAAGTGTCAGTTAGTTGGTCGGTCTGTCATCTGCCTGTCGGTCTATCAGTCGGTCAGTCTGTCGGTCTGCACACTCTGGTGATGTCTTCTTTTCCAATAGAATAAAACAATTTCACAAAATAATAAAAATAATTGTCTTTCATGTTAAGTTCATGTGCACGTGGTCTGCAAAGGATATTTTCTGTACAGATGTGGAACGATCAGAAGAACGTTATGATCCTGTTGATCAGAAGAAATGAATCTTTTAAATGATTTGGAGCGTTTGAGCATCATGAGCTGCATGAAGCTGAACTTCTCCAGTAAAGATGAACTGTTGGTTTCTCAGCATGGAAACATTTAAATGTGAGTTTATAAAGACTAAAACAAATCTCAGTTTGTTTGGTGTAAACATCTAAAAACTCCTGGATGAAGCAAATCTCTGCTGCCGACTTTAAAACCTGTTTTTGGTGTTTATGAGCAGAACTCAGATATTTTATCTTTAACTCTGCAGTTTGCATCTTAAGCTCATCGGTGAGTTCACGTTGTGGTCCGGTTTGGACGCACAATGTTTATCCTGTTTTATTTTAGTGTTTGAACGTCCTGCAGTTTGTTGTGTCAGGAGTTTCTGCTGCGTCCTGCTCCGATAAACCTGCAACTCCAAAGCAAGCAGCAAACATCACTGCTCACCAGGGTCACATGGCTGAAAACTATCAATTACAAGTATAACAAGTGGGGGTGCATGTGTTGGCACGGTAACGGCACGGTGTTCCTCATGGAACCGCCCTCCCCCCTCTGACATTTCCTGAGTCAGTCAGGTTTCCAGCTTCGTTCCTCTGATCCTGCTCTTTTCTCTCATATGGTCTCCATTTATCTGGCTCTGTTTTCAAGAACTTTATTCACTGAATGGATCTGACACCCCCCCCCCCCCCCTCCAGCCCCCCCGCTGCTCTACTGTTACACCGTCGGCAGCAACTGACGCCTTTCTGTAAACAGACTGATGTAAGGCAGCTTCAGTTCATCTTTACCCCCCGGGTCAGCCTGACCTCATCTCTGCTGATCATCAGCGGCTGTTAAACAGACTGTAATTAATAAAGAGTGAAGTGATGCTTTTATTTATGATTTATCTTTTATCAGACATTAAAGACGCAGGTTCATTGTTTTGCAAATGCTGGTGCATTAAAGAAAAAGGTTAAGTCTGATTGTTAGCACTTGGAATGTGTTCGGGCCACTCGGCTTTAAACAGGCGAAGTTGCTCAATGCATGTAAAAATGGCTGAACTGTCATATTTTTTGTTTGTTCATGTATGTGTCTGTTAGTAAAATATTATAAGAACCACTGGACAGCTGTTAAAGAAACAAACTCATTATTTATCAGTGAACTTCATTCAAGATGGCTGACTTTAGCGAACACAAACTAACGCGCTGAGTGGTAGTAGCTGAGAGTGGTTCTGATGGAACATCTTGAGCACATTCCTTCAAGCTTTTTTTAAACGGGTCAGACCTTCTCCCAGCTGTGGTTGCTTTACGTCCATCACAAACAGAAATGTGTTTTCATTCCACAAACCGCTGTAACGTCCTGCAGCAGATTACTTACTGGTAACCAGTCAGTTCTTTCTGCTGGTGAGAGGAAGAAACACCAGAACATTTCTTTTATCGCCTGTGGGCTCTGTTTTTAAAGCACAAGTCAAAAAGTCACCTCTGAGCATCGACGTCGTCAAAGTCTCCTGAAGGCTCTGCTGCGTTCAGCTGCACGTTTATTTGCTCGCGGTTCTTTTCGTTCTCTCTGTGGGTTCAGGCGTCTTTTAGATTCAAAACAGAACTCTCTCGACGTTTTTCTGTCAGATTGAAGATCATTCAGCTCTCCGTGGTTCCAGAGGCCCTGCTCCTCCTACAGAAGGAACTTCTTTGTATCCCTGGACTTTCAGAATGAAGTTTGCAGATGTTGAAAACCGCAACACGTTTTCATCTGCGCGTCCCGTCAGGATGATCCTGTTTCACTCCAGACGAGTTCTGTCTACAAGTTCAATAACGTTTCATGAAGCTGACTAGAAGAATGACAAGTGTTCCCTAAAACTGTGCATCCAAACGTCTGCTCTCTCACATGATGTTTGTCCACGATCCAACATCCTTCACAATAAAAGCTTTTCTGCCTCACATCTGAAGCGGTCATCATAAAGCACCAGACAGCATGAGGCAGATTAAATCTCATCAGCACCACAACTGCTTTTTAAAGATCCCTCTTCCAAATCTGCAACAATCAGAGCAGCGCTCAAGAATTCAAATAAATTGTTACACTTCACACAAACCTTTCACACTAAAGTGCCGTGTGAGTTGTTAGCGCTCAGAGGAAGTGATGGGGATGAGGTGTGGTGGCCATTTTAAACTGGTTTACTCCCAGCTGCACAGGCAGGGAGCGCTTTCTGCAGGTTTCATTCAAATCCAATTCATGACAGAATTTGCAAACAGACAAACACCCTCAGACAGCTGTTTGTTAAAATCACTTAAGACTTTTTATTTAAATATAAACCACATCAGAGACATGATGGAGCACCAACCATCCATCTTTAGGAACAAACCAGGGATTGTCATGCAGAATTCACTGACCATTAATTATCCTGTTCATGTAAAACTAATTCAGGCTCAGCGTCCACAGACACAAGGAACGCCCACAGATCAGCAAGATGGACGCCCTTTACAGCGGCCACAAGTCCAAAAGTCTTACTCGAGGATCGAGTTGAGTGGATCCTGCAGACCGACTGTAATCTGTTTACACGTCTCTGCTTTGGCTCTTGAACGTCAGCACCTGAGCCGCCTTGCTGTGCACACACAGCTCTGCAGGCCGGTGTCTCCACCCCCACCCCCTCACGCGTCCGAGGAGCCGGTGTTTGTGATGTAAATAAAGTCACCTGAGCCGACATTCAAATAGATTTGCATCTGAATGTGTGTCAGTGGGCCAAAGGTTGGAGCTGCTGGTGGAAAGAAGATCTTTGAACAGCTGCGTTAGAAACAAAACAACATACTGACAGAAGAGGTGGTTTATAAAGACCAGGTAGAGCTTTATTACCGTATTTTCCACCATACACGTCACACCGCTCTATAAGTCACATCAGTCCAAATACAGTATAAAGTGGAAAAATCCATAAATAAGTTGCTTTGCCATAAGTCACACCTGCTGACAACCCAGAAATGTTATTAACCTTTATTTAACCAGGCAAATCTCATTGAGATCATAAATCTCTTTTGCAAGGGAGGCCTGTGCCTGAAGACAGCCTAACATACATGTTTTTACAGAGAGAATCGGAGTACCTGGAGAAACCCCACGCAAGCACGAGAAGAACGTGCAAACTCCACCCACAAAGACCCCAGGTCCAACCAGGGATTGAACCAGGACTTTCTTACTGTGAGGCAACAGTGCTAACCACTGAGCCGTCATGCTGCCAAATAAAATGTGGGCCGGTGTTGTGCTAAAAATCGATTGGCTGCCATGGCAGCCGCAGGAGTGTGTACGGGAGGACTTTAACAAGAAATTAACAAGACTAACACTTAAAATCAGTTATTTGTTTGCTAAAAATTATAGTAAAGGTGTTTCTCAGTTTAACTTTTCCTTAATAAATGCACTTTGATGGTCAGATCAGCTGCATTTTGCCTGGGCGCTGCAATGAAATGCAGCTGATTTGACATTTGCTCCAGGAGTTCCGGATCAAGATGAAGGGGGCTTGGTATGGCAAGCCAAGTGTGTCATTAATAGACACTTGGCTTGGGGGGGGGGGGCCCCCACAGAAATTAATTGCTTTGTTGTATAAGTCACAGGCATGCTAAATCTGTGATTTATACAGTGAAAAATACAGTAGCTTTTTTCTTGACATTATTTAGTTGGACTCTGTACAGGAGACGTAATAATCTGCAGTTTTTGTTAATGAGCCCAACACAGATGGATTTTTCACGTCAGGCCATGAAATCTGTAGCGCTGCCTCTGAAACAGTTTGTTGGCAACATGAACAAACGGCACCGTTCATTTTCACATATTTAAATAATAAAAAATTTAATGTTTAAATAGGTTTAATGGTCTGGTAAAATAGAATGAATCGTGTGAACATTTGACTAAAAACTACACTGAATCTGAATTTAAAAGCCTGAAAGATGATATTAGAAATTACTATTCAGCCCGAACACCGAGAGAAATAATCAGCAAAGTTAAAAACCATCAGTTTGTTTGCTTAATAAAGTTATAATCAACATATCCTGTACTTTATAATACTGAAAAACAATTTACAAGCTACCAACTCTGAGACCTGCGGTTGTTACGCTTCGACAGATAAAAGTCTGATCTAGATTAAAACACCATCTGATTGGCTGTGTGTTAATAAATGTCCAAAAAAAAGTTTGTTTTTGTGCAACATCTCCTCTGCAGCGCTTTGAAGTAAAACGTTCATTCTGACCTCGTCTGCTCTTGATTCCTGTGCAGAAAATAACCACAGGTTAGTCGTTCCTGTTGTTTAACAGACACGATCATAGTGAGCTGTTTGCAGCACTTCAGAGCAGATTGTGTTTTACTGGACGGCTTCGTCCTCGGACGTCCTGACAGATCAGCAGCGTCGCTGACAGCAGGTCAGCGCTACATCAGATGAGGTTTAGAGGAGACGTTGCAGACGTGTGCACGGTAAAGGAGACTAAATAACTGAGCAGGTAATTGTTTAAGGGAAGCAGCTGCTCAGTCAGTGGGTGTGTGTTGAGATCTGGGCTGGTGGAGCTGGTTTTTATACTTTAAATATAATGGTTTTGATTCTGTCGTCCTGCACATGAAGGCAGCACAAGGCAAGTTAAAGAAGGAGCTTGCTGCTTCTTTAAGAGGACGTTCAGTCGAACCATGTGCTCCTTTTTTTTTTTCTGCCTCCTTTTGCGTTAGTCGCCACCGCAGCATCCAAGCTGCAGCCAAGAAAAACTCTGGCTTCACGAGCTTCTGCTTCAGCAGTTTGCTTTGTTTCGTTTTGAAATCTGAAGCTGGATTTGGAGAACAACTGCAGCTTGGAGGTGTTTGGTGCAAGGAGCATCCAAAAAGTGAAAAAGTCTGACTGTTGTGATGCTCCGAGGGTTTTAGAGTCGTATTTTTACAACCAGGTTGTCCTCAGGCTGTTTCTGTGAGCAGCAGTTTGGCCGTCTGGCCTAAAACATTTGATTGTTGTGCTGATGATCAGACGGTGATCGAGTCGGCCTCCAGATGGAGTAAGAGAACGTTTTGGGCATGTTCTCATGGCGACAACACCAGTGAGGCTTTGTGAGTCAGCAAGCCGACCTTCAGGCGGAGACGAGAATGTTCTCACAGCAGGAGAGAAACATGTTCTCAGCCACAATATACTAAAAATATTCATACCAGAAATGCTCTACCAGCTTCCAACAGTGTTCAGCCAGATCATCTGGATGGTTTCTGAGACGTTTTGTCCTTCATCCAAAGTTCTTCCTCAATCCAAGAGGCCACCAAACAAAACTGATTCCCACCAACAACATACTCCATGGTAGAAAAAAACAGTTTGATGGCCTCTGGGGCCCGCCCTCTCCCTCGTCAACTCCTCTGAGACGGTCATTCCAAAGTGGTTCATGTTCAATAATCTTATATATTAATAAAAAAGTACCAATAATAATTTGAACTATAGGAGCGTCTGTCAGAAAAACATGGATGATGTGTTTCAGCCTCCACGTGATTCATTTTAAATGTCACACTCTGATAAATTATAACTTATCATTTTCTAAAGGTGTGTGTTTTGTTAAGTCGTGATTATTTGAACAGCTGTTTCTCCTCAGCATCGTTAGCAGCGCTGACCCACGCCTGGTTTTTATTCTCCTCCTTCTCCTTCTTGCTCCGCAGACGTACATCGGCTCCATCCTGGCGGCGGTGAACCCCTACCAGCCGCTGCCCGGCCTGTACGACCGGCCGGCGGTGGAGCTGTACAGCCGCCACCACCTCGGTGAAATCACGCCGCACATCTTCGCCGTCGCTAACGAGTGCTACCGCTCGCTGTGGAAGAGGCAGCAGAACCAGTGCGTCCTGATCAGGTGCGTGCGCTCGTCCTGGGGTCTCTGTTGGACGACTGAAGACGACTGAAGACAGAAAGTGTTTGTGTTCAGACGTGCGTTCCCGCTGCAGCGCTTTGTTTGGTCGCCGCCTCACTCTGAGTCGAACCCTTTGAAGCAGTTCACGTCTCCTGGGCTCTTTGGCATCACCTCTGAAGCTCTGAGCTCTGCATCTGTCCACATCTGTCCACATCCTTCCTCTCCAGCTGAACAACTTTCCCTTCCGCTCTGGCTCCGTTGTTTTATTAGACTTCAGAGGCATCGCTCCTATAAATACTTTTATACATCAGGATATTTGGCTCCTGGGACAATGTGGCTGTGGTGTCTATTTTTGTAAATGAATAGTTATTAATAGAAAACTACGGTTCCCCTGAAACGTTGTTTTATCAGATGATTTGCCCGTCAGCCTTTAATTTGTCTGTGTGACATTAGTTCCATGTTTTTTCTTAATTAGTTTACATTTTTAACAACTCCTGCACACTCTGAGCTATTTTAGCTGCCTTAAGCCAAAACTTTAGCTCTTTCAGGAGATGGGTGAGATTTCTTCATGATTGTTCTCTTTGAAATCTTCTGTACAACAAAGAGTTAAATCGTCATCTGGACCAGTTTCTCCAGTTTTTATATTTGAAGCTACTTTCAGTTTTTGTTATTTTACCTGTTGAAAGACTTGACAGTCGCCGTCCAAACGTTCAGAAACTTCCTCTTTTCCCGTCTAGAACTTCTGGTCCACTCAAGATAGTTTAAGCAAACTTCATGCATGTATGTTTCAGTGTAGCTAGTTTTTAGCTAACATTTAGCTTTTAGCTGGTGTTCCTTTTATTTTAGCTTTTGCAACTCCCTTCCAGCTTCTTCAGCTAATTCCAAATGGGAGTGGTGGTGCAGTGGCTAGAGACGGTGGGCCTGTGATCGGAAGATCGCCGGTTCACACCCCGGTACCGACAACATCAAAAAATGTGGGTGGAAAAAGATGAAACACCCACACCTGCCTCCACCCTCATTCACCCCACCCTGGGCCCCTGAGCAAGGCCCTTAACCCCCACCATCTGCTCCCTAACAGGTCTCTCTTGAAAATGAGTTCTCGTGGCTCTACCTGTAGAAATAAAATTACACTACCTGGATAAATAAGATTTCCTGATTCTACAGCTCCGGCCCTCATCAGGTGTGACTGTAAAACGTAGTTCATGATTTAATAATAATGTTAATTAATTATAATTATAATTATTATAATTAATAAGAATTCTGAGGTAACTGTGGCAGCCATCTTGAACCAAAATGGCTCCAAAAATAATTCAGTGTTTTGTTCAGAGACCTCTCCCCTCTAGGTCATGTGACCTCACTGTTAAAAGTTCCACCATGCATTCTGAATGAGAAAAATGCCGTCCTTGCTGGTTAGTTACGTCGTCATGGCAACTCAAAACACCAATAAAAGTAAGAGCACACATCACAGTGCTGAGCCGGTCGTTCTGACATAACATTTGTGGGGAACACGTTGAGGTTCAGGCCACATTCAAGTTGATAGACGAGTGAGACCCTTTCAGGTGGACGTCTTTACAGGCAGTGTCCAAAAGTTACGCAGTAAGTTGTGCATGCTACACAATGACCCAGCTGGTTTTCAACGCATGTCAACTTAAACTTAAATGGTAAATAAACTGTACTTATGATATATCACCGTTCAATCTGAGCAAGACACTCAAAGCTCTTAACAACAATATGTGCCTCGTTAACACATTCACACAGCATCTACTGGCTCTGTACACAGACTGATCTAAAATTATTTTGTCTGTCTAAACAGGTGTCACGTGTAAATCTAGGTTCAATGTGACTCATCTGTCTAAATAAAGGTTGACTGAATGAATGAAAACTATTCAGAGATTTATCACATTCAGACATTGATGGAACACGTCAGAGGCAGTGAGGGGTTCAGTGTCTTGCCCAGGGACACTTCTACGTCACTGTGCTATACGTCACTGTGCTATACGTCACTGATGCTATACGTCACTGTGCTATACGTCACTGTGCTATACGTCACTGTGCTATACGTCACTGATGCTATACGTCAATGTGCTATACGTCACTGTGCTATACGTCACTGATGCTATACGTCACTGTGCTATACGTCACTGATGCTATACGTCACTGATACTATACGTCACTGTGCTATACGTCACTGTGCTATACGTCACTGTGCTATACGTCATTGTGCTATACGTAACTGTGCTATACGTCACTGTCACTGATGCTATACGTCACTGATGCTATACGTAACTGTGCTATACGTCACTGTCCTATACGTCACTGATGCTATACGTCACTGTGCTGTACGTCACTGATGCTATACGTCACTGATGCTATACGTCACTGATGATATACGTCACTGTGCTATACGTCACTGATGCTATACGTCACTGATGCTATACGTCACTAAGCTATACGTCACTGTGCTATATGTCACTGTGCTATACGTCACCGATGCTATACGTCACTGTGCTATACGTCACTGATGCTATACGTCACTTTGCTATACGTCACTGATGCTATACGTCACTGATGCTATACCTCACTGTGCTATATGTCACTGATGTTTTACGTCACTGTGCTATACGTCACTGATGCTATACGTCACTGTGCTATACGTCACTCTGCTATACATCACTGATGCTATATGTCACTGTGCTATAGGTCACTGTGCTATAGGTCACTGTGCTATACGTCACTCTGCTATACGTCACTGATGCTATAAGTCACTGTGCTATACGTCACTGTGCTATACGTCACTGTGCTATACGTCACTGTGCTATACGTCACTGTGCGACAGTGTCGTGCAACATTATGTGTAAAAAACTAACCCAGGATGTCCCTGAGACTCGGAGCTGACAGCTCATCTGAAAACACGGTTACAGTTGCCATCAAGAAATAATTCAGCCTCAAAGATCACACTTGTTGCCTGACACGCCAACAATGAGTTGGTTTAAGTGTACACCAGCACCACCATCACTTCCAGAGCTGCAGGGTCCAGTAAGGTCGCTGACTCGTGCTGCTACCAGTTTTACTGAAAGAGACCGAGTCGAAGAACAACGCTTTCATCGAACCTTTGTTGTTTCAACAAGGTTCTGATGAATAACGTGTTCCTACTACAACCTCCTGATTTAGTAACCATTAATAAAGTTACTTTGGTTAATGATTTGGTGCTGGACATGCTGTTCTCCAGGCAGATGATTCTTCTGAGTCATTTCCAAATTATTCCTTCGGTCCTTGTGCAGAAAAGTCTGAACATGAACATTTACACATGTTTCTGTTGTGATATTGTTAAAATGAAAGAAGAGTGCAGACCTCCAGAAATGCAGCTCGAATCCCTCACACTTGTCCTTGCACTTCAGACAAGCTGCTCCAGAACCAAACTCGTGGCCGAGGGTCATCTGGAAAAGAAAACGCACAAACAGATCAGTTCCTAGAAAACTTTGCTGAAACGATGAGTAACAGCACCCATTGTGGTGCCGAGGGGGGGCACTGTGGCTCAGGCCACATTAAAGTAGATAGAAGAGCAGGACCCTCCTCAGGTGGATAATAAGAGGGTGCTGCCTCAGGCAGTCTCGACAATCCATCACTGAAGGAGACAGAATGAGCTGCAATCCATTCATTAACATGCAACATTTAATGGTTTAAACCAAACCCTGCTTTGATGTTTATTACTGCTGGAAACAGTGACATAAAGACATCTTTGATAAAGCTGTAATTTATTATAAGTGACTGATGCTAAATATTTGCTGCCAAATACACAGAGCTGGAGTCCAGCAGCTTCTCTGCTGCTGAAGCTCTGCAGGCCTGGACTAAAACCTCCTCCAGGTTCGGCTCCACGCAGGTCCTGATGCGTTTCACCACATAAAACTGAACGGAGTAAAACAAAAACTATCGACCATGAAGTGAAAGAAAACCCTTGGATGCAAAAGAGCCAACGAATGCAAGCAAGGAGGTGCTGACCAGATAATCAGTTTGATCTGTGTCGAGGTTTCACAACTTTCATCCCCATCAGGAGATGAGTCGAGCTGCTTGCACAACAACCTGACTGAGATGCTGCGCTGGAGCTTTTAAGCAGAAACTAGTTTCTGCAAATCTCAAAGAACTAAAATGACGATGGGAAGAAGAATGGGACAAAATTCTTCTACAACCACGAGAGAGACAGAAAACCACCACTGAGAATGATGGAGGTTCTACAAGCTGCTGGATCCTGGAGTGGATGCAGATCTCACACAGATTTTCTGTTTTATCTTCATTTAGTTGAATCAACAAAGACCCAGTGAAACATGAAGTTTACCTGAGGTCGATTCTGAACACTCTTGGAAGAGCAAACCACTTTTAATATGTTCAAATATATAAAATGCTTGAAGTGCTATCGCTCATGGTTTATCTGGCAACATGTGGCTGACATTCGTTGTGTAGCTGTAGGTACATGACAACTAGGGGTTGAACGACTACAAACTTTTTAAAGTCCACTTCAACTTGCTCAAAGTCGACTAGTTGATGTGACGTCACAGGAACTCAAGATGCTATTCACAAAAAGTAATTTATTTACAAAAAGGAACAAGAAAACATCGAGAGTGATGCTCCTATAACATTTATCAAACTGCAAACAAGTCAGAGCAAAACTAAAACTATTTTCAAGCTGCAAAAGTTAAGTTTTATTTTATTAAATAAACCACTGCAGTGGTGGTTTATTTTATTTAGTGGATTAACTAAAATAAAATACATGAATATATAAATTAAATAAAGTCACAATGCATTTAATTTATTTATAAAAATTAATGTCACCAACACGTTAAGTATTGTTTTTGTTTGAAAACATCAAGGGCCAGATTTACTTGCTTTTAGGGCCACTTCCGGCCCACGAGCCACATGTTGCCAGGACGTGCACTCACTTTGACCTCCAACTTGTCTCTGTCACAAAAAGCACTTGATGAACTTCATCCTGACTGGAGCGAAGTGTAAAAAACACTTGGGACTGTTTGACTGACTCGTTGGCCACAGCTGGAGGAGTTCCTTCACAATGAAACCTTCAAAGGAGCAGAAGTTCTGGAGTGAGACCTGGCAGGAAGTTGTGTCGTGTGCTGCTGCTTCACACACGAACCAAGCGGGTGTTGTCTTCTTCTCCACCTGCTCCATGTTCAGACACCGAGCAGGAACCTTCACTCACCTTCTTCACCTCCTTCTCGATGTCCATCCTGAATCTGCTCGCTCCTCAAGATTTTCCTGGAACTGCAGCAGGAACAAGAAGAAGACCAACTCCCAACAAAGAGCCGCCCGCCCCGCACAGACAAACCTCCACTCCTCTGCTCCCGCAAGTCTAACAAGCTTCCGGTTACACCTTTCAAAATAAATCACTTCACCTCCAGAACTTTGCACACTTACTAATGCGCATGCGTCAAATCGACCCAGATGTTTCATGTCGGATTTAATCTCGTTTGTTTTGGTCCTTTACACCTGCTTTTTACTGACTGTTCTATCTGTAAATGTATTGATTTATTGATTTATTGATTTATCCAGGGAGCCTCATTGACACACGAGGACACATTTTCAAGAGAGACCTGTTTTGGAGCAGGTGGTGGGGGTTAAGTGCCTTGCTCAGGGGCCCAGGGTGGGACAGATGAGGGTGGAGGTAGGCAGGTGTAGGTGCTTCACCTTTTCCACCCACATTTTGATGATGTCGGTACCAGGAGTTGAACCTGTCACTTTCCAATCATAGGCCCACCTCCTCTAACCACTGCGCCACCACTTCCCTAAATAAATGAGTGTTGACATTTTACATTGTGCTCTTGAGAAACCATTTTTGAGAAATGTGCTCTTCTTGTGCTCTTGAGAAACCATTTTTGAGAAATGTGCTCTTCTTGTGCTCTTGAGAAACCACTTCACCACCGTCTAAATGTTTGTGAATGTTTTTGTGCCCTTTATAAATCAACTGAACTGATGAAGCACAGTGGTGCAGCTGGTACTGGTGACTCTCAGCAAGGTCGCTGGATCAAATCCTTGCAAAGGACCTTTCTGGTGAAGTTTGCATGTTCTCTCCGTGCTGCGTGAGCAGCTTTGCTTTACTTCCGGTCAGGATCTTGTGTGTGTGTTGGAGCTTGACGTGTTTCACTCCACTCGGGAGGTCCTGTTTTCAACATCTGTCTGGGGGGGGGGGGGGGGGGGGCGTGCCGGGGTGGCGGTTTTT
>JARVGV010001740.1:34578630-34596233 GCA_031762435.1 Hypsolebias longignatus | reverse complement strand
GCTGTGTGTGTTTTCACTACTAGACACAGGAAAGGTTGAGTCTCGAGTGTTTCTGATAATGAGACCACTCTTTTTTTGGAAAATGCATTTAGTCATGGATAAACCTGAAGCTTGTGAGCTGTGGTGTGGGTGTGGGGGTGGGGGGGGTCTCAGTTTGCTGTTGCAGGTTTTCTAACTGGCTTTACTTTCCAGCCTCCTGCGGCCCAGTTAATGAGACACACGTGGCCTCTTTAAAACAATCTAAATACATTTTATTAGAAAGCAG
Organism: Hypsolebias longignatus; assembly: GCA_031762435.1. Lineage (NCBI taxonomy): Eukaryota > Metazoa > Chordata > Actinopteri > Cyprinodontiformes > Rivulidae > Hypsolebias > Hypsolebias longignatus. The sequence continues at coordinate 34,595,968 of JARVGV010001740.1, read as the reverse complement.
AAAAATAAACAGCTTTGCTTTTAGTTGTAACAAATAAATCTTAAAAATCTCATTTTTGTTCCACTAACAAAACAATTATCACATTTGTGCCTAATTAATATGTTCGCAATCAAACTAACCTGTGAAGGAAGATTTTAGAGCATTAAAGGAAATTTTACTACATTTAGATTTTTGAGGGTGATTATCAAAACACACAGTTGTTGTCAAGGATCTTGAAATAATTTTAAGAGTTTATTTATAACCTGTCGAATAAAGGTTAAATTAATTTAATTATCTTTTTCCTTCATTTGGCGTTGTAAAGAATACAGGAGATAAAAGTTTTTATGTCGTGGAAAATGAAACGGAAACTGATCTGGAGGCGTTTTCAGCCTGGAGCTCATTCTGCAGAGTAGACCGAGCAGGAGGTCACGGGTGAACGAGCAGGAGGTCACGGGTGAACGAGCAGGAGGTCACAGGTGAATGAGAAGACCACAACTAAAGACATGATGAGTCCAACCTGTGGTGGACCACGTTGTTCTACAGCTGTGACCAAACAGAGCGTTGTGAAGCTCTCACACCAGACAGCTGTGAAGAACCTCGCAGCGATGAAGGACGTAGAAGCAACAATGAGCCGGTTTATGGAACATGCTTTTGCACGCTGCGACTGTGCACCACCAGCGGTCCCTCGTGCACGTGACATTCCCCAGTGAAAGCTGTGTTGTGGCTCTGGTTTGATTTTGAAGCGGTTTGAAGGCGTTAAAGGAGGAGACTCGCACGAGTTCAAAGGTCACGTGGTGGCCAGCAGGAGCAGACGAGGAGCTTCAGCTGCTCGATGCAGCTTTAACGATGCGGGTGCTGGAGGAACGTTCACGTCACTCCAGGGTCTCAAGTGGAACAAGCAGGTGAATGATCTGAACTCTGGGTTTATTTACTGAATCCCACTTTGTTTGGAGGCGACAGAACGAGCCCCACACTGAAAAGTCCATCTTCAGTAGAGCATGGCGGAGGCTCTAACATGATGCGGGCCGGCTTAGTTGTCTCTTTTAAAACAAGAGCTGAGTTTATTAAAAGTTCTGAAGAATAAAAAACGTGTTTCTTACTGGCAAAAATGTAGGTTTTGTTGTAGACCAGGATCTTTGTGTTGGGCGGCGGCTGTGGTGTAGAGGTAGAGCAGCTGACTTGAGAAAGTCGCAGGTTCAACTCCCCATCATTCCCACGTTGTTTTGTCCTTGAGCAAGACACCCAATCCGTTCTGCACCCCGTGTGCTTACACAGCTGCCCCCTCTCCACCTGGGTGTATCTCAGTGTGATGGTGAAATGCAGAGAAGTGGTTTCTTCTTCTTCAGAGCATTAAAGAATGCTTGAAAGTAGATCTATAAAAAAAACTGCAAATAGTTCAATGAGTGCAAGAACAATTTCAATTATTCAGTAAGTTCCAACTGCACTTTTGGTTCTTTTATGAGCGTTCTGAGAACGTTGGGAGTTGGATCAGATTGTAAATTATTATAAAAACAGGACGTTTTTGTGTTCGCTCTTTAAATGTTTAGATGTAAATCACTGCTCTCGCTGCACAAATGTCTTCCTCAAACATTTTAAAACCGTTTGTTTCTGGACCAGATTCCCAGCAGACCTTGTAAACGGCTCCGCTCGGTGACGCTTCATGCAGTCAGTCTCACTGCGACACTCGTAAACCCTGGATGGATCGTACTGTTTGGTTCACGTGTCCTTCTTAATAATCAATAATTAAAGTGAAAGATGTTTTATTGTCTCAGAGCTCCTGAGATGTGAAGCTGCTTCTCTTTGCGTGCGCTCTCTCCTCACATGTTTGTTGTCTCCGGGTGTAATTTGCCTCCGTCCTTCTGTTGGACGAACAAAAGGTCTTTTGTGTGGCAGGATGTCGGTCGGTGGGAGGAACATGTGCGGTGGTTACGCAGAGCAAGGCGTAAACACAAACATGCGTCCTGCTGCTGGCTCGGAGCTGCACAGAGCCACGTTCTTCCCACAGAGACGTTTCTCTGCAGGCTCCAAGTTTCACTTTTATTTCTGCAACATTCTGCAGCATTCTGCCTGAACTTAAAGGATTTAGAGCTGCAGTTTAGTTTGACCTGAAGAGAAAGAAAACAGTTTGGTCCTTCCAGCAGCAGAGACGTCCAGAGAGGACAAACTGCAGTCGTGACCTTTTCACTGCAGTCTGAGCTAAAACACGTCCTGCTGCTTCTACTGTCCATTAAAATAGAATAAATAACACGGAGCGCTCCGAGGTGCACGCTGTCATCTCCCCCCTCGTCCTTTGAGTCTTTTTTACACAGTCTGTGTCTGTTCTCAGAGTTTAGGCCCAGTTCGTAAAATAAACCAGTGATGAAGCCAATAATGCATCAACTGTGCTCTTTTAAAAGATTTTTTAAAAATCTAAAAACACTGAAAAGATTTCTGATTTTATTTATTTATTTGGATTATTGAGCGTGCATCAGTATTTCTGATTTTATTTATTTATATGGATTATTGAGCGTGCATCAGTATTTCTGATTTTAGTTCCACTTCAGGAACAGCAGCTCGATAAAACCTTTTGCAGAAGTTGATCGTAAGAAGACGCTGTTTGGCTTCAGATTTTTATAAATATAGTCGTCCCTCGCTACTTCATGGTTTGTTTTTCACTGACTCTATCGCTGTTTTTCAAAATAAGATTGGACATGACACACGATTGGCTGATTGATGATGAGCCGCACGATCATAATGGAATTTTTATTTAAAATAATTTATTTTAAATTATGTAGCACCTGTGTGCAGCCCACACCGCAGGATAAACTTCCCTCTGCAGCTGATCAGCTGATCTCCGCGCAGAGTGGAGAAGTGGGCGTGGCCAAGAGCAGAGGAGGCAGGAAGCTGAAATCATGACATGCTGTCTCTTTTAGAGCGTTTAGAAACATTGTTAGAATATTGCAACACCTTTATACACACATATACAAAAGTACTACTTGTACTACTATTCCTGTTTTGTAGTTTTTCATTTATCGCGGGTCTTCAGGGTGCGGCTCCCCCGTGATAAACGAGGGACACCTGTAGTTCAAATACATTTAGTTCTTTGTGCAGTCGACATGTTTTAATAAAGAAAGAAGATCATTTGTTAACACAACCACAGAAACGTCAGATGAGCAGTAAACAAATTGTTTAAATGTCGCGGCCTGACGTTCTTTGACCCTGGGAGTGCGTCGAGTGTTTAACAACCTCTGAGTTGTTGATCTGTCACACCTCTGGATCTGCAGCTGGAAACAAACAGCAAGGATTGAAACCTCCAGGAGGATTTTATCTGCGTCCAGTTTTTTTTTAGGATGCTCAGGATCCACGTTAGACCTGAGCAGACGAGACGTTTAGTCTAAAAATACTCCTGAAAGAACGAAGAGTTCAGCGAGTCGGCCCTGAGGAGCAGTTTGGACTGGTTCCAGTCTAAAGCAGAGGAAGTGCTGCAGCCTCCGCCGGCGTGTGATTGATGGACGTGTGGGCCCGGGGATAAGTGCGGGGCCGAGCAGGAACCTTCAGGAAAGTTTTTGTCTTTTAGCGTAGAGTGTTTTTCCTGCGGGCCGCAGAATAAAAGCTGCTGGAGGTTCCTGTGGTCCACGCTGCAGCAACTCTGAGCATCAGAATTCTGTTCGTCTTCATCGTTTGACAAGTTATTTTCACCGTCGTTCCCTTTCAGAGTGATTTTTATTTTTTATCTTCAGTTTTTTAGAGTCAAAGCTTCTATATAAAATAAAATATTTGAACTCTACTCTTTTATTTATTAAAATATATATACCAGTAAATGTCTAAATCCCATTTAAGATGTAGTGTGTGTGTGAAACATGTGAAGTGTGTTCAGAACTGGACCGTTGTCGGACCAGATGTTTTGTGAAGCAGGGTTTGCACGGTGGTCCAGTGAAGGGGCTGCAGGCCCTGAAGTTTGGCTCCAGGACCATTGTTACCAAAATAAAAGCCCGGCGCAGCTGCTGCGGTACGTGGGCAGGTTCACGATGATCACTGACACTCAGACGCACACGTCTCGTTTGGGCCCGCCAAGAGAACCGGTGTGGACCCCTCGTAAAACATGCAACCCACCAGCACCCCCACCCAGGCACACAGAGACCCCTTCATGTCGAGCGAGGAAGAGGAGCTGTAAATCTGCAAGCTGGCACTTTCAGCCGAGGCAGGAAGCGAACTCGTCAGATTTGGGGATTGTTAGTGATCAGATCCAGGCAGAAGGAGGCGAATGAAACAGGAGCTGGAGTGAAGTAAGAGGAGGAGGAGGAGGAGGAGGAGGAGGAGGACCATCTGCTCGTTAAAGCTCGTTAATGCTGCTGTTCTCACTGATACCTGCCTGCAGAGGTTTAATGGAAGCCCCCTGCTGAAGTTTAATCCAGAAGATACTTACCGTGCAGAACGTCTTAGAAGTCCTCCAGAAAACGCCACCATTGCAGGATTTCTTCTGCGTAACAAAGTATTTAATCTGACGTTCGGCCTTTTATAATTTATGCTCTTAATGGGCGAATGTGGATTCAGCGTTTATGCTGTTTTAATCTAATCTACTCCTGCAAACTTTATATTTTGATAGATATGATTTAAAACACCATTTGTTTTTAAATCTACTTCTAAATACTGTATTTACTCTTAATTTTGTCTCATGCCACTTTTAGCTTTTAGTTTCTGCGTTTAGCTAGTACTTTGCTACTTTTAACTTTCACCTACTGTTTTGCTAATTTTAGTTTGTAGCTAGTGTTTAGCTGCTATAGCCTTTAATTAACTTATTACCGTACTTTAGCTAGTAACAGGCAGTCCTCGAGTTACCCCCCCGGCCTTACGGCATTTCGGACTTATGGCGCCGCCCCCAGTGACCTCGCGTTGACTTTTTTATGCAGCCTTTTTTTTTTTTTTTTGAGGGTACTGTGTTAGCTAGCTGCTTGGAAATACAGCAAAATGGCGTTCTAAGTACGCTGTTGTTGTGTTACATTAAAAAACGTGTTTAAAACGACTTTTACCGTTCTTTTTCCGACTTACGGCGAAAATCCGGAGTTACGGCCGCCACGTGGGTAGCGCTCCGACTTACGGCGAAATCGGGTTACGAACGGGGCGTAGGAACGGAACTTGTTCGTAACTCAGGGACTACCTGTATTTTGCTACTTTTAACATTAGTTAGCCTTTTGCAACTTTTAGCTTCTAGCTACTGTTTTACGACTTTCAGCTGCTTTTTGCTACACTTGGGTTTTAGCAAACATTTTGCTTTTGTAGGTTAAATTTTCTTGTTTTGTCTTTTACTTTAGCTTTAACCGCTCAGTTTTAGCTTCTCGAGCTAATTTTAGCTGTCGTTCGGCTCTCGGCAAGGGCACCAAACCTTCACAGAAAAAGACGTTCCTTTAGCTGCAGAAAGTTTGTTTTTCTAGCTGCAGCAGCTTCAGTGAACTCTTTGTGAAGCCGTTTGTGTTGCCCCTTTTTAAACGCTTCACTTCTGGCTCCTAACCAGCGCCGTGAAGGAACGGCTCCTTAGGTCTGGTTCTGGAGGACTCGGGTCGGTTGACCTCACACACCAGCTGGTGTTTTTGGGGCGAACACCAGCTGGCAAGCAGCCCATTAGCTGAAGTTCTGCTCCTCTCTGATGCCCATGTGGCTGAACTGCAGCTCTGGTGTCGACGTGTTGCTGAAAGCAGAGCAGAGGTGGCTGCTGGAGCTGATGAAGCTGATGGAGCTGATGAAGCTGCTGGAGCTGATGAATCTGATGGAGCTGATGAATCTGATGGAGCTGATGGAGCTGATGAATCTGATGGAGCTGCTGGAGCTGATGGAGCTGCTCATTTAGACTCAGAATGTTCAGTCTGTGTGTTTGGGTGTCTTCATGTGTTTGTCTTTAAATCAGACAGACTCATATTTAAACAACGTTCTTAGTTGTCATGAAAATCCTTCTATTATTTATGCAAGACAGAAGCATTTTTATGTTATTTACATTATTATTTATTATTTACAGTAACATTTTTATATTATTTACATTATTATTTATTATTTACAGTAACATTTTTATGTTATTTACATTATTATTTATTATTTACAGTAACATTTTTATATTATTTACATTGTTATTTATTATTTACAGTAACATTTTAATATTACATTATTATTTATTATTTACAGTAACATTTTAATATATTTACAGTATTATTTATTATTTACTGTAACATTTTAATATTATTTACAGTGTTATTTATTATTTACAGTAACATTTTAATATTATTTACATTATTTATTATTTACAGTAACATTTAAATATTACACTATTATTTATTATTCACAGTAACATTTTAATATTATTCACAGTAACATTTTAATATTATTTATAGTAACATTTAAATATTATTTACAGTATTATTTATTATTTACAGCAACATTTTAATAAAGTGCTGGAGCTTTTTAGAACAGCTGATTGTCAACAGTTGATTTGTTGACCTTTCTAAGACATTATTTATTTTTATGATGATTTGTTGGTCGTCAGAAACTACTAACATTCCTCTCAAGTATTATTGAGCTTGAATTATACAATTAACCTGACAAGGTTAAGTCTTTTGGATAAAAGATTAAATATTTCAACAAATAAGAATCCGTCCTGAGGACCTGACTCAGCCTCGTTAGATTAACGTGCCTGGATTATGGAGCAGCATCACAACATTCAAATTAACATCATTTCTTGATGTTTGCATCTTTGTTCTTCGAGATGTTTTCTCTCCTGAACTGATCAGATTTCTCTCAAATCTTTTTCTGACTTTAAACTTTATTTAGTGTTTAAAGACACCAACTCCTCAGAACTTTACTCCAGTTGTTACAGAGGTGGTGGTTAAATGTTTGTTCTGTGTCTTCTTTAGCTGCTTCTCACACTTTCAGCATCTCCGGTCAGAACAAAGACGACAGAAACGTCTTGAAGGAGCTGAACGATCCAGTTCCATTAGGAGCCTGTTCCCAAGAGGACGCTGACATGAAGGGTGACGTACGGCTGCGTTAAAGGTTCAACACCCGAACAGTTGCATTTTGAAGTAAAACTTCAGTTCATCTAATCACTGCAGTTTTCATTACATTTTTAAAACGGGCTGTTTTTCTGCACAACCGTCAGCTCCAGACCCGACACTTTGACCTCCTGACCTCGGAGGTGGGCGGGAGGTTAACGCAACAGTCTCAAGCCTCGTTAATTACTCCGGCATCTGGGGTCAGAAAGCCCTGCGGCAGAGCTCTGTAAAAACATGCCTGGCATTTTTTCTTTTGGACTCGGTGGGTTCTTTTCTGCATCGTCTGAGAAGCAAAGTTCTGAGTTTTTACTGAAGGACGGACGGGTCAGAGCAAAGGAGGGTGTGAGAGGAACGTCGGGTTTATGGGACGTGCGGTCCATGAGTTTATCTGAGTAAAGTTCATCAGCTTGTTGAATTCAATTAGCAGTAGACAGGAAGCAAGTGGAGTCCTTCAGTTTCTGTTTGTTGTTGGACTGAGCACCAAGTCCTGAGGGTCACGTGTGGTCCACCCCCCGTGGAGAAGCAAAGCAGACTTTAGCTGTGCGTGCAGCTCCATCCTGAGATGTAATTCAATCTTTGTCTTCCAACAAGCTGCGGCTCAGTTTTATTGTGAAAGTACTCCGTTCCAGAGTAAACTTCCTCCTCCTTCGCCTCTTGTCTCAGTTTCTTCTGCGTTCTCAGAAACTCTTTCATTCTGACAAAGTCTGCGTTTCTCTGCATCTGCACAAAGGTTCTGGGTGAGGTCCAGAGCCGTACAGGCAGTTTGTGCAACAAAGACTCCCTCCTTCCTGCCTGGAGGGGGGGTGGGGGGTGGGGGGGTCTACCTTGGGTGGCAGCAGCCTGTGGAGAGCCAGGAACCGGCACAAAGACCCGGTGCTGTTTGGATACATTTGTATGTGTGTGTCCTACTTTAGGTGGGTTGACTTGCAGCCAGAGGTCTTTGAAAGTGTTTCCACTCGGAGGCCGCGCTCACGTCAGCTGTTTAAAATAAGTTGCACACATTAAACTCTGTGACTCGCTGTTGGATGAACAGCAGAGCTGAGAACAGCTGTTTGACGTTTCTCAAACGGGCGCGTAACACAAATCTAAAAAAAACAGGACCGGTAGGTTTGTTCAGCTCACAGAGGCATCTGATCAACATGAGACCTCATCTGTTGTTTACCAGAGTACGTGCACGTGGGAATCATGTCTGCATGAAATTATTGTTTTAACACTTTATTTATAAAAAGCTAAGAATATTCAATTAGAAATCTGTTCATGATGCACTGCAGAGCATGGTTAAAGCCAACAACAGAAAGAACAGGATACAATAAGATTATGACGGTTGTTTAAAAAACATGAGCGTTGTGCTGAAATCTGTTCAAACCGCCCGACAGAACCACCACGAGCTTTTTAAAGGACGTCTTGGAACATCTGAACATGTTTTAGGAAATGCAGAGCATCAAAACTTTCCCACACTAATCTACTCTCCAGCTTCTCAATAAGTTGTAAACTGTCCCACTTTGATCACAACCTTTGTCCTGTTTGCTGATTAGTGCTGTGAAGGTGATATTTTCCTGAAATAAGATGTTTACTGTATTTTTCGCCGTATAAGTCACAGTTTGTTGCATAAATTTTCATGCCCGGCGACTTATACACCAAAGCAACGTATTTGTTTTTCTCCCATATTTATAACCCAGTTTTTGACTGAGATCTGACGATTTCATTCATTCTGACATGGAAAATATTGAACGCTACCACTTTCAGCCTCTAGAGGGCCCTCAACTGATATGGCAAGCCAAGTGTCTCATTAATAGGTAAAAGTGACTATTATTGAAACACCTGGTTTGCCATACTGAGCCACCTTTGTCTCGCTCTGGAACTACTGGAGCAAACGTCAAATCAGCTTCATTTCACTGCACCGCCCAGGAGAAAAGCAGCTGATTCGACCATTAAAGTGCATTTATTAAGGAAACGTTCAACTGAGACACACTTTACTATAATGTTGAGCAAACAAATAATTGTTTTAAAGTGTTAATCTTGTTAAGTTCTTGTTAAAGTCCTCCCGTGCACGCTCCTGCGGCCGCCATTTGGCAGCCATTCAATTTTTGGCACAACACCAGCCCACATTTCCAGGTTGTCAACGGTGACAGAATAAATGTGACTTATACGGTGAAGTGAGTTATTTATGCTTTTTCCACTTTGTTAGACATTTTTTAACTGATGCAACTTAAAATGAATCAAAACGGTTTAAGGACCATACGGTCTTCATTCAGATAAAGTTCTACCTCCATGGCCTTCTGGGCGCCATTTTTCTTCACGCTGTGGCATTTAAAGAAGATTAAAAGCTAAACCCTGATGTTTGCCTGCAGTTATCTCTGACAGTCATTTCTTACATCATGGTCTTCCCTGTCATAACATCTGATCTCCAGCGCCGCCTGCTCACATCTCCAGCTCTGACCAGACACCCCGAGTGTTTACCTTCTCTTCAGCTCTGTGCTGGATCAGGAATGTGCCACTGACCTCAGGGATGGGACTTTCCCTGCAGCTTGTCGTGTGTGAAACTGCTGGATGAAAATGTCCTTACATTCTCTACTTACAAAAAAAGAGTGACGCATGAAGAAAGGAGAAGATTAGTCGCTCTACAGACAAAGATCATTTCAGCTGCTTGTATCCACGAGTTTGCTCTTTTGATTGTGATCCATACTTCCTGACCAAAGCTGTTGAAACATAAACAGATCAATAAACCAAGAGATTAATCTTCACGCTCAGCTCATCCTCCTTCACAAGAAACCGGAGCAACGCCCTCATTAATGCAGGCGAGGCTCCATCCATCATTTGTAAACACGACTACTAGATGTTTCATTCCACCGTCTTCACGTCTTCACATGGTCTCAGACCTGGAGGAGCTGATCCTCATGTCAGCTGCAACCTGCTCTAACGCCAGCTGAAGGTCATGACCTGAAGACGTCAACAAGTTTGCATGATCTACCATGGCCGTGCATCAAACCGTCCTGCGCTGCTCTCTGCAGAGCGTCCAGGTTGATAATTAACATTCTGAAACTCGTGCTGCTGGGTTGCCAGGTTCATCCTAAAACCCACTGAGCTGAGTTAGCAGGCAGCAAGCTTTTATATGTGTTACTATAGTGGTGGACAATAATGTGAGATGTTTCTCTGAGTTAAGTTGAAGCCTTCAGTGATTCTCATCTTCTCACTCTGTACTCGGTGCAGCCCACGGGTCTGCAGAAGGTTTTGCAGAATCCGAGTCAGTTCGCTGCCAGTGAGGTGCTCAAACGATGAATGGAGGCATGACTCCAGTTCAGCCAGTCTGTGCGTTTAGAAGAATTCTGCTGTGGGATGAGTGATGCTCGACACCAGTGATTATGGATCTGGATCAGGGATGTGACTTCTCTTGTGGTTGGACATCCAGAATCGTAGTCATCACTGCAGTGAAGGGAGAGTGGCTGTTGTAAATGTCAGCTTTGGTGTTTGGTCAGGGCTTCAAATGAGGCCTTCACTGTCACTTGGAGAACTGCAGTGAACAAGTCCCTCTGTTGGTCTCCATTTATAAACTGTACTTCAAGAACAGGCAGAGCAGAGAAGTTCAGTCCCCTCTGGTGATGAAAGTCTAGTCTGTAATAAATAAAAACTGTCTCCACATCCAGTTTCCTTTTTGTGTGTGTGTTGATCTTCACTTTAAAAATGTGTGTTTTACTAACTTTGCATTTACCTGTTTGAACAACAGGAGCGTGGCGGCTCTCCAGGTGTTTTTTTAATGAGTGATGGCAGGATGGAGCAGGAGATGGATCAGAGCCTTGTTTGCAGTAATGATGGTGTTGCTCCGGTCAGTCATAGTAAGGAAGGAGTCAAGCCAAAAGGATAATTTATTAATTTCCTAATCAATTTACATTCCAGCCATTTGCTCATGAAGGCTCAGAATCAGAAGAACAAAATCCAGGATACGAGCTCCTGAAGCTATCTTCTCTCGTCAGGCTCGGCCTCAGAGGAAAGCTGAGGAGCTCCATCTTCTGAGAGGAGCTCGAAGCAGATCTGCTGCTCATCAACATTAGTCTGCTACGGTGGCTCAGGTGTCCAATTAGGATTCCTCCCTCTGGAGGCTGCTGGGCACATCCCAGTAGAAGAAGACCCTGGAGCAAACCTGGAGGTTTTATTTATATCTCCTCTGGCCTGGAAGCATCTCGGGATCCTGGGTTTCCCTCCTAGACCAGTTTTCTTCACGATCCTTGTCAGAAAATCAGAAAAAACATGACTTGATGAGTGTGTGATCAACAGATTCAGCCATCCCGGGTTTGAGTGTGTTTTCTTTATTTACTACTGAACATCATCATTTCAGGAGAAGTTCATGGTGGTGTGTGATGCCACCAGTAAGGACCAGTGGGCCATCTAGTGGCTGAGGTTGGAACATTTACCCTGAATCTTGATGTTCATGATTTAAAAACGAGTTTAACTCATCTGCAGATGTTTATTGTAATAAACTGAACATGTTCAGTTTTACAGCAGACTCTAGACCAAAAAACAAAAGAAGTTGCAGGTTGTGGGTCATCGATGCAGAACATTGTTTCCAAAACAACAAGACACTTCCTTTGCTGTCAGATACAAAATATTACATAATAATAATAATAATAATTTTGGCTGATATTTCCTTCAGATTAAATTTCCTTCCTTCCTTTTCTACAGTGCTGCTTAGGTCTTTAGCCAGAGGTCAAAGGTCAGCATCACAGCTGGAGCTGAGGCCATTTCTCTAACCGATGATGTTGGGGGCAGATATAATAAGATTTCTTCTTCTTTCTGCTCCTTTCATTTTATCCTATTTTTGTATTCTTGTATCTAATGAAATTGTTTTGTATTGTTCCTTTTTAAAATGAATAAATAAACATCAAATCAAAATGTTAGTTTTACAGATGTGCTCTTCCTCTCCTCAGCGGAGAGAGCGGCGCCGGGAAAACCGAGAGCACCAAGCTGATCCTGAGGTTCCTGTCCGCCATGAGCCAGCACTCGCTGGAGGTCTCCTGCAGAGACAAGACCTCCCATGTGGAGGAGGCGCTGCTGGAGAGCAGGTAATTATTCACTGGGTTCAGTCTGAGCCGTGCCAGCCCGACACCGGCTGACGGCGGCGCTGCTCCTTCCCTCCGCAGCCCCATCATGGAGGCCTTTGGCAACGCCAAGACGGTCTACAACAACAACTCCAGCCGCTTTGGGAAGTTTGTCCAGCTGCACTTCAGCCAGAGGGGGAACATCCAGGGGGGCAGGATCGTCGACTGTATCCTTCAAACCCGCCTGATTTAAACAACGTGCACTTCCTGGCTCTTATTTTATTAATGACATTTAAGACCATGAAGGAATCTGCAGCCTAGAATCCTTCAGGAATGACAAGAACTTGAGAAGAACACCATAGTTTGCTGCTTAATAAAAGTTCAACTTCACTGTGAAGACGTTTAAATCCATTTGGATGATGTAAAGTTTCCTCCTCGTTGGTTTAGTTAAAGCCTTTTTGATGACTGCAGGAGCATTTACTGAGTTGTGTTTGAACAATAATGTGCACGAGTTCCTGAGTGTTTTGGACCTTGACTGATTCTTCTCTGATCACAGACCTTCTAGAAAAAGTAAGTATGGATCATTTAGTCAAAGTTTGTTGAACGTCATAAAAACAGTTTTACCAGCAGATTACAGATTAAACAGATTTATTCTAATTAAAAGTTATATTGCACCAAAAAGACTGAGGAACTTCATTTAATTAAATTTAAATGATCTGGTAAGATCAAAGGTCCTGAAAGGTTGATGTGAAGCGTTTGGGACTTTTGTGGAGAAATATGACGATGTGAACGTTACTGACCCGTCTCTTTCTCTGCAGAACCGGGTTGTGCGGCAGAACCCCGGGGAGAGAAACTACCACATATTTTATGCAATATTAGCAGGAGCCAACAGCCAGCAGAGGGGTGAGCTGAAAAAACATATTTATAACGTTATCAAAGTATTTTTATTTATACCTTTTCAAACCAAAAGTGCTTTATATCAAATACAATAAAAAATAAAACAGATCAATAAATGAAAATCTATGAAAATATAAAAGGAAAACTGCAACCATTAAAACTATGTATAAAATAATGGAAGTTATGAAATCATTAATTATTCATTTTTATTTAAACACTAAACTAAATAAAAATGCAACATCTTCTTATGAAACTTTTGCTTTCAGTGGAACATGTATTCCTTCAAGTTTCCGTACATTAAGCATTTATTACATGTTGTGGAACATGGCTGCTGTGTGAAAAGGTGTTTCTTTATTTGTGATGATGTTTATTTAATTTATTAATTAAGTTTGATTTGATTGTTTCTGTTTGGTCAGAGGCGTTCGGGTTGACCCACCCTGAAAACTATCACTACCTGAGACAGTCCAACTGTCCCGCGGACAAGACAATCAACGATAAAGGCACTTTTCAGGATGTTCTGGTAAATATGTCGCACAGAAATCACTCCGAGCATCGATGTATGCAACAAACGTTTAAATATAAATAAAACGTTCCAACAATTTTACTGACAGAAACCTAAATGTTTTTATTATATTCATAAAAACATTGATTTAGTGTCTGCATGTCGTAACTTGTCTTATTCTGTTGTCACTCTTGAAACAAAAGGTTTTTAATCTTTGTCAGATTTTTGTCCTGGTTAAATAAATAAAAATAAAATGTTGCATAACTCGTTTAAAGCTGTTTTAAGTAGAGCTAAATATGCTTCATTATTTTAATAACATATATTTATTAACATATATTGTTTATCCCAGGGTTTGTTTAGAGTTTTAATTAAAGTTGCTCTCATTTGAAAGAAGATATTTCATTTTAACTTCTGTTAAATTGTTTTTAAAGGATGATCTCACGCCCCTATCATGTGAAAAACATTATAAATTTTATTTAACGGTGGTTTTTTAAATTTACAACATGACGAGTTATGTTTCATGGGGCTGAGTGAAATAATATTTTAGATTTTTTTAATTAGATCTGTTGAGACTGAAAAGTGTCATTTGTGCTGACCGGCCCAACACTTTAATACCGTTGGAAGCCTCAGATAATTCACTGAGGACTCATCATCTCAGGATGGACTGTGGCCGGCGGCAGCTTCCAGTTCTGACCCGTGAGGTCCAGATTCCCTCCGTGTGACCAGGAAGCAGGTTTTTAACGTGAGCATTTCTTCTGGGCTTTTTCAGAACGCCATGCGGACGATGCAGTTCTCCGAGGAGAACATCAGCGAGGTTCTGCGCCTCCTGGCTGGGATTCTTCATGCAGGGAACATGGAGTTCATGACAGCTGGGGGCGCGCAGGTTTCCTCCAAGACGGGTCAGACACTTTCTCCTCACTTCCCTCCGCTCTTCATGTGTTCCTCTCTTTCTCTGGAAGTTCTGTCTGTTCCAGCTGTGGAAGATTATCCTGCATTAATCTGGCTGCTGAGTCTGAGATTATCTGTGCTGCAGACTGAGATCATCTGTGCTGTAGTCTGAGATGATCTGTGCTGTAGTCTGAGATGATCTGTGCTGTAGTCTGAGATTATCTGTGCTGTAGTCTGAGATTATCTGTGCTGTAGTCTGAGATTATCTGTGCTGTAGTCTGAGATGATCTGTGCTGTAGTCTGAGATGATCTGTGCTGTAGTCTGAGATGATCTGTGCTGTAGTCTGAGATTATCTGTGCTGCAGTCTGAGATTATCTGTGCTGTAGTCTGAGATTATCTGTGCTGCAGTCTGAGATTATCTGTGCTGTAGTCTGAGATTATCTGTGCTGTAGTCTGAGATGATCTGTGCTGTAGTCTGAGATTATCTGTGCTGTAGTCTGAGATGATCTGTGCTGTAGTCTGAGATTATCTGTGCTGCAGACTAAGTTTTCTCTCTTCAGCTTCTAAATTTATCACATTAAACATATTTTTATTTAATCTTTAAATAATAATTTTCAAGTTAAAATGCAGCTCGACAGTTTTTGACTGCTCTTTGTCCGCAGCTCTCAGCTGGACCTCTGAACTTTTAGGGCTGAACTCGGATCAGCTGGCAGAAGTCCTGACCCACCGGTCGATGATCCTCAGGGGGGAGGAGATCTCCACACCGCTGACCGTTGAACAGGTCCGTTTACAACCACGTCGTTCTGGGAACATCTGTTCGTTCCTCCTTCTTCATCTTATATGAATTAAATTTTATTCCTGGAAGATTTAAAGAAGATTCAAGCAGGAAGTGATTCTTCTGTTAGTTTAATATTCAGTGTCATATTTCCATGCAGAGTTCGTGTTGTGTTCAGAGTAAATGGGACAAAACTCATGTTCTTGAAGCTTCCTGCCTTTCTACACTTGTTGCATCTTCAGGTTAGATGTTGGTTCATCCAAAGTGTTTCCTGTTCAGCAGGAAGCACAAAAACTGCAGCTTTTTACAACTTGTCTTCTTCTTCTGTTTGGGGTTTTCTCAGATTAGTGAACCTGTTTTCTGTCAGTCTGAGGCAGAAAGCCCAAAAGATGAAAACTCAGAAATATTCCAACTGTGATAATAACCTAAATAATGTTTTTGTTTGTTTTGAAACATCTGAAATGTTCCTTTATAATTTCTCACTTGGTGTAATCGCACGTTATTTCACGACAAGACAAGAAATGACCCGTTTGTGCTCGTTTCACAGTGACGTCACATTTGACTGTGAATGGTTTCTGAGACTCGCGGCTGCTCGTTAACAACCATCTGTTCTTGCTGCTCCACAAGGCGGTGGACTCCAGAGACTCCATGGCCATGGCACTTTATTCCCAGTGCTTCAACTGGATCATCCACAAACTGAACGCCCGCATCCGAGGCAGAGAGGACTTCAAGTCCATCTGCGTCCTGGACATTTTTGGATTTGAGAACTTCGAGGTGTTTACAAGTTCAAAAGTCTGACTAGGATTCTGTCTTCTAAGTTTTCGTGGTTTGGTTGTAGATGTATGAACTAGAGAACGTCCGTCTCAATGTTCTCGCCGCAGGTCAATCGCTTTGAGCAGTTCAACATCAACTATGCAAACGAGAAACTTCAGGAATATTTCAACAAACACATTTTCTCCCTGGAGCAGCTTGAATACAACAAGTAGGTGGACTTGCTTCGTGCTGCGTTCAGGAGCTGCTTCGTGTTTCTGAGCGTCACTCTTTATCGGCTGTTTTCTGCAGAGAGGGTCTGGTCTGGGTCGACATCAACTGGATGGATAACGGCGAGTGTCTGGACCTGATAGAGAAGGTGCTCGGGTCTTCTTTACCCCCTCAGACACCAGAAGAGGTTTGTGTCGTTCTCGAGCTTGATCTTTGTGCTTTCATGACAGAAACTGGGTGTTCTGGCGCTGATGAACGAGGAGAGTCACTTCCCCAAAGCCACAGACGACACCTTACTGGAGAAACTTCACAACCAGCATTCGGTACGTCTCGACGTGATGCTTGCTGTGTGGTCACCACGCATGTTTAGGTTTGTTGAAGCTGAACCTTCCTGCAGGATGACACATATGAAGCCGGGCTTTCTCCTCCTCAAAAACACGTTTTTAAGTTTATTCTGAAGATGTAAATTCCTCATGCGCTTATTTTTTTGTGCTTCTTGTTGTTTTCCTCAGAAAAATCCCTTTTATGTGAAACCTCGTGTTGCTGTGCACTTCTTTGGGGTGAGACACTACGCAGGAGAGGTGAGACCTTCATATCTGACTGAACCTCGTCTTTATTGTTGGTGATTATTTAAAGACAAAGCAACTGGTGGAGTTTGAGCTGGTTTTGTGTGTGAACCTGTCCCGCCCCCCTGTGGCCGGCTGAAGGTGGTGTACGACGTCAGGGGGATGCTGGAGAAGAACAGAGACACCTTCAGAGACGACATCCTTAACATGCTGAGAGAGAGCAGGTCAGTAAAACATTTACAAAACTGAACTCTGTTTAAACTCGTCATGTGGGAAGTTTTTATTTTACAACTTCACTTTAAAAACTCCATCCATCCATCCATCCATCCATCCATCCATCCATCCATCCATCCATCCATCCATCCATCCATCCACTTCCTCCCGCTCGTTGCCTCTTGTTCTGAAGTTGGGTCTGGGGGCAGCAGCTGGATCAGGGAGGTCCAGACATCTCTTTCCACATCCACCTCTTCCAGCTCTTCTTGGAGGACTCCCAAGAGTTCCTACTCTGAGTCTCTCCTGATAACTGAACTTCTCACCTTGTCTCTGAGGGAGAGTCCAGCTGCAGAGGAAACTCATTTCAACCTCCTGGATCCACAGTCTCATTCTTTCAGTCTCTACCCAGAGTTCAGGACCAGAGGTGAGGGGAGGAACGTAGACCGACCAGTAAACAGAGCTTTGTCTTACAGCTCAGCTCCTCTTC
>JARVGV010001740.1:34545304-34568902 GCA_031762435.1 Hypsolebias longignatus | reverse complement strand
GCCACGTGGGTTGAGCTCCGACTTACGGCAAATCGAGTTACGAACGCGCCGTAGGAACGGAACTCGTTCGTAACTCGAGGACTGCCTGTATTCTGTCAACATTATTTAGAGCAGCTGCTATGGTCACATGAAAAGCAGAAGCTCAAATACTTTAAAGCTGAGATTTTATTTTATTTTGAAAACTAAGCTGCAGGTACGACTGAAATCACATTCAGTTCAGTGCAGCAACTGTAAATCACACTGACCTCTCCTGATTGTTCATTCCTGCATCGTTTCAGAGTTGTATCATCAAAGATACTTAAATAAAGAACGGTTTGGTGCAGCAGCCCATCGCGGTGTTCAGATCATTCCAGTCTGTGGGTGTTGTAAGAATGACGGAGAAAGAACTGAAGTGTGAAACCTCTAAAGTTGCCGTTTGAATCCCGGAGGCATTCAAATCAAAAAGAGGAAAAGAAGGCAGCTCCCTGACACGGCTCCTCTTTGTCCGGCTGCGTCCCGTCCGTATGCAAATGCTAATTATGCTAACGAGCTTCTCTCTGCAGCCGGCGGCAGAAAAGGCCTCATTCAGTCAGGATCTGCTGCTGGGCTGGCCTCCGTTCTTCTCAGCAGCTCAAATGGTCCATCAATGGGCCATCGGGGGGAATAAAGGGGGCATTACTATCTGGTATGAAAGCCCCCACTTATTTTGAGCCCCCCCCACCCCTCCCTACTAACGCCCACTGAGGTTACAGGTTGACGAGAGTCCCCCGGAAAAGTCCTTGGACTGAAGCAGTTCTGTCAGTGTTTTAAAAGTCATGTAAAAGATTTTAGGCCCTTTTTTTTTTTTCTGACCCGTCGGTTCAGAGCTGCTGTTGGAAAATAATGAAGACCGGTCGCAACACGCGACATAAAGTTATAAAACTGAACCTGAAAACTGAACGTGTTTCTCATTTCAACGATAAACGTGTCCTTGATTAAAGTATTTGTAGGTGAGCTGAGTAAGCAGCTGCTCACGTCACGTGATGAACCATCACCTACAGAAGCAGCAGAAATGACTGAAGGTCAACAACTGCCACAGTCGTAGAACAATCTGACAGATTGACGTGTTTGTAAAGTTTGCTGTGTTCAGAAGTGCTGTGTAAAGTTTACAGATTAATACATTTAGTAACATCTGTTACTAAATGTTACTGTTCCTGTTGGATCCTCTGTGTTTGTTCTGGGCGGTTGTTTTACTCGTGTTTAGCAGCAGATTAATTTTCCTCCTGGACGTCTTCGCTCGTCGTTTGTTCACCTCCTCAGACTGAAGCGCTGCAGCTCATCAGGACTCAAACTTCTGCTGCGCTTCGTTGACGTTGAGTGCACACCTGCATTTCAGGATTGTGTATCTGGAAACCGAAAGAAGTAAACTTATTCAGACGGCACCGATTGATACAGTTCAAGATGAACGTCTTTACGGATGATTCACTTTGTAATAAGGCGTTCTTTAAAGTGATTTAAATAATCACTGGCTCGTTTTCTGTTGTCTGAGCTTCTGCTTTTGAGTTTGCAGCTTTGCTCACACTCAGTGGTCTCACATTGAGCTTGTACAAAACAACTGAAACCATCAGGTTTCACTTCTTGTCATTATGTCGGACTTCTCGGCTCATTTCTTTTATTTTTCGCTGGCGCAGTCCGCTTCTGGTGTCGGTTCACGCAGTGACACGTCTCGTAACTTTGTTCTGTCTTATCTGCATTAATCTGCCTCGAATGTACCAAAATAAGCATCTCTCTCTCCACGTCACGTGACCCCCTGTCTCCTCTCTGTGGAATCAGTTTAGTTAAACCTTCTTCCTCAATATTAATAAAAACTGCACAACACTAAAAGAAAGAGTTCAGTTTCTGTGAAGTCCAGTTTGAATGCAACGTGTCGACCTGTGTGGTTCTGAGCAGAAGACACGTCCTGCTCCTCTGATGGAGCATCATGAGCTGCAGGTCCTGTCTCACGCTCGGGGTGGACGTGTGTTACTCTGTCGTGTCGTTCCTGAAGCACAGGGACATCAACCTGACTCTGTTTCTCCAGATGCCTGACCATTTCGACCAGACGGTGGTTCTGAACCAGCTCAGATACTCCGGCATGCTGGAAACGGTCAAGATAAGACGCACGGGCTTCCCGGTCCGGAGATCCTTCCAGGACTTCTGCTGCAGGTCTGGAACAGCCTCCGACATGTTTGTTTGTGTGGTTAAGCCTGCGGCCGTCTTTGTAACAGGATTAGACTGCACTTGACTGAGTGGCTTTCTGCAGAACTCAGCGAGGGCTCGTGTTCAATTAAATAAACGTGAAGTCATCAGGCAGATGTATGCTGGAGCCACAGATCAGCCAGAGCTGCATCAGATCTAGAAGATAAATAGATCCCGTGCTCTCGGTCTGTAACATTTAAGACTCGAAGCTCTCTGATTCTTGGTGTGACCCCAAGCTTTGCTCCTCCTCACTCCTCCTCCAGGTACAAGGTGCTGCTGAAGGGTCTGCTGCTGTGCGAGGAGCCCAGAGGGCGCTGCAAGCAGCTGCTGCACCTCTACGACAGCAGCGGTGCAGACTGGCAGCTGGGCAAGACCAAGGTGAGTCTTCAAGACGCAGCACGAGCTCCTTTTGTTATATATTAAAAAAATGTTGTTGCTTTAACCATCGACTGAGTTTCTTCTGATGTTCTTTTGAGCTTAGCTGAGATCAGGTCTAGTTGTTCTTTGTTGAATAGAAAAATAAACTGATTTAAAGGGGCCAAAGAAGAACTCCATCAATTCAAACATCCCCAGAAGAATAGTTTTAAATTGTTACGTCTCCTTGAGCTTATTGAGAAACGTGAAAAAGTCCAAATGTTCTCTAAAGATCTCTGCAGGTTTCCAGTTTCCATCAGCAGCTGATGTTCCTCAGCAGCTGTCTAATTGACTCTCTCCTGTCAGACCCTGAGCTCCAGAACGCCCTGCCATCCTTTTTGCCTCCGGCTAACTCCGGTGCATGCGTGTTCTCCGAGCTAACACGGACTTTGACTGGATGCAGACTCGCTTCAGGACCGGAGGAAACGCCTATTTATTTTGGCTTCAGTCTGTTTCCCTGGAGGTTTGATGGTCTTCTTCCAAACGCAGCTCGATGAAACCATAAGAAGCCTCTACCTCTATGACTGCAAGTTGTGTAGCGTGCGTGCGTGCGTGCGCGCGTGCGTATGTGAATAATTGAGGTCAAAAGCACCTGAAGCGTAGAATCCAACAGTTATTGGATTCATTCCTTATCCTGTCCTGTCTATCACTCTGTGCTTCCACCACACCGGATCAGGAAGTGTACGCGTGCGTGGGTGGGTGTGTGCATGAGTGCATGCATGTTTGTGTGTGTGATTTCATTGGGAGAATGACAGATGGGGACACAGAACCCTAATCGCAGCATGACTGTGTGATGCTGCAGGAGGTGACACAGTGCACGATAACATATTTTTGTATTCATCTCACTGAAAGTATATCTGTGCATTTTGCCATGAAACACCCAAATAGACACTGAATAAATATTAGTTATATTGGTTATCACTTAGATAAATATCTGGTCAAGACTGTGATGAACATTTATCTAAAATGTTGGTTAAATTACAGAATATCTTCAAAATTACAGCTCAGATTTTGCATTAAAAACCTTCCTCATACTCTGCTGGTCAAACTTCAGCATCTCCAACAAAGATGGACATTCAAACTAAAAGTTGAAACCTAAAAGGACAAAAAATATTTTTGTTGGAGGCATCATTTCTTTTTTCAAGTATGAAATTATTTTCAAATTCGACAAATCTCACAAAAATGTGCTCAAGTGGACATTTTTTAAACTCTTCCCCCTGGTGGCCACCAGGAGTCTTGCACAGTAAAGTCGTTTTAACATAAGATGAGATAAATTTTGCATTTCCAAACTGCAAATTAAACAACAAATATAAAAAGCAAACAAAGAAAGGGAATAGAATGAACTATGTAAATGCAAATGTTTTTATGAGTCTTATCCTTCTAGAAATAAAGCCTTTGTGCAATAAAAAAATAAGTCCTGTGCTCCTTTGCAAAGTCCACTTTGACATAAATGTAAAAGTCTCCATATTAGAGTAAAAACAGCAGCTTGCAGAAATGATCTCCAGAACACTGTGGAAACCATCGTGTGCATATTTGTGTGGCTCGTCTTCTCCAGCTGCATCACAGAACCAGGAAGTTGTTACTGGGACTGTCTGGAAACCTTTAAATCAGTTCTACGTCCCTCTGAGGGATTCGTCCACTTTGTCCAGCTGCTGCTGCTGCTGCTCAGATTGACATCCAGCCGGCCTGCAGCTCCTTTCATTCGGCTCATGTCCTGACCATTGTCTTCCTGTAGAGCCCGAAACTTAATTTGCTGGACTGGATGCGGCTCGGCTCAGTTCTGTTCTCTCCGTGGGCCTGACCCGTGCCAGAGAGCACCGCTCCCTGAAGGCCCCTGTGCAAGAATCAAACCGCACCGAGGCTTAGCGAGGCTTTTGTTGTGCTAATGAGCAAAGCAATGATTAAAAAGGTTCAATTCACTGTGATGCAAATGTGTGCACTCGCACACGAGGGTGCACGTTCTTCATGCACCGTGTTGTTGGTAATTGTTGCAAAGAGGGATGTTTTATTGTGGACATAAATTAAGTTGTAAATAATTCTAAAGAACAACTAGAGTTTCACAAAGAAGAATTTTATGTTTCACTTTGAGGCATCACAGTAAAAGTTTCTCTCCTTCATTATATGTTTTGTATTTCACACAATCTCTTTGTTTCTTTGGTATTGTACATTTTCCAAAGAAAATAAAATCAGTTATTTGATAGAATAAACCATCTTTCTGCAGCTGCTGGCTTTGTGGGGCTTGGTATGTTTTTTTTAATTATTATTTTTATTCTTTTACAAGCAGCTACTTCCATTCAGGGACAGTTTGAATCATGTTGCATGAGCACAGATAAAATGTTCTTAAAACTGTTAAAATTCAATGTTTGTGCAGCCGAGCGTCTCCAGATTCTCTGTAGTGAATCTGTAACACGCTCGACCCTTTGATGAGCATTTTGAGGATTTTTTATAATTATTTATTAAAACTGCATCTCAGAACGTTTTAATTTGTGTAACATTCAAACACCTTTTATTCAAACACCTGCAGGTAATTTACCTGTGCTGCCTTTTCTAAAACATCTGATAATAAAACAATAGTTTTAATTCCTAATTTTCCCTCGTTACGTCAGATTAAGGCAGTAATCCAGCTGGTGAACAGAAACATGATTTTAATGTGCTCTGGTCCTTTGAGGTTTTGTTTTTTATTTTTACGTTTAGATGTGAGGAGGTAAAATGAGTTTTTAATGGACTTGACCGTGCACATGCTCAGGAATGTAACGCCGGAGTTCTTAATGAACCTGCTTGTAAGCAACATCCAAATTACACTGACGGGGTTCCGTCTCCCCAGAAAATCTCATTAGTGCTTTGTTGCTGAGGATCCAACACACACACACACACACACACGAGTGTGTCCCTGCGATGTGTCTCCGTCCTCAGAGACCGTGTCCCGCATCTCGTTTTCCCTCCCGCCCTAATCGGATTAACCCCGCTGGCCCCAGCGGGCGCGGTTCCTCCGTCAGTGAGCGCTCGGCTGCACAAGGCGCTCGCAGGACGAGTCTTTTCCCAGCAGTCGTCTGCGTCTTCAGCCGCTCCGACAAAAGGAAGGCGGCTCCGGGTTTGATTTCTGTGGACACGCAGCTGAACGCTGGTGTTAGGATTAAAAACACTCTTTGATGCTGCCGGATTATAAAACTTGATTCATAACCGGCACAGTGTGCACGACGTTAACAGATGTTACTGGATGTTGTGTGGAAGAAACAGAATGAACAGTTAAAGATGAATAAATTAAATTAATCCCCAATAAACCATTCAAACTGTAAAAATAAAAGTTTCTCTATGGAACTCACTCAGCTCCAGGTACGTTTAGCTGCTGCGTCGTGTGACGGCCGTGGTCACAAACGTTGTGATTTCATCGTTTTAGTGTTTTTGGTGAGACGCTTCGTTTTTAACGAGCTCTGAATGAAACGATTCTTATTCAAGAACGAGGTTGAACAGGAACCAAACTGCATCGGTCGATGCTAAATGTTCAGACGTTCACTGGTGTGAAACTTTTAAACAGTTTGTGTTTTAAGGTTAATTGTTGAAACTTGTTTGGACTCAGGTTTTCCTGCGTGAATCTCTGGAGCACCGTCTGGAGAAGCAGAGGGAGGTGGAGGTGCTGAAGGCGGCCATGATCATCCAGGCCCACGTGATGGGCTACGTGGCCAGGTTCGGCTCCGAGCAGCACCGTTCTCCCTCCGAGGGGCCGGATGAACCCGGATGAACCCGGGATTCACCGTGTCTGTCGTTCACAGGAAGCAGTACAGGAAGCTGCTGCAGAGCGTCGTGCTCATTCAGAAGAACTACCGGGCCTTCTACTGGAGGAGGAGGTTCCTGCTCCTCCGCTGGGCCACCCTCACCTTCCAGAAGCGCCTGCGAGGCCAGCTGGCCCGCCGGGCTTTTAGCCAGCTGCTGGAAGAGAGGAGGAAGAGGGAGGAGGAGGAGCGCTGCAGGAGGAGAGAGGAGGAGCTGGAGAGGTAGAGTTCTCCCGTTTTAAACCTGTAGCCTTTACACTGACAGTTTTAAGGCTTTAAACAAGATTTAATGCTCCTTTAAGTCTTTTATTATAGTTTAAATTTATTGTGTGTGCAGAGAAAGACAGAGACTGGAGGCTGAGAGACTCGCCCAGCAGGTAAGATGAATTTTATTACAATTATTTCTGCAGCTTTCAGTGACAATCAATGAATTGTTTTAAAATTATTCTGATAACTGTTTGCCGATCAGCTTTGTCTTTTTAAACGGTTCAGTTTTAAACTACCGTATTTTCCACCGTACACGTCACACCGCATTATAAGTCGCATCAGTCCAATTATGTCTAATAAAGTGGAAAACATCCATAAATACATCACTTCGCCGTATAAGTCGCATCTATTCTGTGTCACCGCTGACAACCTGGAAATGTGGGCCGGTGTTGTGCCAAAAATCAATTGGCTGCCAAATGGCGGCCCCAAGAGCGTGCATGGGAGGACTAACAATAATTTAACAAGATTAACTCTTACAAACAATTATTTGTTTGCTCTAAATTATAGTAAAGGTGTGTCACAGTCTAACTTTTTCTTATAAATGCACTTCAATGGTCATATCAGCTGCATTTCAAAAGCAGATTTGTGGCTGTGTGCACGCGCAGAAGGACTCGCTGTGCACTTCTTATTAATTTAACAAGATAAGCACCTAAAATAATTAGTTGTTTGCTCAACTTTATAGTAAAGGTGTGTCTCAGTTGAACTTTTACTTCATAAATGCACTTTAATGGTCAAATCAGCTGAATTAGTAAAATGAAGCTGATATGACGATTGCGCCACGCGAGCTGGACGAAGGTGGCAGGCTATGGCAAGCTGACTGTGCCTTTAATAGCCACTTTTAAATGATGCAGAAAACCACAACTTTTACTCTGAAAAATATGGTAATCTATCATCAGATTTTAAAGATATTTAGTACAAACTCGCTCCCTCAAAGTATTTGATCATATTTAAGTTCTTGTCTTATATTAGAAGCTTTTTGAAACAATTTCATTTGCAGTATTTATGATTTCTTAATTTAAATATCCTCTGTGACTATAGCAAACAACAGTTGTGTCTATAAATGAATAAATAATTGTATGAATGGCTCAGATGACACAAATGAAAGCACCGTCTTCAGACTAAATCAAACATATTTATTATTTTTCAGGCAGAGGAAGCCAGAAGGCTGGAGGAGCTTCACCGTGCTGAGGAGGTTCTGGCTCAGTCTCAGCTTGAAGAAGCAGCTGCTCCAAACCCTGAATCCCTCGAGGAGCTGGAGTCGGCGGAAGTCTTTGAGGAGGAGGCGGAGGAGGCGATCCGCCCGCACGAGGCGTCTCAGGTGGAGGAGATCCTGCGGCTGGAACGGGAGATCCAGGCCCTGCAGAGGCAGAAGGAGCGCCAGGAGCTCTCCCTGACGGAGGCCTCCCTTCACCGCCTGCAGCGCCTCCGAGACCAGGAGCTCCGGCGGCTGGAGGACGACGCCTGCAAGGCGGCGCAGCAGTTTCTCGAGTCGCTGAACTTTGACGAGATCGACGAGTGCGTGAGGAACATCGAGAGCTCCCTGGGCGTAGGGGACGAAGGTGAGAAGGACAATGGACGGAGGAGAGGAAACGATGAAGAGGAGGTGGATGAAGGGTTTGGGGCTGACGACGAGGCGTTCAAAGACTCACCGAACCCCAGCGAACACGGCCATTCGGACGGGCAGCGGACGAGCGGAATCCGAACGAGCGACGACTCTTCTGAAGAAGACCCATACGCCAACGATGGGGTGGTGCCGCCACTGCCGCCCACCACCCTGCTGCCTCTACCGCTGCCGCCTGGGCTTCTGGCCTGCCACAGCGTCTCGTCCAGTGGAGACTCCGCCTACTGCCACCCGCAGGCTTCATCCGAGGCGCCGTCCGACGACCTGGTGGAGCTGATACCGCCGGATGAGGACTCAGACTACGATCAGGACGACTACGATGAAGGCGCCATCGTGTCCAGCGGCAGCGTGGCCTTCAGCAACTCTCTCAGCGGTCAGTGGTCTCCTGATTACCGCGGCTCTGTAGGCACCTACAACAGCTCCGGGGCGTACCGCTTCAGCTCTGAGGGGGCTCAGTCATCGGTGAGTTGGATCTTTGTAAAGTTTGATCTTGACCAATAAATCAAAATAACTTGTTGAGCTAAAAGCTCTGTGAGGTCCAACCCTTCATTACTCTTCAACGTTTGTCCCCTCTACCAAGTAAACTCATGAAAAGGTAAACATTTATTTTGAAATTCAGGTGTGTAACTTTATCAGGACATCTTGATGCTGGTCAATAATCCAGGTAGAAGACTCTGACAGAGTACAGTATATATACTGTATATGTATATTGTTGAAACGTTGCATCTTTTATCCAAAGGACTTCTTCAGTCTGAGTAGCTGCAACAAACTCACTCTTATAAACAGCACCTTCTCATAGTGGATCAACCAGTTTGTTGTTGACATCCAGAACTAGCTGTTCACCTGATAAAGGAGGACCTTCAGCCTAACGACTGATTGTTAGTGCCCTGACGAAGTCTTTTGGATAAAAGACAAAATGTTTCAACAGTTTTTTTTAATCCGTCCAGACGACCTGACTTAATAGAATGCTTTAAAACATTTATAAGTACAGTAGTCCCTTGTTTGTCGTGGAGGATCTGTGCCCCGAAGACCCGCGATAAGTGAAAAACCGCGAAGTAGGAATAATAGTACAATAGTAAGTCGTAGTTTATTTTATAAAGATGTTTTCTAAACAATGTTTCTAAACTCTAAATGCTCTAAAAGAGACAGAATGTCATGATTTCTGTTCCGTCTCAGCTGCTCTTTGTCACCTGCAAGCGCTCTTGGCCACGCCCACTTTTCTGCTCTGCACGGTGATCAGCTGCAGCAGGCGCTAAATAATTTAAAATAATTTACTTGAAATAAAAATTCCATGTCAACCGTGCAGCTCGTCCATCAATGAACCAATTGTGTGTCATGTCCAGTCTTATTTTGAAAAACCGCGATAGAGCGAATCCGCGAAGTAGCGAGGGACTGCTGTACTGCAATTGTAAAACAAACTGCTAACATTTAGCTTTTGAGCTTTCGCCTGCAGCCCAGTGATAAATGATGAATTTTGGCTTTACATCCACGTCATGTTTGTTCAGGTTGCTGCACTTTGGGCTGCAAGACTGGTCACAGCTCATCATGAAAACTAACTTTATTCACCAGATCGTAAACGCTGATAAAATTTTAATTCCCGTCTGTTTCATTGCAGTTTGAGGACAGCGAGGATGACTTTGAGAGGTTCGACACGGACGATGAGCTATCGTACCGCCGGGACTCCGTCTACAGCTGCGTCACTCTCCCGTACTTCCACAGCTTCCTGTTCACCAAAGGTAACTCCTTTCTTAAAGTAGCACGATGTCCATTCAGCGTTAACGCTGCCGTTTGGTTGTCTTCTGCAAACTTTGTGCTGTTTTAGTCGTTCGTGCATCAAATCATTCGGCTGACAGCTGCGATGACTTTTAATCTTTAAAAACGTACACTGTTGGAAGTTTTATTAACAAATAACATCCCCATGGAAACACGTTCAGATCCCGTCAGCTCCTTCAAACACGCTGGTCTCTCTCCGTCTGTTTTATGTTTTCTCTTTAGTACTTAAAGCTAGCATTCTGCTACATTTAGCTCGTCTTTGCTTTTTTAGCATTTAGCTAGGACTTTGCTGCTTTAAGCTAGCCTTTTGCTACTTTAGCTTTGAATTAGCATTTTTGAGTGTTTAGCTAGTGTTCTGCTTTCCGCTCTGAGGCTGATTTTAATTTGAGCTTTAAGCAAGCCCTTTGCTACTTTAGCTAACCTTGCGCTACTTTAAGCTATAATTTTACTACTTTTCTCTATTAGTGTTATTCACTTTTTAGCTTCACCAACTCAGTTTCAGCTTCAAATTTAAATGTCAGCACTCATATCATTTTCTTTGTACTCAGCGTTAAAAAAAACAAAATTTCTTTAGTTTAACGAAGCGTCGTGCATCATTTGTCTGATATTTGCTCAGTTTCCCCGATGACGCCTTGTAGCAGAAAAGAATCAGTCTCTCCTCCTTCATCAGGTGGCCTGATGAACACGTGGAAGCGGCGTTGGTGCGTTCTGAAGGACGAGACCTTCCTGTGGTTCCGGGCCAAGCAGGAGGCGCTGAAGCAGGGCTGGCTGCACAAGAAGGGCGGCGGCTCGTCCACGCTGTCCCGTCGCAACTGGAAGCGCCGCTGGTTTGTGCTGCGGCAGAGCAAGCTCATGTACTTTGAGAACGACAGCGAGGAGAAGATGAAGGGGATGCTGGACATGCACAACGCCAAGTACGATAAAAAGCCATGGTTTTATCTGCATGATCGTGTCCTGACGGCCACACAACCATCAGGACATGAAACGAGCCACAGAGGAGAGACCAACAATCAAACAAGACGTCAAATCTGAATTCTTGTAATCTGCAGAGAAATCATCGATAACACGGGTAAGGAGAATGGAATCGACATCGTGATGCCAGAGAGGACCTATCACCTGATCGCAGAGTCTGCTGAGGATGCCAGGTAGATTATTCTCCACCACAAAGTCATGAGAAGAACAGCTTTGTGCCTGTTTGTGCTTCAAAAGGGACTGAAAACACAAGAGCAGAGATTACAGGTAGACTACTCTTAATCTGAGATGTAATGGTGGTGTTTCCATGGTTAACAGCCAGTGGTTCAGCGTGCTGAGTCATGTCCAAGGCTCCACAGAGCAGGAGATCAGCGAGATGCACGATGAGCAGGCCAATCCCCAGAATGCTGTGGTGAGTACAGGAAATGCTGTGAGATGCAAAGCATTGTGGGAAACACAGTGAAATACTGGCTTTCAAAATGTAGTCTGCGTCTGGGTTAGTTTTAGAAAGACGATGTCAGAATGTGTCTTTTTTTTCAGAAACTAAGATAGTAGCTGTTTTTTTTTTTTTTTCATATCTTTAACGACCTGTTTAAAAATGGCCGTAATGTCCCTTTAAAATAGGAGGTGGTGGTTGTTTTATTTAGAAATCTATATACAGTATAAGGGGATGGTGCTCAACTACTACCACTTCAGACTTGTTCATAATCTGTAAAATGTATGTTTTTTTAATCAGCTAATGTTAATTAGCTGAGGCAGCCATCTTGAACTGGGTTGACTCCAAATGGTGACGGAATAGACGTAGACGCACTTTCACTAGTCTGTCCAGTGGTTCATGAGATATTTTGCTAACTATTCACATACGATAACTCTGCCTTTGCCATCATCAGACAATAAAACTTTCTTGGTACAGAAGCGTCAAAATTAAAACATGGAACCTCTGTTTCTGTTCTATCCCATTAAATCTTGTATTGTGGTGTTTGGGGTGGGATACAAGTGAATGCGCTGCTGCTTTTGTCCTTGGCTGACTTTGTGTTTGTTGGTGTGATAATTGGTTCCCAGGGAGCCGACAAAGGTCATTATCCTCCGTCTGAACCGTCCTCCCTTTCACTTTGTCTCTTCAGGGAACGCTGGACGTGGGGATGATCGATTCGGTTTGTGCGTCAGATAATCCAGAAAGGTAAGAAATAATCATCCCAGATTTAGGTCTCACCTTGTATCCATCTAAAATGATAAAAACCACCAATCCTCTAATTAACCAAATCCGTTTTGTGCTCCAGACCAAACTCTTTCGTCATAATTACGGCAAACCGCGTGTTGCACTGCAACGCCGACACGCCCGAGGAGATGCACCACTGGATCACGCTGCTGCAGCGCTCCAAAGGAGACACGCGCGTCGACGGGCAGGAGTTCATCATCCGAGGTACATTTTGCAACTTGAGCTTTCAGAATAAGAGCATAGTCTCACAGAAAGTTGAAAAAAATAAAATAATTCCTTGAGTTACACATTTTGTCTTTTTATGTTTAATCATTAAGGCAATTATTTTCAACGTTAGCATCTGCAAAAAGACAAAATATAAATTAAATTGAAGTAAGAAGCTTTTATTCTGAAGGTTTCCAAAGCCTTTGCTGTTCATGTAAAAATACAGTTACTGATTTGTTTGTGTTCTTCAGGCTGGCTGCATAAAGAGATGAAGAATAGCACCAACGCGTCACTAAAGCTGAAAAAGCGCTGGTTTCTGCTGACCCACAATTCCCTGGACTACTACAAGAGCTCAGAGCGTAACGCCCTGAAGCTCGGGACGCTGGTGCTGAACAGGCTCTGCTCGGTGGTGCAGCCAGACGAGAAGGTCTTCAAAGAGACCGGTAAGATCGGGAAACTTCCTGAGGAGGATTCGTAAACAGTCGGCCGTGTTTTTTGACTCCTCGCTGCCGACAGGTTACTGGAGCGTGATCGTGTACGGCCGCAAACACTCGTACCGTCTCTACTGTAAGCTGCTGAACGAAGCCACGCGTTGGGCCAACTCCATCCAGAACGTCATCGACTCCAAAGCACCCCTGGACACGCCCACCCAGCAGCTCATCCAGGACATCAGGGTAGGAGACGTCTAGAAGGAAGACGTTGTCGCGTTTGCAGTTTGCTGCTGGAGAAGCTTCTGAACTTGTTCTAAAACTTCAAAGTGTCTTTGCTGTCTGCAGGAAAACTGTCTGAACTCGGAGGTGGTGGAGCAGATCTACAAGAGGAACCCCATCCTGCGTTACAGCCAGCACCCGCTGCATTCACCGCTGCTGCCGCTGCCCTACGGAGACATCCACCTCAGTGGTGAGACGCAGCAGATCACATGAAGGACCAGGTGGTCCTTCAGTCAATGCATTCCGTCTTTCATGTCGGAGTTTAAGTGAAATCCTCCTGAGAGTTGTAGCCATTTTGATCAAACCGCACAAATGATTGTTTACTTTGCTTCATCCGGTGGTTCAAGAGATATTTAGCTAACAGACAGTGACGCGTCAAACAGACGACGTGTGGTGCATTTTTGACGCGCAGTAAAGAATCGCATCTTTTTATTTATTTATTTGAAAAGTAGACAAAGGGGATCATGCTTCCTGAAACGTTTCACTAAAATGTACAGAGGAGCGTTAATAGATATAAAATATCACCTGGCTCAGAGTGAAGGCTGCTTCAAAGCCCATTACACTGAATTTACAGACTTTTTAATTCAATGTATTTTAGTAATGTAAAGAAGAGTTTGATAATCATCTTGTTTGAGGTAAAATCAGCTTCGGGCCAAACCAAGCTAACGTTACTGCATTAATCACAAATCCTTCTTTCCTCAGCTCCAAAGAGCAGGAGCTACACGACTCTGCAGGACGAAGCCCTCAAGGTGTTCAGCTCTCTGCAGCACCTGGATGGAGTGGCTGACCCTGTCCCCATCATCCAGGGCATCCTGCAGACCGGCCAGGAGCTCAGAGCTCTGCGCGACGAGCTCTACTGCCAGCTCGTCAAACAAACCACACGGCCGCCTCAGCCCGGGAGTCCTGGGAACCTCTGCAGCTGGAAGATCCTGGCCTGCATGTCCTGCACCTTTGTCCCCTCGAGGAGCGTACTCCGATACCTCAAGTTCCACCTGAAAAGGTGAGCTGCAGGCAGGTCCCTGGGCGTGCTGGACTCATGAACCATGTAAACGGACGTGACACCGGTGTAAACTCTCTGCAGGACTCGGGAGCTGTTCCCCGGCTCAGAGATGGATCGTTACGCCGCCTTCGCCCTCGACTCGTTGAAGAAGACTCGAACCAGGGAGAACGTGCCGTCGCAGGAGGAAATCCGCTCCATCGTGGCCCGACAGGAGATGAGCACCACGGTTCACTGCCACGGAGGAGGCTCCTGCAAGATCACCATCAACTCTCACACCACTGCAGGAGAGGTGGGTGGACGACACCGCCCGCTGCGCCCCCGACACGGCAGGCGCTTACGTTCATACACGGACAGACACAGTTTGTCCTTTTTGATTCATTTTCACAAACCAGCCAGGTATTTTACTGGTCCATCTTTTATCCTGTTTAGAATCAATAAAGATAGATAATCAAAAAAAAAAAAATTGAAATCTGATCAGTCCAGCTCATGTAGCTACTTCCTTTGGAGCTCCAGTGTTTAGTTTAGTATGTTGTATCGTAACATTTGAATTACCATATTTTCCGCCGTACACGTTGCACCGCCCTAAAAGTCACATCAGTCCAAATATGTCTAATAAAGTGGTAAACTCCATAAATATGTCACTTTGCTGTATACGTCGCATGTGTCACCTCTGACACGTCGCGTTTGTTACACGTCATCGCTGACAACCCGGAAATGTGGACCGGTGGTTGTGCCAAAAATCGATATGTGCACGGGAGGACTTTAATAAGAATTTAACAAGATTAACACTTAAAAACAATTATTTGTTTGCTCAACATTATAGTAAAGGTGTGTCTCAGTTTAACTTTTCCTTAATAAATGCATTTCAATGGTCAAATCAGCTGCGTTTCTCCGGGGCGGCGCAATGAAATGAAGCTGATTTGACAGTTGTTCCAGGCAGACGACGGTGGCTCTCTATGGCAAGCCGATTCTGTCATTAATACCCACTTTTACCTATTACATGATAGAACGGCATGCCATACTGCTCAAGTGCCATCTAGTGGCTGAAAATAGTAATGTTCAATATTTTCAGTCAGAATGAATGAAAACAGTCATATCCCAGCCAAACATTGGGGAATATCCATAAATATGTTGCTTTGGTGTATAAGTTGCAGGGCATGTAAATTATGCAGAAAACTGCGCTTTATAGGCCGAAAAATATGATCTATGTGTTTTGATCATTTTGGAAGATGCTTTTTAAATCTACAGATTTAGGTCCTGAGAGTCAGGCTCCAAGTAGACATGATGCTAAAATCACTTTTAAAAGTTTTTCTCTCATTTACGTTGTGTGAACGGAGCAGATTAGGCAGACTTTCAGCTAGTTGGAATAAATTTTGCGCCTTCATGCGGCTAAATTATTTGCTTATTAAGGCATTTTATGCAAAACAATAAAAAATATATATTTTTGCATTTGGCACTTTTTCTGTATTAGCATATACTTTTAACCATTCTACAACGAACCCCCTTTAAATCTACTTGTTACGGTTAATATTTGTATCAGAAGAAATTTATTTCTCTTTTGTCTTAACTAAAACAAACAAACAAAAAAAAAAAAACACCAAGCAACAAAAAGGTAAGTTGCTCATGTCTCAAATCTTTGAGTAAAAATATCCTAATTCATTAAATAATTCAGTTTAGATTAGAATAAAAACTAGTAAATCCCTTAAGATGCTAGTTAGTTGAGGTTGTAGAAGTACCAAATGACAAGTTTCAGTAAAATTAAGAACCAAGATAAACATTAGAAGCAGCTTCGATGTCTTCGTCTTTTCAGCGTTCTCTAGTTTTGGACAAACGGCAGCACTTTGACGTTTTCTTTCTAAAAGCTTGACGTCTTGCTCGTGGTTTTCATCTAAATATGATGTGTTTTCTCCGTGTCAGGTGGTGGAGAAGCTGATCCGCGGTCTGGCCATGGAGGACAGCAGAAACATGTTCGCGCTGTTCGAGCACAACCACAGCACAGAAAAGGCCATCGAAAGTCGCACGGTGGTGGCCGATGTGCTCGCCAAGTTCGAGAGGTAACCGCAGCTCCTGTTTAAGTGCAGCCTGAAGGGCTTTAGCCTCGTTGCTCCTCGCTAACGCTCCACATGTGGTCTGCAGACTGTCGGCGAGTCCGGACGAAACCAACACCGCCTGGAAGTTGTACTTCAAACTCTACTGCTTCCTGGACACCGACAGCGTTCCTAAAGACAGCGTGGAGTTCGCCTTCATGTTCGAGCAGGTAAACATCAGATTATTAGATTATTATTGAAACAGTCTGGGATCAGTGTGTTCCTAAAAATAAAATTACAGATTCATTTCGAAAGCAAATGTTCATAAAGTTCTTTCAGTAGCTGAGTCTGTTCAACCAGGAGCACAAGCATCAAAAATATTATTCTATTGTCCATCGAACGAGTTTCACTGGAGTTGTTTCATCTCGTCTCTTAAGGCCCACGAGGCGGTGATTCATGGTCACTATCCCGCCCCCGAGGAGACTCTTCAGTTTCTGGCGGCCCTGAGGCTTCAGTACCTCATGAGCGACCAGAGCTCCCAGACCAGCATCCCGGAGATGAGCCAGGTGTTCCCTATGGCTCGCCTCCGGACCAGGGTGCAGAACTCTGCCAGAACGTTCACGCCGGGCTCCGGCTCGGTGGCCGACCGCTCCGGAACGTTCGAGAGGAAACGCTCGAGCTTCCTGGAGGGCACGCTGAGGCGGAGCTTCAGGAGCGGCTCGCTAAGTCGTCAGAAGCTGGAGGAGGAGAACAGCCTGGAGGTGTGGATGAGGGAGGAGGCGGCGGCGATGAAGACCAGCGTGATGGAGAAGTGGAGAAAACTTCAGGGGATGAACCAGGGACAGGCCATGGTCAAATATATGGCGCTGGTGAAGGAGTGGCAGGGATACGGATCCACGCTGTTCAACGTCGAGGTGACGACGAACAGATTGATTTAAAAACAATCGGAGCCGCTTTCGTCGTTCAAGTGCTCATGCTAACTTCCTGTCATTTCAGTGTCGGGACGGCGCGTTCCCCTCCGAGCTGTGGTTGGGCGTGAGCAGAGAGTCCATCTCGGTGTACAAACGAGGGGAGCCGTGGCCTCTGGAGGTGTTCCCCTACGAGCAGATCCTTTCCTTTGGCGCCCCCCTGCCCAACGCCTACAAGATAACTGTAGAGGGTCGAGAACTGGTGTTCGAAACACACATGGTTGGTTCTGCGTTTGTAACGTCTACGGAATCGAGTCTTTCTGAAATCAAACACCGGTCTCGCAAAGGTCAAAGTTCATAGTTCCTCCTCGTCTCGTCTGCAGGTCATGGACATTGCCAAGCTCATGAAGGCGTACATCAGCATGATCGTCAAGAAGCGCTACAGCAACTGTCAGTCTGTCAGCAGCCATGGGAGCCAGTGTAGCGCCTGGTGAACTCTGACCTTTAACCTTTGACCTTGAGGCCATGTGCCTGGCAGCAACTGGAGGGTCAGCATGGACGCCAATCCTCAGTGGCTCCGAGCGCCGGAGCTGAACCACAGCCCTCTCACTCTGCTCAGAACTTCATTCCAAAACTTTACGCGTGATCTCTGCCTAAGTGCCCTGGAGCAGTGAGCGCCCAGCTGGAAGTGCATGCTGTGTCAGCAACCCTGCGAGGAGGAGAAGCTGCACCTCCGGCAAACTCTGATGCAAAGTTTGTAGAGTCTTAACTTTTTCTTTTAAACAGCTGGTAGATGCTGCACTGTGACTATAGCAGATCTATCAGTTGTAGCTCTAGACCAGTCGTTGTTTCATGAAGTTCATTGTTTTTATACTGAGTCCTGGTCCAGAGCGCTGAAAAAGTCTGAGCTGAGCAGAAGATAAAAGACCAAAGAAATGCAGCCATGGAAAAAATGTGCTCCATCTCAACGTGTCTCGGGTCCTCACGGTGTTTTGGAAATGCTCCCGATCAGGTTTAGACTTTGAATAATCCAAACAAACGTGCACAACAAACTAAATCCACTCCGTTTCATGAGATAAATCTTTAAGTGCAGACATCAGTGAGGCCGGGTCAAAGGTCAATCAAAGGCTCGTTCACTTTAAACAGACGTGATGCAAAGAGCCTCAAAGTAAAAACCACTCCCGGCGTCAGAGGTGGTTCCACCACAGAGCTCCTCCTCACCGTCACTTTGCTGTGCTTTGACTCTGCTGTCGACTGACCTTTGACCTGTCCAGTTCCAGCCTTAAAGGTGCTTGAACGTAAGGACTGTGCAGTTTCTCCTTCCTGAAGACAACTGGACCACTTAGAATGATGCTTTTTAAAGCTGAGTGTGGTTTTATATTCTTTCTGGTGATGGTTAACAGCTCGACTCAGCAGCTGTTTTAGACGTTTAGACTTAAAGATTTTACTTCAACATTTACGTTCATTTTAGCGTTAAGCAGCTCATAATGAGGGGAGGAAGAATAAAGTAGTGATTAACAAGCACTAACTATTTGGGGGAAGATTCAGTTTCTCTTACCAAAGAAAACCAGCTGTTTATTCACCACTAGATTTCATTAGAGCTAAACTGTTTATAAGAACATGAATGTAAAAACAGCATAAATACCTGATTTGTATTTTAACAGAAGGCTCAAAACCAGTTTGCTCTGCAAGGAGAGGTTCTGGGACTTGTACCAGGACGATGTCTTTTCTGTAAATATGCAAGTTTTTCTTCTCTCGGCTGATTTGCTGTGGATCAAAAACAGATCCCAAGTGCCTGTTGGAGCTACAGCAGGATGAACGTTTCATTGATCCACTCTCATGTCCATCACCAGGATCCAACTGGTGCTCCAATGTTCCTTTAACTGCTGATGTATTACACTTTATCAGGTGCCCCCCCCCCCTCAGAACTGCTTCAATCCACTGACATCGACAAGACGTCCACACAGCTGCAGCTAATTTTAGTCCGTTCTCCGTGAATCTTAATGATGGTTTTCATGGAAATCCCAGCAGATCAACATTTTTAAAAATACTCAAAACTTTTTTTTTTTTTAACTCCATTCTGGTGCTTGCTTTGATTTTCAGCAGGTCGTCTTCACGTTTTGCCACCTAAATGCCTTGAGTAGCTTTGACTGGCTGATTAGAGCTAAACGATGATCTACTGAAGTGGCTGTGAGCTGAACCTGCAAACGCTGACGCTGACCTACAGTCTGGCTGAAGTCAAACGTGTTCTCAGTTTCTCTGCTGAACGCAGACAACTCTGCAGAGGTTTTAACAATCTGGGCAGCGTTCGTCAGGTTTAGATTCAGTGGTGGATGATCTGGGCGGCTGGCGGGGTGACGTTCCCACAACATCCACTGGAGCTCCGCGGGCGGCAGCTCCATCCAAAGACGTGTGCAGGTCACCTCCGCAGTGCCTTCATGTACATTTTGTAAACTTTTTGTTTTACTTGTGCAGATTTCTTTGACACGATGTGCAATGTTCTATATTATCATGAGGCTGTACATTTCATACTGCGCGTCTTTGCCTTTTGAATAATCAGAAAATATTTCTTGCATCTTTTTTGTATCTTTTTAAATTTTGCATTAAGTGTTTTGATTTGATGAATTTGACAATAAAATGTTAAAACTTGACACTGCTGTTTTATATTAAATGTGTTTATAGATGTAGATTTAGTTTTTGAATTTAAAAATAATATAACATTTTATTTTACAAGGATATTTGAAATCTTGTTAGTAATAATAATCTAGTCTGATTTCAGAGCACAAGTTTTATCTTTGATTTTTATATTTTAAAGCTTGTCTTCTGTTGTTTTCTTTTGTTGGTATTTGTATTGACTAAAAAGAAAACTTAACCTAAACATTTAAACAATTTTACATTAACAGATCTTCACAGTATTGTCTGACACACATGATTATTAATACTCAAATGGGGAATTTAAAAAGTAGAGCCTTAAATGGAGCATTTAAAAGGAAAAGGTTCGTTTTTAAAGTGGAGTTCTGTGAAAAGTAAACTGTTCTCGTCTTACCTGGACAGCATGGTAGTGCAGTGGTTTGACCAGTCTCACAGCAAGAAGATGGCAGGTTTGGATCCCAGCTGGGGTCAAGTTCTTCCCGTGCATGTAGGGTAAGGATTTGATCCGGCAACCTTCACACAGAGGCAACACAGCTCTACCCACTGAGCCACTGCGCTGCGATATTAAACTTTTTCACGATATCCTAATTGTTTTCCATGTACCTGTACTCAGAGACAGAGTAGATGGAGCAGGTGATGCCTTTGCCATCCTGCTGCTAAAACCAGACAAACTTGGCATTTTAGTTTACCGGTAGTTTTTAGTGAACGTTCACCAAAAAGCAACAAAACTTTCTGAACACGTCCGGAGAACCACAGCCTGTAACTCAAATTATGCAATAAATAAAAGTTGTTTCTAGTGACTATGTTCAAATATGCATTTTCTCAGTTTTGATTAGTTATTGATGGGTTCTTGTTACACCGTGACAGACGGCCTGTTGGCAAGTTAAGAAGACTTTCATATTTTGGATTTTTTTTAAAGGCGGCCATTTTTCTGTCTTTATTAACGAAAAACTCGGGTTTTAATCATTATCGATAATGAATCTATGTAAAAATGTCAGTGATGTGAAGATTTTTAAATATAATTGATGTAATTCATTGTAAAAAGTTTAGGATTCGATCTATTTTTGGACGACAGTAATCCGCTTCCGTCATAAGACCAGTCCAAGCAGCCATCCACTCTGCTCTGATCAGAAATGATCCAGTTCTATAAACTGAAGTTGTTCAACAATGGATGTTCAGCAGGTAAGATACTTACAGTTCATAACATTTCCACAAAGCTGTACATCAATAAATCTGAACCTTTTTAAGTTTTGCAACAGAAATGTCAACCCTCCTGCTACCTTTGGGTCAAAACGGCCCCCGAGGCCTGTACGTGAGCCAAGGACCGCAGCAGGGTTAAACTGTGGTACTGTACCGTCTTGCAGGCGCTCTGGCTCCCTCGAGCGGCAGCAGGAATGATGAAATTGTTTTAGGACTGCCTCGTGGTGTTTCCTCTGCATGCTGCAGTAAGTTCATGATGAGGGACCTGCTCTGCTCCCAGAAACAGTTCACGTCCAACATCTCACCAAGGAGGTGTTGCCTCTAAAAGCAAATGCACTTGAATTTATTCTGACAGGCAAAAAACAAATATAAATAAAATGCACAATGTATGTATACAAATATTTTATGCATTACAACCATGTTAAGGAAACAAATACAGCCAACAGTCACGTTTGTCGTTCTGCTGCACAACGAGACACTGATCCTCTTAAGGCACCAGAACATAAAATGAAAAAGACAAGGATTGGACCTAAAGTTCTCCAGAACCCCACAAAGTTCCCAAAAGCTTTTTCTAATTCAAGATTCAGTCTTCAAGCAGATATTTCTGAAATAAGAACTTCAATATTTGAAGAATTAAATTATTCTGATGTTGGTTTGTGCTGTTCACCCTGCAGGCTTGGTGTCATCGTGACCATCAGTAGTTTTAGGGTTGTGTCTGTTTAGCCCATTGGCATTCATTTAAATACAGAAAATACTAAATAAATTAAAAATATAAAGCATTTTGCACATGGATCATTTTTAAGGAGGCTCCTGTAAAGATCCTCGTAGAAAATATTGTGTGCTTTTTGTCTGCGTTAACCCTACGAACGTTGTGATGTGCAGCTTTTTGTGCATTCACTGTACTAGGCCTGCTCCTGAATACATTTTGAAACCCTAAATGTGCATCTTATGAGTAATATAACTTTAATCTTAAACGTATTTTGTAGTAATTTCTCAAATAAGTCCAGGACATCTGTGCATGACCGTCTGCAGCTTCTGTTCTGACGACCACTCAGTTCAGAGTTTAAATTAAATCGACTGCTTGATTCTTGCACACCAACATGATCAGTTTTACTCATACTTTATCATTATCAAACATGAAAAATAAAATCCTACTGGATGGAGGCGAAGCTAGAAAAGTAGAGGGGCGGGGCTAATTTCTATGTTTACACTTACAAAAAAAAGAACTGAGTTTTTTAAATGACTTTTAGGGGTTTAATTGATAAAACATATTTGTTAAAACGTTTGAGTAGACCCTGACAAAATCTTCTTTTTAATTCAAATTCTTGGCACTAAAGTTAATAAACATCCTGTAACTTCACTTCTGTCTTTTTGTCCACATGTGAGTTAAATCCTCACTAGAGGAACTTTAGAAGCTGCTCCCCTGCAAACCAGGGTTTAAAAAACTGAACCCAGATTTAAAAATCAGTGCTTCACTTCCAGAAGCGTTTTATTAAAACTTGTCCCGCTTGCAGTTTGTTTTTATATTTTATTTATTTAAACTGCTATGTTTTTGCAGCATTTAGGAGCTGCTGTGGCATCAGTTATTATTTAATATGCAGTCCCACAATTTAGAGTTTAAAACATTTCAAATGGTGCAGATGATGCTAATTCATGGCTGTAAAATAAATAAAGTGTTTGACTGAAATGGAGGGAGCGGTGAACTGCTCCACACCTGTCAGTGTTTTTTTTTATTCACCTGTAAAACAGAAGCAGATTTACCTCCATTTGTGTGACACGAGTTGTGAAACAAATCAAAATGATTTAAAACCTAAACGACAGGTTTGAGGTTGAGGGCCCGCCTCAGTGAGAAGAAGCTTTTCAAATTCATTTGGCAACAAGAAAAGCTGAAAAAAGACAAACTGGAAATGCATAAAACTCAAAACACAAATTAACGATTTAAAAAAAAAAAGTTTTTGTTCCTGTTTGGCGTTCACACGGACGTTACACGAATCACAACCTCTCCTGAGTCGGCGTCCTGGCTGAGGCTGTTTCGGGGCACCAGCCCCGGGCAGAGCGGTGCCAGACAGAGGCAGGTCCACGGCTGGGGCCCGAGCTGGGTGGGGTGCAGGGGCCCGCTGGGCCCGAAGGTGGCCAGAGGCAACCAGAGCGTCCTGGGGCCCAAAGAGGAGCGGCCGGTGCTCGTCTCCTCCATGTCCTTGGCCTTGTCGTAACTTTGAACGTCCCAGTGCAGGTTCACGGCGCGCCAGCGCAGGAAGACGTTGTACACGGCTGCTCCCTCGTGGACAATCAGTCCTGTTGCGACGACAACGTTCACAGAGTTACATTCTGGATGTTTCACAACATTAAACATACCTTGCATCATGTGTTTTTTTCAGTAACACTATTACGTTGCAGTAGTCCCTCAATACTTCACGGTTTGTTCATCGAGGACTCGCTCTATCGTGGTTTTTCAAAATAAGATTAGACATGACACACAGTTGGCTGATTGATGGATGAGCCGCACAATTTGCATGGAATTTTTGTTTAAAATAAATTATTTTAAATGATTTAGTGCCTGCTGCACCTCTGTGCAGCCCTTACAGCAGCTGATCAGCTGTTCTCCATGCAGGGCAGAGGAGTGGGCGTGGCCAAAAGCGCTTGCAGGTGGCTGAGAGCAGTGGAG
>JARVGV010001740.1:34456646-34468944 GCA_031762435.1 Hypsolebias longignatus | reverse complement strand
CTAAAGTCATGTACACACTATACTGTGTACTTTTACTACGGTCATGTACACACTATACTGTGTACTTTTACTAAGGTAATGTACACACTATACTGTGTACTTTTACTAAGGTCATGTACACACTATACTGTGTACTTTTACTAAGGTCATGTACACACTATGCTGTGTACTTTTACTAAGGTTACGTACACACTATACTGTGTACTTTTACTAAGGTTACGTGCACACTATACTGTGTACTTTTACTAAGGTCATGTACACACTGTACTGTGTACTTTTACTAAGGTCATGTACACACTATACTGTGTACTTTTACTAAGGTCATGTACACACTATACTGTGTACTTTTACTAAGGTTACGTACACACTATACTATGTACTTTTACTAAGGTTACGTACACACTATACTGTGTACTTTTACTAAAGTCATGTACACACTATACTGTGTACTTTTACTACGGTCATGTACACACTATACTGTGTACTTTTACTAAGGTTACGTACTCAGTATTCTCCTCGTTAGGTGAAAAAGCTCTCGAATGTGTGGTGTGGGGAAGGAAAGATTTTCTGCTAGAATACCTTTAAATACGCTGCGAGTGCCTCTTCAGAGTCTGAGGAGGAGGAGGAGGAGGAGAACGAGGAAGTCCAGAGGAACTCAGATTTGTGGAAAAGTAGCTTTAAATGTTGTTGTTTTGAAGGTCTAAGTTAAATAGACATGTTCTTTTTTAGTTTGTTTTGCTGCAAATGCACAGAAGCTTTTTATTTTATTTAATCTTTTTTGGTGTTTTTCACACAGTGATCTTCCAAAGTGTTCTTTCTTCATCATGATTCCTTTATTCTGTTATAATCTGCATATTGAGCTTTTTCTTTCTGTCCTCTGCATGCTCTTCATTATTTTTAATTTTGTTATTTGTTGTGGCTTCTGTTTGCCGTCTCCCTCCCCGTCTTCTCCCGTCCCCCTGCGTCTCCAGGGTGAGACAGTTCATAGAGATGGTGAATGGGACGGACAGCGAGGTGAGGTGTCTTGGTGGACGCAGCCCAAAGTCTCAGGACAGTTACCCTGGCTCCCCCCGGCCCTTCAGCAGCCCCAGCCACAAAGCCAGCGGCTCCCAGCCCTACCTCACAGGTACAGTCCAGCTGTGCTCCGTGCATTCACATCAGTTATGATCCGACTGCCGAATGAATCCAGTTTGTGTACAGAATAAAAAAAAGAACTGAAATAAACGTGTTTTTCCTGTTGACTTTTATGTGAAAATGTTAAAATGAGCAGAAACAGCGAGACGTGCTGTTTAAAAAACAAAAAAGTCAAATGAAAATGAAGTCACGTGTGTCGTTCAAAACATCTGTATCTTCCGCAGGGCTTGACGGTAACTGCTGTAATGGTGTGACGTCTAACAAGAGCCACAGCTCCTCCCCTCACAGCCACAAGCCCTGCCCCCCCAGCGCTGGTTCTACCATCCAGGGTTCTGACATCAGCCTCAACGGGAGCCGCAGCCAGCAGCCCATCACCAGGTACGGAGTAACGCCGCACCAGCACAGCAGGATGGCGTGCAGGTCGACGCTGAACTGAACTCTGCGACCCTGCTGTGTCCACCACACAAGATCTAAACCTCCAGGATCAGTGGTTTAAAACTGTTCTTTGTGAAAGAGGATTTGGAAATGACTAAACCAGGCACAAAAACAGAATTGTTGATAAAACTCTTGTCCATGTACATGAAGGTGGAACAATAAATTCTACAGTAAGAACAGCTGTAACTGTAAATACCATCAGATCTTATTTCTCATGAACTAAAGTAACTAACAGTAAACATTCTTTACAAATGAAGCGTTTAACGCTGGTTATTCTAATCGGTTGACTTCAATCACGCTGCGAATAATTTACAATAATGTCAGTTTGACGTTTAACAGAAAAACAAGTTGCTGCTGTAGACGGAGCAGAACCAGCTAACAGTGGAATTTGTCTTTTGTCCTGTTCCCTCAGTAACGACGTGGACATGGAGGAGGACCACTTCACTAACGGAGTGACAGAATCGTCCTCCAATGGTTTCCTGAACGGTACCTCTAAACACGCCGCAGAACCCGACGACTGTGATGCCGACATGGGTGGGTAGAGAGTGGAGACAATAAATAGTTGTTAATCTCAAATGTTTATTAACCGTGAAGCAAGTTGTTTGATCAAGCTGACTTTTAGCAGACTCTTTACCACATATATGTCAAACTCAAGGCCCGCGGGCCAAATGTGGCCCTCGTTGACATCTTTTCTGGCCCCCAAGATGACATCTCAGAAATCTTTGATTATGATGTTGAAAGCTCAACAGAGAACATCAAATGAGACCAATCAAACTCTTGTTGAGGAACCTGTGACCAAGAAAAGATGCTGCTATCTGATTTGAGTTGTAGTTTTTTTTTTTTAATTGGCCCTTAGTTTGAAAAAGGTTTTAATTTTGGCCCCTTTTTGTAAGTGAGTTTGACGCCCCTGCTTTAGCAGATGAGGTCTTTTCCAGCACTGGGTGTAAGAACTGAACAGTGAACCTCATGTTAAGGAGCTTCACTGGAGGGGGAAGGTGCTACTAGTTTGATTTAACTGAGAGTAATCGTAAGTGAACTGTCTGCAGAGGTGGAGTCGACTCAGTCCAAGAGGCAGCTGTGCGGCGGGAGCCAGGCGGCCATTGAGAGAATGATCCATTTCGGCAGGGAGCTCCAGAGTATGAGCGAACACCTCCGCCGAGAATGTGGCAAGAACTCCACCAACAAGATGATGTTG
Source organism: Hypsolebias longignatus (assembly GCA_031762435.1). Lineage (NCBI taxonomy): Eukaryota > Metazoa > Chordata > Actinopteri > Cyprinodontiformes > Rivulidae > Hypsolebias > Hypsolebias longignatus. The sequence continues at coordinate 34,466,180 of JARVGV010001740.1, read as the reverse complement.
AAGGTGACACATATCTCAAAGCTTTGTTGTTAATGTTTAGATTGATTAAATGTCTGAGCCATTTGTTATGAACTAGTTTAACTAAATCCAAATCTTTTTTTATTTTAATTAGAGGAAATCTACTAAAAATATATTTTTTAATAATTTTGCACAATATCATTGTTCCTGAGAGTAAAAATACTTGAGCAGGCGATAATAAAACATCAGTTTAGAAAATGATAAAGGCAGGAGAAAATGCACAAACACATTCTGGAAATGTGTTTTCTTTATGACACTTAATGAATGAAGCATCAGAGTCCCTGGTGGCTGTTACTGTGCTGAGATCAGTAATGTCTGTTAGAATATATCTACAATATTAGCAAATGAGCAGGGATTTTAAAATAAAAATGATCTGCAGACTTTCAGTAAATCCCACTAAAACGTTCTGTTCTTTCAAAATGTCTCGTAAACCGTTCAGGACTATTTGTTTAAAAGGACCTAAATAAGTTTCTCTGTTGTATGTTAACCTGCAGACTATATTTTTTTACTAAGGTGACATCTATTACACTTTTTATGAGATGGATTTGATGGAGTGGAGACTCTGTAGTGTACTGTAGTTGTCGGACAACATTTGAAATCAAATGTTAAAAATGTGGAGGACCGAGTGGGAAACGTGTCGTTGAGAAGCTGCAGTCGTAAAACTGCAGGAGGATTTGCAACATGGTTAAAGATGGCTGCAAGTTGTCTTACGTTTAGTGACATGTGAATTTTGCTGCAGGATGCGTTCAGCCTGCTGGCCTACTCTGACCCCTGGACCAGCCCAGTGGGCTACCAGCTGGACGCCGTTCAGAGAGAACCGGTCTGCTCCACCCTCAACAGTGCAATATTAGGTATCGTTGGCATGTTCATCACTTTTGAGATGTGAAGTTCTTGACATGGACAAGCTGTTCTGATGAGAAAATCACGAGGGCAGAACGCAGGTGCGGAGTTTTACAGCATGTTGTGACATCGTCGTCCTCTTTTCTTTTCTTCTCCAGAGACTCACAACCTTCCCAAGCAGCCCCCCCTGGCCCAGGCAGTGGGTCAGGCTGCCCAGTGCCTCGCCATCATGGCACGAACTGGCATCGGCTCCTGCGCCTTCGCCTCTGTGGACGATTACCTGCACTAACCATATGCCCCCCCCCACACACACACACACATACATACACACACACACATACATACACACACACACTTACACACACACAAGCATGCGCTCAGAGGGCTGGCCAGAAATGTCTTCCTCCCCTCTTCCATCTATGTAGTCCTGTTAGCTGAGGAGAACTTCCTCCATAAGACCTGTAGAACGTTGTCCATCTCCGTCGCTGCTTGTTCTGCTTCTACAAACCAACACGAACGCCACGGAGGGTCGGGAGTCATTTCTGGGCAGATGTTTGGCGTTCACACCACATACATTTAAATACACGCAGAAACACCACCCCCTCCTCCGTCATAAAAAATGTTACGCCTTCCCCTCTGTTGTCCCGTCCTTCAGCCCCCGAGGCTGCTGCATCCTCTTGACTGACAGCGGGGGAACGGCAGCAACTTGAAAACACCGAGCTGAACTCGTGGCCTCACGGCTGCAGCCCCTGCACGCGCGGGGGCATCAAGGCAGGGTGGGCAGCTTGACAAAACCATTAGTGATCAAACATAAATGTTGAGGGAGATAAAAAATAAAATGAGACCTGTGGCCATCACAGCTGATGCTAACTGAGGTTAGCATGGCTTCCCAGGAGCACATGCACACGAACATGGGGGCTGACACCTGCTGAGGGCGCAGGTTTGAGACCCTCTTCACTGAGGCTCGCTGAGCGCTCGAACCGCAGCTATCAACAGCGCTCCACCCCCCCTCTGCACCAACTCCACCGCCCTCGTCCCACCAGGATACAGGCAGATCCGCATGTGGACTCGGTACTTGGAAGAAGCCGGACAGAATCTGCAAGTCTCAACTTGACGTTCCCCGTTTTTAATCTTTTTTTTTTTTTTTTTCAGCAGAATGATGGGGGGTCGGAGTTTACCCAGCTTTTTGTTTTGTTGAATTAATTTTTTTTCAGGTTTACAAGGCATGGTGCAGACAATAATGATTATTATTCTAATTATCATTACATTAATTATTGTTGCATTCACAGTATATTTGTTGAGCGCCAGCAGCAGCAAGTTCCACCCACTTATTAATAAAGGTCCCAATTCCACCGATTACCAGTGACGAGCGTGTGTACATGTTAACATTTCTATAAGAATTTAACAAAATGGAACTATATCAATAGAGTGACATATTTAGTTATCAAAAAAACTACGAAATCATTAAAAAAAAAAAAATCTTTTAAATGTTTGTACTGACACCAGCAACCCCTGAAATGTGCTGGCTCTTCCCTTTCTGTTGCCTTTTTCACTCCAGGGCTGCTACAAAAGCAGAATGTTGACAAATTTGATGATTTGTTGGACGGAGTCTCATCAGGAAAAACCTTCAGACGCTTCTGAGCAAATCATTCACCCTCCTAAATCCATGACGCACAGCAAGCATTTATTTTATTTCCATATTAATTTTTGAGCCATAAGAAAACTGAGCCAAAATGGCTTTTTCATTTATCCTCCTGAACTCTAGCTGACCCTTTGCCTCATTAATAAATGGACTTGAGTTTTCTGAACTGCATTAGTATCAAAATAACAGGATAATTAAAAGTACTCGTTGCAAAAAGACATTTTAGATGAAAATATGAGCCAATCTACTTGTTAATGCTAAAGAGAAACGGTGAATAAATATCAGGGACCAAACGGTGGTGGAGTGTCAAAGACCGAGCTCCACATTCAAACGTGGCTTTTTAAAACGTCTGCTAGAACATGATTATTCAACACGCGTAGGTTTTTAATTCTATCCGCACACTTTGTTCAAAAATCTGAGCGCAAATACAAATTGTCACTTTTTGATCCCAGACGGCGCTTTCATGGCTGTTGTCGTTGTTGGATGCATTTTCAACTATTAAATTTATTTCTCTAGCACCAAGTCACAGCAGACGTCATCTCACGGCACTGAACAGAAACGTTCACTTGGTTATTGTCAGCCAGTCGTAATTTTTTTAATTTAGACATTTATGAGAAAATTCTTCTACAGATTTTGTTTCATACATTTTTTGACCAGTCTTCATGACTTTGCAATGAGTAGCTTGAAAAAAAAAAATTTTAAAATATAAAAAAAAGAATACATTTTGTTATCAGGGTTTTTAAAACTGATGTTTAAAAATGTTTTTATTTTTAATCCTCTACTGCTGTGCTCAGTTTGCCCCAGCTACCACCCCCCACAAAACCCTGTAAACAGTTTAAACCTGAACAAGTCTGTCAGTCGAACGTGCATCGTCCCAGAACAAGCACCACATTAAAACAAAATGCACGTTAGCTTTTCTTTTCAGCAGGACTTGTATTTTGTTGTTACATGTTTTCTGTTTACCCAGTTCACAGAATCGGCTAAAGAGCTGATCAACTTTTCACCAGTTCTGATGTCGATGTCATCTGTTATTCTTTTCGGTAGCATTCAGGCATCAGTCTGCCTGTTAAACGCAACTCCTCCCTGAAGGGAGAATTTTATGAAGCTTTCAGTTCATTCTGATTCTTTTGTGCAGAAAGGATAAAGATCAATCAGTATTGTCAACTGCACTGTGGCTAACATGTTATACCAAATATTTTACACGGCAGAGGCGTTAGACCCATCATCTTTAAGCCTAGCTCCCTTTAGGGGTCCAGAGTTTGCAGTACTCCTCAAGGTGAAACTGAGCGTTTCTGTATTTTGTTTTCCTCCTTTTATTTATTTTTATTTCTTTTGCAGATCAGTCACAGCATTGTTTAAAAAAAAAAAAAAAAAAAAAAAAAGGTCTTAGACAAAGTGTCTGTTGTCTCCGAGTACGGTCTGAAACCTATGCATGCCATAGTAAAAGTGGTGGTAAGATCAAGTTAGATGTCTTTTATTCTTTTTGTTGCTCCTTTTAGCCAGTTCACGGTGTTTAAGGAAAGATGTCAACCAGTAAGTTGTCCACTGCTGTGTGTCCATTTGGATTTTTAAAAAATGTGCAATTTGTGTGAGGGTGCAAAGATTTATATTAAAAACCACGAATAACGACGGCACTTGTGTGGATGCTGCGTGACGCCTGAAGCTCGAGTTTTTGACCTGCTTTCCAGGGAATTTGTGGATTCGGGGCGGTTTAATCCCAGATGACGAGTAGTCTGAAGATAATCCCGTAAATCCATTTTCTCAAGCTGAACACAAAGGTGGAGAGACGGCATCTGTGGCTTTTATGAAGTTCATCACCCTTAAAGTAATTTCTCAAGGTCAACATCTCACAAATATACACTTGTGTCTGAATCATGTGACAGGACTTCAGGAGATTTCAGATGATTTCCTTTTTCTAATGAAAGTAATGAAGTGTTGCATGTGCACGGTGCTGTGCACAGTTGCAACACATTTTCCAGTTTAAAATATCAAACACTAGTTGACAACTGCAAAACTGATAGAAAAAAAGCAGATTGGAGGTATTTTATATAGAAATGCATATCGCCCACCAGCATGCCAATATTTAACTTGTGGGATCTGTTGGCCCTCAGCGTATGTGCTGGGGTGACTTTCTGCTACTACCACAGATGCTGGTCCTAACATTACTCATGAAAAAGTGAATTTATTTCAGTAATTCCACTGAATTATTTTCATTCATTACACACAGACATGATTTCAAATGTTTATTTTAATGTTGATTATAACTGAACTAATGAAACGCTCCAATTCAGTATCTCAGAAAATTAGAATACAGTATTAAGACCAATAAAATGATTTTTTTAAATGTTCAAATGAAAAGTATGAGCGTGTACAGCATCAATACTTAGTTGTTGCTCCTTTTGCCTGGATTACTGCAGCAATGATGTGATGTGGAGCATCAGTCTGCGTCACTGCTCAGGTGTTCTGAGAGCCTCTGATAGTGGCCTTCAGCTCTTCTGAATTGTTGGGTTTGGTGTATCACATCTTCCTCTTCACAACACTCCATAGATTTTCTCTAAGGTTAAGGTCAAGCGAGTTTATTAACCTTTATTTAAGGCAGCCTTACATGCACTTGATCTGTGGGAGGAAACCAAGAGTACCCGGAGAAAACACATGCAAGCACAAGAACATGCAAACTCCACGCACAAAGACCCAGGACCTTCTTGCTGTGAGGCAACAGTGCTAACCGCTGCGCCGTCGTGCTGCCAGTTAAGAACAGGGATACCATGGTCCTTAAACCAGGTACTTGTAACTTTGACACTGCAGGTGCCAAGTCCTGTTGGAAAATGAAATGTGCATCTCCATAAAGTTGGTCAGCAGCAGGAAGTCTCTAAAACTTCCTGGTAGACGGCTGCGTTGACTTTGGACTTCAGAAAACGCAGTGGACCAACACCAGCAGATGGCATTGCCCCCCAAACCATCAATGACTGGAAACTTGTCACTGGACCTCAAGCAACGTGGATTCTGTCTCTCCTCTTCCTCCAGACTCTGGGACTTTGATTTACAAAGAAAATCCTGATGCATGCTCAACCCAGGTAGAAAAACCTAAAATAGCTACCGGTACATAGTTTATAAATAATATTCTGATTGTTGAATCAGTGTATTTTATAACCTAGGTGGTTGTTGGGTGTGATTCTATTGATGTAGCTACAACTCTGAAGATGTAGATTTTATTTGACAAAAACTACAGTAATTTTACAAATATAATCCAAATTACCCACCTTAAAGTGGATCAAAACCAAACCTTATCCTGATGGTTTCACAAGATGCTTAAAAAATAAAAAAAAAGAGCTGCTCAAGCAGAGACATGTTGAACCAGTTCATTCAAGGGTTCTGTTCTGGACATGTAAAGGGTTTTAATTTAGCAGTAATCTTCTCCACATTCAGTCTCTTCACGGTCCCAAACTGCTTCCTTCTCATTTCTGAGATGTCCTCAAGAAGTCAGAACTCTGAGCTCACAGCCTGGTGTGGAGGTGGTCTTCTGACCCAGTTCATGGTTCTGATAAATCAAATTCTCTGTTCGTCTTGTCAGCAGGAGGGAACCTTCCGTTTCTGGATCCACCTCTTCTTTTCCTTAGAGGCTGGAAAAACCAGGAGATCATATATAAAAAAGTGTTGCAATGTTCAAACAACCCTTTTAGGGTCTGGCCATTTTCTGTATTTAAATACAAAAAAAAAAAAGGCTTAGGAGAAAGGAAGTTGAATTTAAAAGTCGGGGTTCATAAGTGATGCAACACTCTTCTGGATTTATCTCCTCAGCAGCAATTTTTAAATTTTCTGAGGCTGCGAGCAGCTCTGCTCGTCCGTTACTTTGTGCGTCGTCTGACACGTTCGCAGCAGAACATCGTTGGTCTGAATGATTGCACGCATTTACAGGAACAGCCGGACAGAAATCTCTACGATCAGTGAACTTACCCCAGTCTTTCTTAATAAACTGAACAGCCGGTCTTTTGTTCTTTCCCGTCTTGTTCTGCAGGGAGAGAAGCTCGTTATCTGGAAGAGACAAAAACATCAAACATGAACAACATGGTTACGTCAGGCTGACGGAAAGCTGAATGTCCACATCGTGTCTGCAGCAGGACATCCAGAGGAGAGGACGCCTCAGAGACGAGACGTCGCTGTATAAAACTCAAACTGAGACAGATCATAGTCTTTACAAACTTCTGCCACAGAGTGCAGCTTACACATTATTACCAATAATTTATACTTTTGAACAAATAAATCAAAGGCTGTTCGATTCTGGACAAAGAACAAACAGCAGGATTCATTCTGATGAAAAGTCTCAGAAAAATGCAAATACAAAAATACATTATTTGATTTACCGGTACTCGATTTTTCCCCCACTTCAAAAAAGTTACATTAATATATATATATTTTTTTTAAGTACATAATTGTAGTTTTGAACAAAGCAGAGGATATAATTTTTTTTGTTGTGGGTTCTTCTTATTTATTTTATTTTCAAGGTAGCACTATAAAAATTAAAATATAGAACTTGAGTATCTTTTCAAGAGAAAAACAACTTGTTTGTGCATTTCGTGGAAGTTTCTGACCATCAAGTTTAAACAGATAAGCTTGTAAATCTAAAAGACAAGTTAAATTAAAGTCAGATTTTAGATCAGAATTCAGATTTGAAGCAGCAGCATGCGTCCAAAAGAAAAAAGTCATTTTGGGTAAATGTTCAGTATTACATCATCTGTATCAGTATTACGTTCATCATCATTACATCATCATGTTATTGTTCATCACTCTGTTTAAAACAGGTCTCACTTGTGAAAGAGTCCTCGAGGCTCAATGAGACTAACCTGTAGAAATAAATGTTGACTAAATGAACATCATTTGGACATTACATGGTCCAGATGACTCGATTTAACCTTTTATGTTGTTCAGTATTTTTAGGATTTCTTCAAAAAAAAAAAAAAAAAATCTTCAAACTGAGTTCAAAATTAATTGTAGAAAATAACATGAATATTATATTAATGTTTTTTCAACAAATTCAGCTGTTCTAGTTTATTTAGTTGGTAGAGCCGTTGCTTCTCAGTGAAAAGGTTGCTGGACCGAATCCTGGCCGGGGACGTTTCTGGGTGGAGTCTGCATGTTCTCTGCATGTGTGAGACCAAAAACATGTTAATCCCAGTCCCTAGGTGTGTGTGAGTGTGAATGGTTGTCTCCATGTGTCCTTGTGATGGACTCACTTGAGACATGTCCAGGGTGTCCCCCGCCTCTCACACGGTGACTTACTGGATATGGACACCAGTGACCCAGAAAGGAAGAAGTGGGTAAAAATAACGGGTGGATGGATGTTCAGTCAACCTCTGCTACATTTGATCAGAAGAAGGAAGTGCCATGTGTTGTCATCAGTGCATGTTACCAAACAATGATGACATTAGTTCTCTGCATTTAACCCATCACACTTGATACACCCCGGTGGAGCAGTGGGCAGCTCTGTAAGTCCCCGGGGAACAGTTAGGGATTAGGCGTCTCGCTCGGGGACACCACGACGTGGTAACGGCTGGGAGTAGAGCAACGACTTTCTGGTCCCTTGTCGGCTGCCCTATTAGCATTCTCTGTCTTTAAATATCAGCGCTGCAGGACCATTGCGGCCTTCTTACTTGTGCCCCTGCAGGTTCCTGGTCCGTACAGCCGTGACTGGAGGAAATCCTCTGCAGCCTGCTGCTGGAAGCACGACTCCTCTCTCTCAGTCACCGTCATCACAGTGTAGTTCCCCTGAAAGCTGACAGACGAGACACAGAACGTGCGCTTGATCAGCTTTACTTGAAACGTGAACATATCAATTAAAATGTCACCTGACCAGCGTGATTAAAAGAACGTAATTGGAAGTGAATAAAAACGTTTTAGGTCGGATAGTCTCATCTTCCAGAAGTTTTGTCAACTATCAGAAGAAAGGTTTATTTACATACTCTCTGACATGTGACGATCTTTTTCTTTTCTTTTCAATTTTGCCCTCTGCTTCCTTCACCCGCTCCTCTTTGGCTGTGTGAGGAAAAGTTGAATTAGGAGAAGTTCTACTGATCTGTTTCTCATCCTAACTGTAAGCCAAAACGTGAACAAGCTAAGAAAAGCCATTCTCCATTACCTTCTTCCTCAGACTGTTTCTGCTCCCTGGAAAAAGCAAAGAGCAAAAGTGAGACCTGACACAATCAGAGGAGAAAATGTGATTTCACAAGGCAGCAGAAAGAGCCTCAAATAGTCTTACTTTGAAGGAGTCGAGTCGATTTCCTCTAACACTTCAGCTGGTAGGAGTTTTCTTTTCTGTGGGGAAATAAAATTAATGTCAAGGAGGAAAAAGACACACTTGCAGTTTATAAGAGTAAAATGTCAGCTTACAAACATCCCATGAAATTCTCTCAAACAAAAAGGTTTTATAATGTGGCTAATATTAAAATAGGTTGGCTACTTTCATATGATTTTTAAGAGAACATCAGTGCAGGAGGATATCTTTGTATATTTAGGTAAAGTTCACAATTGTTTGGACCCATTTGTTGGACATTTTGTTGTCTATGTAGCAACCAATTATTAAAACAAGAAATCTTTTAACTCAAAATCTCTATGACCAAATTAAGACATTTCACCAATTCAGTTCATTCATATAGTGCCAAGTCACAACATAAGTCATCTCAGGGCAATGAACAAAAACATCCACACATATAAATGTCAATTGGTAAAGTCATCTATATAAGGAAGGAAGCCAAATAGAACAAGAATAATTTAACAGATTTTTTTTTCAAGTAAGCAACAAGAAGTCACAGATTTTCTAACAAGCTTAGATTTTTGTAAAATAAACCTCACTGGATGCAGCCAGGCAGTACGATAAAAAACTAGCTTTTCTTCAGTAACATTAGATTTGGCTAATTTTAAAATTCTAGCCGACTCGAAAGTTCATACTCAATAATCCAGGTCATCAAATCTGATCATTCTCAATCAGGTCATCTGGACAGTTTCTTTTTAGTAGAAACGTTTCACCCTCACTCCAGAGG
>JARVGV010001740.1:34256957-34269435 GCA_031762435.1 Hypsolebias longignatus | reverse complement strand
CTGCAGAGGAAACTCATTTCAACCTCCTGTATCCATGATCTCATTCTTTCAGTCTCTACCAGAGTTCATGACCAGAGTTGAAGGTAGGAACGTAGACTGACCTGTAAACAGAGAGCTTTGCCTTGCAGCTCAGCTCCCTCTTCACCACAATGGACCGGTACAGAGTCCACAATACTGTAGATGCTGCATCAATCTGTCTGTCAATCTCATGCTCCATTCTTCCATCACTCGTGAACAAAACCCTGAGATACTTGACCTCCTCCACTTGAGACAGAACCTCACCCTCGACCTGAAAAGATCAATCCACCATTTTCTGACTGAGGACCATGACTTCAGATTTGGAGGTGCTGATTCTCATCTCAGTCACACTCAGATGCGATGGGATTGGGGGCTCGTTGTTACGAGCTGTTCAGTCCCTAAACAAGCGATGCAAGAGTTTGCTTCACATTGCCGGCAATAATTCGGACCCCTTCAGGGTGGGATTTGGGCTTTGCCACGGCCGACTGGTGTCACCGATTCTGTTCATAACCTTCATGGACAGAATTTCTCGGTGCAGCCAGGGGGCAGAGGGATTCCCTTTTGGAGGTGTCAGGATTCATCTCTGCTCTTTGCAGATGATGTGGTCCTGTTGATCTTCAGCCCTCACTGGAGCAGTTTGGAGCGGAGTGGGAAGCGGCTGAGAGAGATGATAATGAATTTATTTCCAATTGTTTCCTAACTGAGTCAATAAGACAAAATAAAAGAGAAAATTAAAATGTGAAACTAATATAATAAAATGTAATATTAAATAAAATATATTAATGAGATATAAGGAATTCATAATCGCAAGGACAATGTAAAATAATGGCAAGGACACCTTTTGAATTGTTAGTTCAATAGGTTTAAAGAACATAATACTTTTAATTATCAACAAAGATGTTCTGATAAAACTGAACTTGGTCTTTGATGTTTTCTCATTAATAAAAATCCAATATTCCATACATTTGCCCACCTTTCCTGTCCAAGTTAAGGTTTGATTTTGTGTTGTGATAAAACTTAAAACTATTAACAGTAAAGTCTAGAAGACAGAAAAAATTAAAGTAACATTAAAAAAATACATCATTGGTAGAGAATGGCTGCCAACTTCAAGATGTTTGTTTAGAAGCAGAAACAGAGACCTCCATGGAAGAGCTGTTTGTTTTAGAAAATGTTACATTTTAATGTGAGGTTGGAAACAGCTGGATTTGTTACAGTCACACTTCTTATAACCCCCAGGAGGGTCGAACTAATCAGACCTGAGCTGTTTCACCTGATAAGAAAACCACTAGATCAGTAAGAATATCGGGTTCTGGCTCTGAGAGAATAATGGGAGCTTCCAGGTGGGATGGAGACTGTTAGTAGATGGACTTGGTCCTGCTGGGTGCATCCTCTGTTGCTACAAAACATAATTCACATGGACAATAGGATTTTCAGAGATGTACTAAAGCAGATTAGCATTATCTGTTTGCCCCTAGGATATACAGCCTTATTTAAACTTAGCTAGACATGTGAGGATTTCATTATGGGTCTGGTAGCATGACAGAATGGTTTGAGGAGATGAGAACTCAGAAGGATGCTAGTAGTGTAAAAACAGTTGATGTCAAATTAAATTATACTTGGATTTAAAATAATAATAAATACAGTGTTTCAGTTTTTTAAAATTTCTACAGAAATGTCTTTTTAGTGTGGATGAAAAAAAAAAAAAGCTCCTGTGCCACTTTTCATCTAACAAAGTTAAGTCAGGTCCTCTGGATGTATTTAAATAAATAAATAAATAAATAAATACACGTCGAAATGTTTCGTCTTTAATCCAAAATACTTCTTCAGTCTGAGGGGCTGTAACAAACTCAATCTTGTTAACAGCACCTTCTCATGGTGGATCAATCAGTTTATTGATCAACCATCAAACTGGTTGATCCAAAAGACTTATTCAGTCTGAGGAGCTGCAACAAACTCAGTCTTATAAACAGCACCATCTCACAGTGGGCCAAAGACTAAACATTTCAACATTTTTTTTATTTTTTTTTTATTTTTTTAATCTGTCCACATGACCTGACTCAATTTTGGTAGATTTTTCTACCTGGACTATTGAGCATGAATTAGGATATCATATTTTACAAAAAATAAAATCACCTGGAGGCTACCTGGACTACAACAGAACCAGGGAGGAAGCACCTGTCCTTGTTATCAAAGGGAGAGATGTAACTACTTCCTGACAGGTGTTCCCCGGTGGCAGCTGGGAATCAGGTGAGCTGTAAACCAGCCAACTGTTCAATAATCACCTTGTTAAAAAGCAATCAGTTATCCTTGTAGCCCTGCGGTCGGATTACGCTCTTTAGAACCTGCAATTACTGTCAACCCACGTGTCCTGTCCGTGCTTTCAGAGATATTTCCTGTTCCTGTAGTACGATGTAAAACAAACTAGTCGAGTGTTTCATTTTGCTAACAGTGCTGCCTGCAACCTGTTGAATGTGGCACCACCTGCAAGGCTCTTCTTTCAACTTTACTGCGGCCCAGACCCCCACAAATATATCAAAACGACCGGCTCGGCCCCGTGATGTGTGCCATTACTTTTACTGAAGTTTTGAGTTACCATGGCGACAAAATTAGCCAAAAAAGATGCACTTTTTTCTCATTGAAAAATAACTCAACAGCTTTTAACTACTGAGGTCACATGACCTAAAATGGTCCCTGAATAAAACTCAGTAAGTCATCGAACAAACTCTTCTTCCCACATCCTTTAAGATACACAAATATTTTACATTTCAAAACAAGCATTTTTTTTTCTCTGTTCATATCTGGTGTAGCTGTAGGAGTTAGGGTTAAATCAGTCTTTTTTTTTTTTTTTTCCAGAGAGATTTTAAGCTGAAATTTGGTGATGGTAGCTGAGAGCAATGCCCAATATATGTAATAAAAATCCAAGATGGCCACCAAAGCAAAATTTTAATGGCTTTAACTCCACTATTTTTTTTACATACAGAGCTGAAATTCGATATGTAATAGCTGCGAATGTTCTCCATCACGTTGAATCCAAATCAAATATCCAAGATGGCCACCATAGTGTTAAATATAAACAAAATATACTATAACTTGAATTTCTTTTCTCCATACTGAGTTGAAATTTGGTATAGAGGTAGCTGAAAGAGAACCCCAACACATAGTACCGGTACTGTAAAAAACAAAATATTAAAATGGCCGCCATGTGGCAGTCCCCAGCAAAGTTTGTTCAGGAACTTTCTGTGTATTTACACATGTACTGTAGTGATTTTGCAAGTGAACTGTTTCTGAAAGTTAAACAATTTGTTGAAGTGTCATATTCTCATGTTGAACTAACAATTATTTGTTTTCTTGAGAAATATCCAGCTGAACAAACTACAACTGAAATTGTTGCACTTTAATTTGTTTGTGATTGTCAGAACTCTGAATCAGTTTAACTTTAAATATGATTAAAAATAGATTAAAAAGTATTATTTGTGAAATTGTCATAAACGGGACTTTCATGCAAACAGCAGCCGTGCCATTTTTTTTTCCATTTTGTGTTGCAGACTGTTTTCTGCACATTTCATATTTAATTCAAACATCTGTTCAACATGTACCATATTTTCCACCGTACACGTCGCATCAGTCCAAATATGTCTAATAAAGTGGAAAAATCCAAAGATGTTGCTTCACTGTTTACATTGTGTTGCTGTTTATGTTGCATCTATTTCTGTTTCCCCGCTGACAACTTGGAAAGGTGGGCCGGTGTTGTGCCAAAAAAATTGATTGGCTATCAAACGGTGGCCATGGAAGCGTGTACAGGAGGCTTTTAACAAGAATTTAACAGGATTAACACTTAAAATTTAAAAACAATTATTTGTTTGCTCAAAATTATAGTAAAGCTGTGTCTCAGTTGAACTTTTACTTAATAAATGCACTTTGACTGTGAAATTAGCTGCATTTTGTGGGGCAGCACAGCGAAATGAAGCCGATTTGACGATCGCTGCAGGTGACCTGGACGAAGGTGGTAGATTATGGCAAGCTGATTGTGTCATTAATAACCACTTTTACCTATTTCATGACACAACAGCATGCCATACCACTCGTGTGCCATCTAGCGGCTGAAAATGGTAGTGCTCAGTATTTTTCATTCAGAATGAACACAGTCATATCTCATCCAACAATATTGTTTAAATATGAGAAAAAAAAAACATAATTAAGTCGCTTCTGCATATAAGTCGCAGGGCATGTAAATTATGCAAAATAATGTGACTTGCAGCCCCAAAAGTACAGTAATTCAGTGCATCTGTAAGTTGTAACATTTAAGGAGAGTTTTAAAAGCGTCGCCTGAAATGACAGACGGGTCGTAACTTTTAGCTGTGCAGGAGTCGACAGCAGTCACATAACAAACACAGATACAGTTACTGACATCTGTTGTGATGTTTGGCTCTGATCTGCTGTGTGTCCAGCTGACCATCAGGCATGAGCCACGGGCACACAGCGGGGACAGAGAGACGGTCCTGGCACGGTCCAGTCGGGCCCTGGCGCCACCAGCCGCTCAGAGATTGATCCCCACGTCACGGTCCATTTGTTGAAAGGAGGCTACGAGCTGGCAGCTTCTCAGGGAGCTTTGCTGGCACCCAGAGCTTTAACCACCGGGCCGGGCCAACACTAACAATTCTTCTGGCACCGCTGCTCCATCAACAGGCTGAGACATTTTTTAATCCCTCAAGGAGGGATGGTGTTTGTGATGTTGATCGTGGTTTTTGTTTTTAACTTTCTTCTTTTTTTTGTTATATTTCTGTCACAAATATTGTAGATTTTTATCTTGTTTTCTTTCAGTTTTATGGTTTATTTCTTCAACATGTTTAGTTCCAGGTTTTCAGGTGTTTCCTTCAAGCTCATTATTGATATTTTCTGCTTCATGAGGTTTGTTTAGCAGTTTCTTGGTTTAGCTGGTTATCTTTATCTTTCAGCGTCCTCCTCCATAACCCTCTGTCCTCTGCATCTTCTGTCCTCGCTTCAACTCCATGTCCTCTCATGGTTCTTTGATTTACTTAATATTCTCCTTTTATATTTAAATGTGATCTTCTTGCTTCTGAACCCTGAAGTGTTTAATATTTATTCTGCAGATTTAGAGGCACAGGTAAAATACTTTGATAACCACAAAAATACTTAAAAAAAAAAAAGTAAAGTTAAAAGTTAAAGTAAAAAAGTTTAAGGAGGTGTGTGAATTATTAAATGTTCTTAAAATATGTAAAAATAAACTTGGTGGTCAGAGTATAAAATAAAAAGTGTTCATCATCACCCTCCAGGATTACAACGGGGCTGAATAAATGTCAGAGCACTGGGGGTCTGGGGTCATATCAGGGCAGACATGCAGAATTAAAAGAGTCAGCCTCTTTTTATGAGCAGCTACACTAGATTTGTGATTGCTGTAATACGATGGAGATACAAAGTAAGCGATGCAATATTTTGTGTGCTTTATTTTATTCCAGGAACAAAAAATGACTTTGTCTGTACAGAAATTTTGAAATGAAGCAATTCTGATAATAGTTTATTTAATTATTTAATATTATGAATAAATGGCTGCCATCAGCATAATAAAGGGAAGCATTGAGCTTTGTGTAGACTAATGACACTGTTTTGTTGCAATCTGCTGCATTTCAGTGCTCAAGCAGCTGTAACACGGTTCAGCCACATGTTCTAACATGTGATCTAAATGTCAGCAGCCATCTTGTGTTGTGTGTTGTTTTTGAGAGGAAGACCCCAGTGAGTCTATGTTGATAACACTCTATCTGACTGCAGGGTTTTGAACATTGGTGTTCCACAGGGTTGTGTGCTATCACCACTTTTATTCTCTTTATGCATAAATGAGTTGCGACATAACAATGACGACGTCACATTAATTAAGTATTGATGATGATTTGGTCCAAGTTGCTGGTCTGAAATGTGTACTCCAACAGCCCTTCCTACTCCCAGCTCATAGATCAGCTCTCTGCCTGGTGTGATGACAGTTTTCTGGAACTTAATATCAGTTAAACCAAGGAGCTTTGTCTGGCAGGTAGACGGGGCAGCCAGCACCTGCATTCAGACCTTCTGTTATAAAAGGACAGGAAGTAGAGCAGGTGACTGAATCCAAATACCTCAGAACAATAATTGATAAGTTGACCTTTGAACCCAACACTGACTGTGTTAACAAAACAGCCAGACACTGTCTCCACCTTCTTTACAAGCTAAGGAGCATTAATGATAGCAAAAATACCTTGCAGATGGTTGGTGTACAGATCACTGGTCTAAAGTGTTTCCTTTAATATTGTCTCATGGAATGGGAACGTCCTAACCAGAGACAAGTTGTCCTGGGTGGTCAGTAAAATCACTGGTCATCAACAAATGCAACCTACAGCCCTGTGCAGTCAGGTTCAGGTCTACAATGACCCAACTGATCCACTGCAACCATTATTCAGGCTGGTACCATCAGGCATGGAGACTGCTGGTTCCTCTGCTAAAGAAAATGGGTACAAAGAGTCATTAGTTCTCTCTGCTGAGTGTCTTGATGCTGGAGTCCTATTGAAACACAGCCTCACACGACAAACTGTTGTCTGCTGAGAGGGTTTTACGTATCGTATATTTTAGAATTTTTTATTGGGTTAGCAAAGCTTTTTAAAGTTTATGGCATTTTTAACTTGTGCTGTGTATGAGCCAGATGTCAAATATAAATAAATCTCATGAAATGTTATGGACAACAAAGTTGTATTGATTTATTGATTGAATAGAAAATATAGTTTTGGATGCACTTTGCATGAGTGTAGCCCTTAAAGCTTTGGCAACAGATTAAATGAACAACAAACCCAAAGAGAGTCATTTAACAGAACACCATCCATGGATTTGCTTTGTGGACACTGACCCTGAAGACACAAGCAGAAACAAATCAGTCCGACTTTGAAGTCATTTTACAACCAAAAGCTTCGACCCCTTCAGTTTTCCGTTTGCAAAGCCGCCCCCGCAGGTTTATTATCTTGTGCATTTTCCTGAGCACACATGCGATTTAACAGAAACGAGTGGCAAATATTTGTCAAATTAGATGTAAACGGTCTGCGAGGTGCAGCAGAGGGTAAGCTCTGCACAGTCCCTTACAGGAAGACGGTTGCAGGTTCAACTCCTGGCTCAAACCAGTCTGTGTGAAGATTGCTCATTCTCCCAGTGCATGCAAGGGTCATCTCCAGGTGTTTCCAGTCTCAAATCCTTCAACGTGAGCTGTTGGGTGCCTCAAAGTATGAATGGCTGGTTTCATTCAAACGGATGCTGTTGAAAAGTGAGAAGTATTAAATAAATATTGAAACTATTGCACCAAAAACTCTTCGGTAAAACACAAAACAGTCGCCTTTACTGGAGAAACACAAACTTTAAAAACCTCCCACTGGCTTCCAGTTAAACACAAAATCAATATTTAAGTCCTTCATTCAGTTTTGAAAACTTTAAACTGCCCTCTGTTGTTCCGATGCTCATTGAACGCACCACAGCCCTTACAGTCACTGGACCAAGTCTTTTGGTGGAACAAATAAAGAATCTGTTCGTGGGACTTTCAGTCATTAAGGTCCAGTTTTCAGGTCCTTTTGCCACAAGAAAGCAGGAAACTGAAAACTAATCTGGTCTCAGTTATGCTCACAAAGTTGATTTACTTCATGTAGTTCACTGTTTTATTAGAATGTTCTCAAACTTACATTGTATTTGATTTTAGCTCAATATTTTCTAGTTGTTTCGTCCCATTTACAAATAAACTTTACCAAGTCATTGTTCCTCTGATGGTCAGATCTAACTGGCTGTGATTATTCTGCATATTATTTTTGTACACAGAGTATTTAGAGAAAATACAATTAAAATAAGATAGAACTATTGATCCCACAGGAAATTGTTGTGTTTAATTAATTTGATAATAATAATAATAATAATGATGAAATTAATAATAATATATTTTATTTTTATTTATTTATTTATTTATTTATTCATTTAATTTAATTTCCAATAAAAACACAAATACAATAAAAAATTAAAAACAAATATAAAATGAAAGGAAGCAGAAGAAGAAAATTTCTTAACATATCTGCTCCCTCTTAAACAAAATCAATTCAAACTATCAATTTAAACATAATCATGCTTATAGTTAATAAAACAAAATACATAACTCATCAAAATTCCATACTAACAAAATTGACATTAATCAGTTATATATACTGTATATTTCCAACAAAATAGTTTTTATCTTTTTCTTAAATATAAACATTGACTTCACCATTTTAACGTCATCTTCCAAACCATTCCACAGACCCATTCCCTGTATAATGGTGGACCGACCCTTTAAACTCGTTCTATACTTAGGTTTAACAAAAATATCTATTCCCTTCAAATTATTACAACTCCTCCTTTTTACAAAATATGTTTGAATGTTTGATGGTAGCATAAAACTAATAACTATAACAATAACAATAATAATAATAATTAATAATGATTATTATTATTATTTGCTTGACATTTTGAACTTATCAAAACATGGTCTATTTGTCCCTGGAAGGTCATGTATAGTGTATTTGAACAGAGACTTGTCCACCAATATGAATGATCCAACTTTGTTTGTTTAAGACGGAGGATTGGAGGCGAGAGTTTCCACAAAAAAACACAAACAGGCGAGTGACGAACACCAGACAAGAATCAGAGGACGGAGCTAAATTTCCAACTTTGAATCCTTTACAGAGGTGGAGGTCTCAGCGGAGACGACATGGACCAGAAAACAGAAAGGCCACAAAGCGACTCGTCATGGACAGTAGGCCCAAATGAACCACCGGTTCACCTGAGGAGCCAGCACAGTTTCTCTATTTCCATTAAATGAGTTTTCAAAATCTCAAAAGTTTCAGCAAGCACGAACTGAAGCGTTCTCCAGATGTGAGCAAACAGATCAGGGCCAGGTGTTGGATCAGCTCCACCTGCAAACCCTGGTGGGAACCTGTTCCAACAGCCCCACCTGTGTGGAACCGACTCTCTCTCAGCTCATCTGCAAAAACAAGGAGACAACGTTAAAGGACAAACAAAATAAACTGACTCCTCACCGGATCACTAACACTTATTTATACATATTTTTATTCAAACTTTTAGCAAAATAAAAGTGCAAAATGTTTCTGTCATTTGTTTTTAGTTTTGTCTTCACACACCTGATGGGCGAGATCTGAATACCCAGAAGAAAGGAGTGAATAATAAACAGCTCCAGCCTGAATGGAGAGTTGACTGAGTTTATTTACAGAGAGGATCAATGGCACAGGTAATGTCAGGAACCAGGTAGAAGACGAGATGTTCAGGAGGACTGCGTCCAATAAATCTTGTGCAAACAAGAAGTCATCCAGAGTGGATTGTAGTCTCTGGTGGGCGCGTGGTTCGAAGGTGAGGAAGACAGCTGAGGAGACCACAAGGAGGTTTCCAGAGGTTCACAGACCAGTCACAGGAGGTGCGCTGGAAATATCAAAAGACACAGGTAAGTAATTCTCAAGTCAAGAGAGTAAATGACCAGAAGCACGATGGCAGGTGATGCTCCAGTGGCGAGGAGAAGTCATCCGTTGCTCTTTATACTCTTGGTGTCTCATCAAGGAGATTGTTGAGGGTTGGCGCCACCTAGTGACCACAGGACAGAAGTGGAACAGGAACTCCCACAAAAGCTGCTTCGTCTACACACATTGATTCTTTCAAGAGTTTCTCCAACATATTCATGGATTTTTTTTACTGTTGTAAATTATTTATTTAAATAAATTCAGTATTCAAGTATTTTACTTTATTTCTACAAGATGTTCAACTTTATTGATCACGTTGAGCTGTCTGTGATTCTGTGGGCAGTTTTTTTTCAACCCCTTGTCAGTTCCCTCGTCTGTTTTTGGATCCAAAGATCTTAACTTGACAGTGTTTTTTCTCTGTAGTTATTATTTTACATTTTCACTTTTACTTTCTCTTTGAATAACATATTTTTTTTCTGATGAGGAAATACTGGAGGAGAATAAACCTCTAGATGTTTGAAGACGTAGAAACATTTCTAGGAGGTGG
This sequence comes from Hypsolebias longignatus, assembly GCA_031762435.1. Classification (NCBI taxonomy): domain Eukaryota; kingdom Metazoa; phylum Chordata; class Actinopteri; order Cyprinodontiformes; family Rivulidae; genus Hypsolebias; species Hypsolebias longignatus. Next base: position 34,259,355 of record JARVGV010001740.1, on the reverse strand, counting down.
TCAAACTGTTAAAAATATATATTTTTAATTAAGGAGGGGCACTTACACTTATTTCCATGACAGGATTCATGTCAGGTTGACATTTTGAAACGAGTCTTCATGTTCAAGCCAAAGAAAATTGGTGAATTAAAAAAAAGCCAGCATCAAATCAGAGCCCTTTCAGGCAGACACACAAATAAAAAATAGTTTTTTAACACAAGAGGGGCCCCCTGACTTTAAACGATGAGATCATTTTCTAATAATAAATGCTCACAGTCCCTTTCTGCATGTTCAGGACCTTGACAGGTCACGTTAGCATGTTGCTAGCTGCACATCTGAACCCACAAGAGGTTAAGAGCTAGTCTTCAGCTTCACTGAGCAGACTAACAGATTTAAATTAGTCTCAGTGACCATGTGCTCTTTCACTTCTCCAGCATCCATCAACCACAGTCTGCCTTTCTGAACTCACAGCTCATCCAGAGCTTGAACCCACGGACCAACGAGCGCTCCGGTGGCCGCTCGTCCACCGTGTGGTTCACAGTAATTGTCTTTGCGGCTCGTTTGCCTCTGGCTGAACTGCTCTGACCTTTTGGCCCTCAGAGTGATCTTATAATTACTTGTAGACTAGACTGCAGCAGTAAAGTGAAGGAACACCACAGTTCCTTCTGGACGTTCTTTTTTCCCACGTTTTGGACAGGAGTGTAATCTGGGAGCTGATTTTAAACTTAATGCTCTGAAACATTTCTAGATTCTGTTTTCACCATTCAGGAAGGACTAATTCCTGGATTTATGCTTCCAACGCTGAGCTGCTGCTGCAGTTTATTGGGAGAAACTTTAGCGTTTTCCATGAATGTTACTTTCTGTTTGTGTAGAGCTTCTTCATAAATAAAGTTGTTTTAGGAAAATAATCCGAGGAGGCCAGATGCATGAGAGAATACTCAGAAATGAGTCGAACTTTGTCTTTCAGAGAATAAATCACTTCCAAAAGACAATCAATAAATCACTTCCAAAAGACAAACCTCAGTGTTTGTTAAACAGATATAAAACGTTTAAATCCATCAGTCCTCACACAAACACACATTCTGCCTCCAGATGTGTTCAGCATCTGTCATCTTCAGCCGTGCACTCTGCAGGCTGTGTTGGGGACGTGTGTGTTTTGCTCAGAGGGTGATGAATAGCTTTTGGCCGGTTCTCCGCTCAGACAGCCAGAGAGCTCTCCATCTTCACGGCCTTCCAGACATTTGTTAACACACAGCCCACCTCAGGCCCAGACGTCATGAATCACAGCCGTTTGAGCCGACGAGCCGTCTCTCAGACTCAACTTCTCTCTGTGCTTTTATACTTGAACAGTTAGAAGGTTAGCGCTGAAACAAGTTTACAATATTCTTCTAGGCCGCACGGTGGTGCAGTTGGTAGAGCCGCAGCCTCTCAGTTAGCAGGTCATTGGTTCAAATCCTGACCCGGGGGCCTTTCTGGGTGGAGTTTGCATGTTCTCTTCGTGCTGCGTGGGTTTTCTCCGGGTAGAAACAGACCAAAAACGTGCGTGTTAGGCTGATGGGCGACTCTAAAATGTCCCTAGGTGTCCCTGTGATGGACTGCTGACCTGTCCAGGTGTCCCCTGCCTCTCAGTGACTGCTGGACATGAGCACCAGTGACCCCCCCCACGACCCAAAAAGGAAGAAGCGACTAAAGATAATAGATGGATATTTTTCTATTAATCTCTCTGAAAGCCTTTTACACAGTTTGCTCAAGTTGCTGCTGCAAATCTTGAAGCAAAAATGTCTTGAGGTAAAAATACAAGATGTTTGCCTGAAATATATTGTTTGTAGTTCTTTATTTTTATTGTTTGTTTTAGCTCTTTAAGACCTGATCAAACTGTGTTTCAGTCTGAGTCTTCTTCAGACTGCGGCGCCTCTACAGACAGTGATGCTGCAGGTGCAGCAACGAGCGCAAACTTCATTTCATCCCACATTTCTCAACATTTGGCTTCATGGTAAACATTTAAAGGGATCAGTATGTAGTTGTTGAACGTGATGTGTGAAGTTCTAAGATTTTTGTGTATGTGTTCACAGCTGGCTGTTCTTTCCACCTCGTCGCTGTTGATTTTTTTTTATTTTTATTTTTTATTTTCTCTCTGAATCAACAGTGTTTTGCTTTTGATGCTGTTCAACTCATCTTTAGTCCAGTCCCTGAGCCTGCAGCCACTTTTACTGTAAGGATGTTTGTTTTTTAGACCACTCAGAGTTTATTTTAAATGAGATATTATTGCTCAATCTTACGCTTGAACTTCATTTTTATTTACAAATATGATTCTATGAAACATAGCGCAGTGTGACTAAAATAAAAAGTAGAAAATCATTCATTTAATTCAGTTACTATATTCATTGTGTAGTATATTGTATTAGTTAGAAAAACTAGA
>JARVGV010001740.1:34093986-34111051 GCA_031762435.1 Hypsolebias longignatus | reverse complement strand
ACCGGGGGTAACCTGTATATATATATATATATATATATATATATATATATATACAAGTGTATGTGTTTTCTAAAGTCCCCATGATTTTGTACATTCACACTGAAGCATTTAGGAGGCATTTAGATAAAACATTTTATTCAAGTCGTTTTTCTTTTTCATTAGTTCCAGTACTTGTCTGAGATTTTTTTTAACCTTAAATGAATTTTTATTTCACTGTTAAACTTCAAACAAAAGTGAGTAATCTTATAAGCATCTGTTCTTTAAATATGGAGAACAGCTTCTCCGTTTAAGTGACGCAAAAGAGACCGGTATCATTTCTGATCTTAGAAGGCTTTTTGGGCACTTTGTATATTGCGATGAATCAAGAATGATCAGAGATCTTCACCAGAGACAGACGGAGAGAGAAGATAAAAACCAGAGAGACACAAAGTACACGGTCAGTAATGGACAGACCGAGAAGATATGAAGCAGAAAACAGAAAGACATAATTATAAAAAGAAGGAAAAATTATGTGAACCGTGTTCAAATACTAATAACAAATTAGAGATCAATTATTTCAAGCAGACTTTGAAAATATTGTTCTGCCACCACAAAAATGAATGTTTAAAAACCAACGAAACATTTAAAGGCAAAAGAAGAGACAAGCCAGCTTGAAGACAGATGAACATGTAAAACACACACACACACACACACACATTTTTTTTATTTATTTATTTTTTATTTTATTCATTATTTTTTCTGTTTGGATTATAGAGAATACAAACACTTTGAGAGGATCAGTTTGTTCGATTCTTGTCTTCAGTCTCTTGTAATCAGCTCCTGCCTCCGCCACCTGTTGTCCTTCAGGTGTTTATCATCGTCTGTCGTTAGCGTCTGTATTTAAGTCTCTGTGTTCCTCGTGTCCGTGCATCGTCATCCAAGACGTTTGATTCTGTCTCTCTGTGTCTCCTCACTCCCCAGGAGCACTGCTGCCTCATTGGCCTGTTATTTTACTTTACCCTGTGAGTTCTCTGTGCCTGCACCACTGGCTTCATGCTCAGACTCATTACACTGTTGTGTCAAATCATCAAACATGTTTGGTTTCATCTAAAGACACAAGACAAAGGAATGTCTAAAGAAGAAATATTTTAATTTGTTCTTTTGAAAATCCAGACAGAAGTTGCTCAAAACACTCTGGTTACATTTAAAAACAGAAGAAAAAAATATCAGGGACTATAGATTATGTGAAGTTTCCACTGCAAAATGTGGACTTGAGTAAAATGTTAATCTGTGTATCATGAAGGGACCCCTTCTTTTATGACCTCTGACCTGCACTCATCTTTCCAGCACCTGTTTGGTGTAACAAGTCGTTCTTGACTGGATCCTGGTCTCGTTTAGGGATTTCTAATGGGAGACGTTTTCTAACGCTTCACACACTCAGATTTATTTGATCTCTTTACCGAGAGTTCTTAAACATCTCTAAAGTCATGAAAACAAACTTTTATTGAGAGATGAATTATGTTCTATTAATTGTGAAATGTAACTATGTTGAAAATTAATGCTCTTATCGTATTTTCTGGTGTTATGAGTTGCATTTTTTTTTTTTTTTTTTTTTTTTTCATAATTGGTCCTGAGACTTGGACGCTGAAGCGACTTATGTTTTTTTCCTCTTCATTATGCTTTTTTGGACTGATGGGACTTAAACGCAGGAAAATACTGTAAATGATGTAAACATTTATTTACAATATTAGTCAAATGGTTTAACTAAGTTTATCGCTCTTTGTTGTCACAGGAGACAGTCTAGAGATCCTGAACCTGGGTTGACCAGGAAAAGAGAAACTCCATCTTTGCAATCACAACTACATGATATTGTCAGAATCAGTGTCTAACACTAATTTGATGTTTGCTCATTAAAAAAAAGGACGCTGGCTTGTTTGTCTTTGTCTTTCATCATCTTTTGTCCAGTCTCTCTCCTTGTCCCTCCAGATTTTACTTTGTTTAGCCTAGTTTTAAAATGTACACGTAGTTTTGTCATGTGAAGTTCGGCAGTAGCAAATTTAAGAAAGTTAAAGCGAGCAATCATTTCTAACTTCAAGAGAAGTCCAGTTAAAGAATCACTCAAAATGCCACGTCGGTGGAAGTGGCTGAGTGGCTCGAGCAGTCATGCTCCAATACAAGAGTTAGGGGTTTAAATCCACAGGAAGTCACATGCTGAAGTGTCCCTGGGTAAGACCCCTCGTTGCCTCCAATGTGTGTCCCATCAGTGTATGAATGTGATAAAACACTGATTAGTCTCTTTAGAATGTGATTTGTTCAATTAGCTTGTAGAGTAGAGCACTATGAATGGGTAAATGAGGCACAGATTGTGTTGTAAAGCACTTTGACTATCTTAATAAGATAGAAAGGCACTATATACCATCTTTTTTGGCTTTTTTTTTTTTTTTTTTCACAATTTGTATTCCCTGCAACTTGTATGCCAAAACAACTTACTTATGGATATAGGGCAAAGCGACATATTTATGTATTTTCCCACTTTTTAGACATATTTACCATACCAATTTATTTATAGAGCACTGTAAACAGCAACAACCAAAGTGCTGTACAATAGAAACAAACAAGCACAGTGGACAGGAAAACATAAAATAAAAATATAGATACAAAAGCAACAGAAACTAACTAAAATGGTCAACACTGTATATTACAGAGGATCAAAACAAATCACACCGTGTTAAAAGCAAGAGAATAGAAATGGATTTTCAAGCAAGACTTAAAGACTGTGAGTGTGGGAGCCTGCCTGACACTCAGTGGCAACTCATTCCACAGTCTTGGACCTGCAACAGAGATGGAACAAGACGTCAGACTCCTTCTCATTGAAACTTAAGAAGTTTACAGCCATCCAGTCCCAGATGTCAGTCAGGCAGTCAAGAAGAGGTTGAATAGAGCGTGCACCTTTGTTTCTATTTGGACTGATGCAACGTTTACGGTGGAAAATATGGTAAGTACAGTCCATTTACCATTTATGTCACGCTCCAGCTACTGAGTCCATAAGATGAAGAGTATTAAACCACGTCTTAAAGCCATCGCCAAAACCTTTGGACAAAACGCTGACGGCCGCCTTCAATAGACTTCTGGGTCTCAGTCTTCCTCCTCTGAGGTTCTGCTGAGACCCGATCAGCCACACAGCCTAGATGCCTCCAAAGTCCTCGCTCCGAGTGCTCAGAAAATCAGTGTTTGGTTTGTCTGCGATGCTTTAACCTGATGCAAGCTGATGAATGCTCATTTCTCATCTGTTCCTTAAACAATCAGAAAATAATTACTAACGAAAGTTTAAAATGGTAGTAAGAGGAAGCACACCCCTCTTTCATCATTCTGTTTAATCCCAAAACTATGTTTCTTCCATTTTTCTGCATTATAGTGACTTGTGCTGCAATTGTGGCATTTGAAAGTTCATCTAGCTGGGATCATAAAACTATCATTTATTTTGACTATTTCTAATCCAACTACAGCTCCAGTCTTACATAATGTCTGACCAGAGTTTGTTGGTTCATCTTGGTTTTTCCACGTGTTCTGAGGTGAGAAGCAGCAGAATGATGTATGTGACAGTTACACATTAAACTGGAAGAGCAGGAGTTGTCTTTTCAACGAGAAGACGAGAAATACCCTCAGGAAGAAATGACACTGATCATGAATATACAAGAGTTCAAGGGAAAATAAATAATAAAAAAATACAGCCAAGATTTGATTTTTTATTTTTGGGGGTTCCTGGTGCTGACTTGTAAACCAGTGAATGCAACTGTCTGCTACCCAGTGACATAAAGACGAGCCGTCATGTTGATGTCAACCTGGATACGTGCACTTGCCTGAAGGAAACTCCTGCATGTGGCCATTTCAAGTAAAATCCCATCCAGGTTGCAGCCGCCGTCCCGTGAAGCGCCAGCAAATTATGAAGCACTACACCTTAGTCAGAATTTAATTTCATGAGGTTGTTGTGGCATCATGGGAAAATATCCTTGATGGTGTTTTTCCTTTGGGTCACCTGCAAAACACAAGCAGTTTACGTTCCATCATGACTTCACCAGGATGTGTTGGAGCTTGTTCCAGTCCCCTTGGGGCTAAGAACAGGGGGAGGGTGCACTGCTGGATTCTTGCTCATTTCTGATTTTATCGTGTGAGCCAAAGCCGGGAGTACTTCACAAGAATTTTGTGTTGTTTAAAAAAAAAATAATAATAAATAAATCAAGTTTTATTTTCCTTTCAGTTACAAAGATCGTCTGACAGGAAGAGCATCTTGTTCTGGGAGATCTGCACATATCGTTTTTGGAAATAAGCTCAGTGTCATGAAATTTGCTCCAAGTCATTGGAGATGCTGAATATAACTAAACTAGAGGTGATACTCTTGGGATGATTTTTATAAATTGTAGAATCTGTGCAGGCTGCAAGGGATGCTGGGTAATGGTGTGGTGTTTGTGTGCATATAGTGTTTTTGTTACGATGGTTGGAGTGTGGAAAAGGTTGTTCTGCTCGATGTCCTGTTTGGGTTGACATCGTCTCCGCTGATGGCTGTAGGACCGATACCACGAGTCTCGAGTTGTTCTCGGTCTGATGAAGAGGAAAACACTTCCTGACAAAGAGATGAAGAAAGGTGTATACAGGATGACATCACACAATAGTGAATCCATCATGTACTTCTTGCTAGCACTTGACAGAAGATACAATATCTTGTCATAATTAGCCAGAAATCAACTGGAATAATTTTTAGATGATGATTAGATTTATGACAAACTTTAGTCATCCACCCTCCTAAATTATGAGGAAGAGCAATAAATACATTGTGTGGAACTGAAGATTGGAAGAAGTTCCTAAAGAAGGGGGAGTGATACTTGATATCTTAAATAATATTACTTCCAGTAGCTAACAATAGATTTGTGCATAGGCAAAACAAATTTAACATTTAAATATTGTTATTTCCAGATGGATTAAAAATAATCTCACTGGTGATGTCAATCCAGAATTTGCATTGTCTTCATCTGAGAGGTTAGTGACAATAATGTGTTTGCCCATGTCAGTGTGTGTGTGTGTGTGTGGGGGGGGTGTATATATGCATTATAAACCCTTCCCACACTCTTGTAATATTCTAAACAATGTTTTTAAACTCTAAACACTCTAAAAGAGCACAACATGTCATAACTTCAGCTCCCTGCCTGGGCTACTCTTTGCCACCTGCAAGCTCTCTTGGCCACGCCCACTTCTCTGCTGCATGGTGAACAGCTGATCAGCTGCAGCAGGAAGTTTATCCTGCAGTATGAGCTGCACACATGTGCATCCAGTGCAAAAAAAAATAAAAAAATTTACTGTATTTTAAATAAAAATGCCATGCCGATCGTGCAGCTCCTCCATCAATCAGCCAGTTGTGTGTCGTGTCCAATCTTACATTGAAAAACCGCGAATGAGCGAGTCTGCGATAAAGAATCTGTGAAGTAGCGAGGGACTGCTGTACATGTATAACTGGATGCTCATGGAAGTCTATTTATTTCTAGAGAACTGATTCAGTTGACCTTAGGAAACAAACATTGCTCTCACTGTCATTCTTACAGCTACTGAGCTAACAGCTGTGGTGGTAGCTGAGCATCGTCTTCAACGCTTACTCCAAGCACAACACAATGAGGACTAATTTGTTGCATCAACCATGGTTTGTTGGTGTCATCCCAGGCTGTCTGTTAGCAAAGTATCTCATGAACCACGGGATCAAATTTAGTGACATTTTTCCAGAAAGTATTTGGACGGGCGTCTAAAATTAATCAACATCTGGAGTTATTCCAGTTTAAGAAGCCCACCACAGTTGTATCATAAAGGTTTGACCAAAACAGCTGTAACTTGGGCCTTTCCAGAATCTTTCTAAAACTCTGGAGTGAAAACCTTTAGGTGAAAACTTTCTTCAAGGAATGCTAGACCTTTAATTAGTTTTTTGTTGTTTCCATGTGAACACAGAAGTCCTGCAGCTTGAATGGGCCCAGTGTTCTTTTTCTAGTCACTGCCAGTTCCTTTCTCAGCAAAACCAAACATGACTATCAGCTGATGGTTGGGGCTTTGTGATAAAATCACAGGTTCGGCTGTGTGATGCCTTTTTTCAAACCATTGCACTGTTTTCCTGTTTTCAGTTGCACAACTTGCCTTAAGTGTTGAAATTTTATAGTTCACTGGATTTAAAAAAATATTTCCTTCCATGTGGTGGAAAAAAGCTCAGCTTTCCCTCCAGGAGGTTGTGACTCTTCTTCATATTTCCTTTTTTGACTTCCGCCACTCTGCCGAAGAGTACCTGATTAGACGTTGGCGATCATCAGATCTGTGATATTTGGCTCAAGGGATCTTCATTTCTCCAAACAGACAGAATGGCTTTCAGAGTTTTGCTGCTCATGTCAGTTCAGTGTGAACTGTGTGGATTTTTCTTTATTTTCATGGTTTAAAACAAGGTCAGCAGCCAAATGATGTAATGTTTATGTATTTATTTTATTTTATTAATAGAAGGCTGATTTTGATATCAACAATAAATTGTCAACAAAAACTGTGAATCCAGAAGGAAATTTGGCAAATTAAAGTTGACACGGTGATGGTGGATGATGAAGGAAACTTTTATCAAATGAAGACATGTTTTTCTTTACTCCCATGTGTCATTATGCAAGACTTGGCTGTAAGGGAGTAAATACATTACCTACCAGTAATCACTGGAAATACTCTGGGATGATAGACTCCTTCAAAGTGTTGTAGAATTTGGGACTCCTAAACCAACATGTCAAATTTAAGATAAATTATTTAATGTTGCTGAGTGAGTATTGAAATTTCTGTTTGGAAGTTTTGCAATATTTTGTTGATTGTAAGGATTTTGTTGTCATACTTTATTTTTTATTAATTTACTGCCTTGTGGTATGGTGTTATAGTGTATCTGCTACTTTTTTTTTTTTTTTTTTTGTGCTATCGTGATCCCAGTCATTGTCATCCATGTTTCCATGCATACACCTGTTGCCCATCTCCTGATGAACCCAGCTGTTCTCACCAATCATTCCTCCAAGTTTATAGAAGCTTCATGGTTCTGCTCAGGCGCCGTCAGATCTATACATATTTAAAACAACTATGAATAAAAGTTTTACGTTTTTGCTTAGTTAAAAAAATAAAATAAAATAAAATTAATAAAAGACATCAGGAACCCAATGACGTCACCAGATGTTGAGCTTCATGTTTTCAGCAGCTACCTTCAGCTGTTGTCACTCCCATCAAGTCGAACACCCAGTTTTACATTACTATTATTAGTAGTATTTTATTTATTTATTTTATTTCAAACTTTATTTATGCAGGTGAATTCCCACTGAGCCTCAAGGACTCATTTACAAGAGAGACCTGTTACAAAGTAGATGAGGAAAAGAGACACACAAGGAGAAGTAAAAAAAAAAAAAAAGTATCTTGCACTATGTCCTAATATTAAAAATATTAAATAGCATTTTTCATGAATAGCTTACTTTAATCCCATTTTATTGCCATTTTTTCTTGGAGAATATTTTTTCAAATACTGTACTGCTTTTTTAGTAAAGTCTGGGAGACATTCATCACTGCTTTAATCTTGGGACAGCAGCGCGTCCATCATGTAGTGCACGACAGGCCTGCACTGATTCACTCGTCTGACAGAGGGAACTGGAAGTGGCACGATGGATGTTCAGTTTATATACAACAACTCATTTGACCCAGTTTGTGAATCGGCGCTGCTGACTTACAGTATGTTGCCATAAACACAGCGGCTTCATGAGACGTCGGCAGAAGCTACTGTCACTTTTTATTACGTGATTCATGAACTTTATTACGTTTGCTTTACGACCTTCATATTTTTCTCCATCTTTTTGTGACATTTTTATCTAGTCAGGTTGGAGGAAAAATCATTGAGTTTAAATTCCTATAGTTTAATGTTTTTATAGCTTCTTAGATAGTGGGTTTTTTCTTAAACACAAAATCAAAGACTAAACACACAAAACACAAACATGTATTTCAATAAAGTTAGCCTTTAAGGGTTTTACTTTAGGTTTGTAACTCTGGAGATAAAATAATGTTATTGTTGGTTGTGTGCACGGTTTCTGCTGAGGTTGGTGACAAAACTACTAAATATTTGTAAAAACTGTAATACAGGTGCAACATGATGCTTTGTGCATGAATTGTGTTTGAGCAAGCCCAGTTTGATGATGAACATAAAGCATTAAACAGCAGTTGGAAAACCAGAGTTTATGCATGCATATAAGACGCTCTGTGCATGGATTCGTGCACGGGGAGGGAAGCTGCAGGACAGTGAGAAGGACTGACAGCACCAGCAGAATGGCCTCCAGCGCTTTATATGAATTGGCTCGCGTTGCAAGTCTGCACAGGAGAAGCGGTTCACGCAATCAGAGTCGGGCCAACCCCGAGGAGACAAGTTGATTTGTTTCACATAATCCAAGTGACCTGCTTTCTCCTACACATCCTCACAAACCGAGCCCCCACCGTGCAGCCGTTGGACAGTGGATCACTGTTTTGACAGAGATGAAGATGACGTAGAGACCCTCCCATTCTTCACCTGCAGGTTCAGGTGGAAAACACATCCTTCAACATGTGCAGTTTGAGAATTTACAGCTTTTCTCAGAAATGTGTTGGCTGTCAAATTCTCCAGAGCAGTTAAAAAAATAAAAAAATAACCACATAATTGTTGCAAATGTAAAAAGAAAACAAACCCCAGATGGACATGCTGTGATTATATGAGATTTATTTAAGGAAAAATAAAGATTAACTTGATGTTTGGTTTGTTTCAGATCTTATCAGAATTGATCTGTTTGGTCAAGACTGACTTGGCCATTCCAACAACATGCCTTTTGTTTCCTTGACAGATGAGAATAAAAGAGCTGTGTGTTAAGAGTGTCTTGCTACATTTAGTTGCTTTTCAGCAACTTAAAAAAAAATCATGATAAACGATGCAAAACAAGCTCAAACGCTCAACAAGAACTTCCATGGAAGATGCTTTAAGCAACACAACAGTGTTAATTTTTTATGTTTATTTTTATTTACTCTTAAGGATTTTGCTTTGAGCTGTCTATAGTTGTCCAACAACATTCTGACGGTTGGTTTGACGGTTGGTTTAATATAATTTCATTTGACAATTATTGATCAATCTTTTTCTCATTGGAGAGTCATGAGCATTTTTATTACAAAATAGAAGTGATGAGAAAGGTTAGAGGTTAATCTTCCAGCAGAACGACATAAACGACCAGTTTTAACTGCCGGAAGCTTTAAGGCGATCCCTCACTGAGCTGGAAGGAGATGGCAAACGACATTCATGAGGGAGTCTCCTGAATGTCTCCAGAAGGTCTTGTGACTTTCAGAGGGCTTGCAGCTTTCTTGCATGGAGGAATGAAGTCCTGAGGCTTGAGTTTTGAACAGACAGGAAGTCTTTGTGGACATCTTGAACCCGTCTTGAGCTCATTTGAATTTTGTTGCAGGGGTCTCAAACTTGTGCTGCCTGCACGGTGGCTCAGTTGGTAGAGCTGTTGCCTCTCAGCAATTCAGTCATCAGATTAAATCCCGACCGGGGACCTTTCTGGGTGGCATTTGCATGTTATATCCGTGCATGCGTGGGTTTTCTCCAGGTGCTCCGGTTTCCTCCCACAGACCACAAACATGAATGTTAGACTGACTGGTGACTCTAAACTGTCTCGTCTTGTTTGTCTCTGTCCTTGTGATGGACTGGAGACCTGTCCAGGTGTCCCCTGCCTCTCACCCAGTGATGGCTGGACATGGGCACTGGTGGCTCCTATGACCCTAAAAGGTAGAAATGAGTAAAGATGGACCAGAATCAGAATAAACTTTATTATCATTGCACCAAAGTACAGTGGGAGTATAATCCGTACAGTAGTTTGAAAGATGGGCAGAGTGCACGTGGCTGCAGCTCCTAGGAGCACAGCCCTTATTCTTTAAATAGAAAAGGGGAAAAACCATGAGGATAGTTGAAAAAAGATCTCTTCACACCTTGTCCTTATGAGGACATGATTTAATACATCAAAAATCTCTTCCAGCAGCTCATAGACACGTCACATCTGCATTTGATGACAAGACGGTGAGATCTGTCCATGAAGCAGTTCCAGATAGTACCATAGTCCTTATAAGATGTTAATGTGTCAGCCGATACAGCTCTGATAAGCATTCACAGAAGTTCTTCGGGTGTGGGAGGTGGATAGATCAGAGCCTTCTTAGTTTACACATCTCCAGGAGCAGTTTTATTAATCAGCCTACTCAAGGCCAAACGGGGAGGCCAGATTCAGATAAGCCACAGTTGTTTAGTTGTGCAGGCAGACTAGTTTTCTCATCAGCCTCGAGTTCTTCTGGTACTCTCCATGATCCAAAATGGCCAGATCTGTGGGCTTTCCACTGGTCCATGCTTATTTGTATCCTCCCAAGTCAACCCCAACGTGCTGGCGAGTCCCAGAAGCCGCAAGTGGCCTACAATTCTCATATATCACTTCCATCTTACAGTTGAGCCTGTAAATCCACTGAGTGTGAGAGCTCGAAGCACAAATTAATCCTTCACATAAGGTCGGTCGCTTTGCCATGGCCGAATATGCTGCCGCCGTCTTTCTTAATTTCTGAGTAGGTATCCGCCAGTGCCAAAAAGCAGAAACCCTGCTGTCATGATTCTAGTGATTTAAATATCTTCGACATCGACCTGAGACAACACAGAAAGTCACATTTTCCACTCTCGCCACAGATCCATGATATACCCAGCAGCATGTGTCTCTGCAGGGCATGAGGGTTCTCCAGGACCCTGACGTTTGGTTGAAACAGTTTTCAGTTGTGTTGAAAGCCCAGCTGACCAGATCCATTTACGATTTAATAGATGTGTAAATAGAAGCTTCGATACACAGGACAGGGAACAAAAAACAGAAGGAAGACAGGAGATGGACGAAAAGCATCCGTCTTGCTCGAGGGCGAGTGGATGGATGGCTGGATGGATGAATCGCCCAACATTTGCAGCTCGGTGAGCCACCACCTTCAAGGGTAAACTGTTGAACGTCCTGAAATGGCTCAGTCAACGCTCGGACCTCGGTTCATTTGAAAATTTCTGATTTAATTTAAAGATTGCTGCACACCAGTGTTGCGCAATCAGCTTGAAGGAGCTGGAGCAGTTTTGTTGTGAAGAATGAGCAAAAATATCGATGAGTATCTGCAGCTGTGCCAAGCTTCTGCAGACAAATCTGAATAAATTGATGCTCAGCTGCAAAGTGAGTCATTAAAACCTTATTTTAGATAATTCACTTCAACCACCAAGTTTTCTTTCTAAATGTTTTGAAATGAGATCTTTAATGTTTGTCCATGTAGCAACAAAATAATCACATTGTACAAAAATTAGTGTAATATTGTAAAAGTCGGGGGGGAAACGCGGGACATTGCAGGTTAAGAGCAGCTCTGAAACGAAGCAAAGCACATTGACAGGGTCGTGTCTCATGGACGTCAGAGAGGCAGCGACGTGCCCCATCCCGTCCCAGCTCCTCTTTTATTACCTCACAGCAACACCTCCTCTGGAGTTTCTCAGGGACAAGCAGGCACAGGCAGTCAGCTCTCCATTACACCACCGTTAATAAGAGTGGCTGGCATCAGGCCATGGGAAAAAATAAATCTGTAACACTTTATTCTGGCTGCTCTCTTGCTAGAAAGTATACACATTGAGAAATATTAGTAATTCTGATAAAGGGCATGTCAGGTCTGTGCAACGGGGATTCACCCTGAAGTAGTTCACTATGATTCAACAAACCAGTCAGACACACGTCGACTATTCTCTGAACCAGCTGCAGAAAAAAAAAGTTGATTTCACAAAGTGCAGTGTTCAAAATTAGAAATTGCAATTCAAAAATAATTTAATAACCTCTTATTGTTATTGTCCAATTACACAATTAAAATATTTTGCATTTTTCTTTCCCTGAAATTGCACTTAAGCTGAATCTGTTTGACGGGTCGGACTGAACTGGTGGCGGTCTGAGTGATTTTTTAAAATTATATTAATGCAAATGAGTTTTATTTGAAGGTAGAGCTCTCAGCTGTGAAGGAGACAATGCTCAGATATCCCATTAAAATCACGCTGGGTTGCTGTCAGACTCTTTCTCCGTTCCTCGCCGTCTGTGCAGGGTCCACATTGTGACTACGATGCTTCCCTTTGTCATGTTTTATGTCATGCATAATGACAAAAGCACATTAAAGCAGAAAGTTTTGGTTTTTACTCTGCAGAATTTGGCTGTGAGTGACTGATGTGGATCAACTCGGTGCACCAAGACTTGACAGTCATAATAATAAGCTGTCATGTTGCCTCGGGCTGAAATAATGCCTCCGCAGGCAGCCCAAGAACACAACTGAGAGCTTTGTTTAAGCAAAAATTAATTAATTAATAATTGCATAAAAAAGGCTTATGTTTACTCTTTTTTTTTTTTAACTTTCACATTTATGGCGCTGTAGTTTGTAAATTGCAGTGGTTTTTGTTCCGTCGATTGTTTTCACGTCATGTCACGATCCTGAATTCAAACAAGCATCTTAAGCTTGAATTTGCCACGAGTACTAAAATATATAACCATATAAAATATATAAAGAAGAATAATATACAATAATATGTAATAATATGCAGAATAATATAAAGAAGAAGAAGAAGAAAACTAAAATATATAACCGATGTTCTAATCTTTCAATCAGGTTTGAGATGACAAGTTTGACTTCCCGGCACAAATTTTGGCCCGAGATTAAGCAACCACCAAGAGCTGTTGGGCAACTCTGAGTCACCGCGGTGTGAGAACCTGCACGGTTCGGCTGTCAGTAGAAAGGCTTTGTTTGTTGCCCTTGTTGCCCTTATTGCTACACACACGCCTGTCACCGTGCAAAGCTGCAAATCACAGTTTGGATGAGCCTCAGCTCAGGGTAACTGAGAAGTTGGTCCACTCATGAGAACAAGTTGTTACTCCACCCACAAATCACTGTCCCTTTAATTGTAGCTGTTCAGCAGCAAAATGATCCCTGTGCTATATAAAACATATATAAACACTTCTTGGTTACATTTATTGACAAAACCTTCGTCCCGGGCTTCATGTCAACTTCCAAGTTGAGGCAGATTCCTTCAGAGAGACGTCTGATGAATTCTCAGAACCTGCTGCTGATTTTTTTTTTTTTTTGGTGGATTCTTTGCACATAATAAAGTTTCTAAGACTTGGTCGGCAGTTCTTGGAACTTTGAATGTAAAAGAACAGGGGAGGTCCACCCAGGTGTGTTCGACCTACAGAGTGAGCGACAGGGAACGGGAATGCAGGAAACACTTGAAGCGGGGGAAACATTCATGGAACAGTCTCTTAGATTAGTGCAAGTGTCGACGTACAGAAGTGTGCTCGTTTCATAAAACGACAGCTTTGGGTCTGGAACGTGTTTCAAATTCGGGGAATCTCCGCCTCACAAAGACGCATCAGTTGTTCAGTGAAATCTTCTGTCAGTGCACGTTGCAGCTTTTCTGGCAAACACGGGCTTCCTTTGAATCTGCCGGCTGGAATTCTGGTAGATAGTTTTCTTACTCCTCACACTAAAAAGAATTCATGAGCCAAAAGTCTAAACTAAGAGTTAATGTTGTTTGTGTCCTGTTTGGTTAAAAATCTAAAGGTTTATTCAAGAAGTATTTTTTGACTAAAATGTTATGTTTGGGCGGCACGGTGGAGCAGCTGGTAGAGCTGCCGCCTCTCAGCGAGCAGATCACTGGTTCAAATCCCAGCAGGGACCTTTCTGGGTGGAGTTATGTTCTCTCCGAGCCGCGAGGGTTTTTTTCCAGGTACTCCGGTTCCCACAAACATGCACGTTAGACTGATGGTAAGTCTAAACTGTCTCTAGGTGAGAGAGACTGAATGTTTGTCTCTCTGTGTCCCTGTGATGGACTGGAGACCTGTCCAGGGTGTCCCCTGCTTCTCGCACAGCGGCTGCTGGATGTGAACACCAGCGACTCCTCTATGAACTGAAAAATAAGACGGGGGTTATGTTGATGGGAGGATGGATTTTTTTTAATTGTCAGTAAAGATCAAAACATGGTTTTATGAATGTTAAAAAAAAGGAGTTGAATAGTCTGACATGCAAACTTATCATTCAAATCTAAAACCTAGACTTATCAATCAAAACCGTGCAAAGACAAAAATCACCACTTCTTCCATTTTGGGCCACGGGGGTCACCGGTGTTTACATCTAGCAGTCACTGTGTGATAAGTGGGGGACACCCTGGACAGGTCTCCAGTCCATCACAGGGACACATAGAGACAAACAACCATTCACTGGGTCAGTCAGTCTAACGTGCACGTTTTTGTTCTGTGGGAGGAAACTGGAGAAAACCCACAGAGAAAGAGATAAAAAATGTGACTTTTAAAGCTACGTCAAAAATAAAATCAGACAAGTTGAGGAAATTATTTCTGTCTGCAGTCGTTTCTTAAAAAATATTTCCTTCATAATGAAAAAAAAAGTCCTGATTGCATGATGATAAGATAATTGTTAGTTTGTTTTTAGCAGAAAGTCATCCATTCAATGAAACAGAAGTTATAAACAGGCAGAGCGCAGGGCAGCCTCCTGACGGAGCGTTTGTTCTGAAGCGAGCCTTGTTGGGATTTCAGAGCGTGTTTCTGTGCAGCTTCCATGTGATTCCTAATTGGTCCGTGCTGGCAGAGGCACCTGTACGAGATCCATCTCCTCCACAGGCGCCGCAGCATCCCCCACACAGATGGACCTCACAGTGGGCCACCGTCCATGTGAACCCCCTGGCCCCTCACCAGCTGAAGGTGTATCACAGTGGGACCGTCGCCACTCATCCCTCCCAGTAAAGGCTCTGCACCCGCTCGCCTCACTGATGACATTTACATGCACTTTGTTGTTGGGTGCAAAAGGACAACCTGTTCTTTTTATCAGTTTTTATTTATTAGTTTATTTTTGGAGGAACAAGCCTCTTGTGCCATTTATATTTCCTCTTCCCTTCGTGGGAGGTGTGCGAGTGTGTGTGAATGTGTGTACTTCTGTTTTTAAATTGGAACAAAATAAATGTGCACCTTTCCCAGAACATGCTAACACTCCTGCAAATAATGTGTCTGCAATACTTTTAATGCGACATCTTATCATTTTAACAGCCTGTTAATAATAAAGTTATGTGATTATAGCAACTTTAAAAATCACACAATCCTGACAGTTGCATGTGCAGTTGCATGTGCAGGTATATATCAGAGCTTTTTATCATTATAATAAAACAAAGTGGTTTGCGTTTGATTATTTTGCCACACAATGTATGTGAAAAAAAAAATAATAAAAGAGGTTGGTTGGTTTGAAAATCAAAAATAAATCAATGTGCACGTGAATGGTGACGGCCTGGACACTACCAGGGATGTTCAAATAAGCAATCTGCAAACCGTTCCTCCTCTGGAACTGATTCAAATTTCTGGGCTCTGTTTGGCCCGGACCTCGGATGACATCATACGCTTGTAGTTCTTCATGTTTCTGGTTGCACTGGGACGAGCAGAAGACTGGACCATCATCACGTCTCCGTCCAAACATCTCAGGGTTTAAATGACTTCAACAGGACGTCCCTGTTGTGTTCGAGATTTAGTTTGAGGTAGTTGCCATAGCAACAACAGAAAAAGCATTTTTGAGATTTTTTTTTTTTTTTTTAATCAACTGCTTAGTGACAAAATTTGGCCCATTCATGTTATGAACACACACAAAAAAAAAAAATAAAAGAAAAGTATAAAAGCTGCTTTTAGATACAATGAGGAATTCATCTTTGTTGCTGTTTAAGTTTCAGTCAGAGTTGGTTTATGACAAAGGGCCTTGTTTACACAACTCCCCTGACTTAAAGTACCACAAAAAGAAAGAAAGAACGACTTATGTGGTGAACATAATTGCAAGATCCATTTTTGTGTTGACTGATGACAACTGTGAATAAAAAAATACTGTGATAAAGTTTATTTTGTTCTTGGCATCCACATATGGTGGAGATCACTTCTCCAAAGCACCGAGCAGCTTCAAGACTGCGTTCATTCATCATGGGTGGCCCCTGTGGAGATCAAATCTTGGTTCTGACAGGACTTCTTCCACTAATCTGAACTGCTTATTCACTATAAAAAAAATTTTCCCACTTTCTTTTCAGATGGAATGAAAAGTAAGGAACACATCTTACTACTTACTTCAATACTTTCTACGCTCATTTTGCAGAACAAAGTAAATGAGAGAAATTAAATTTCCTGCAAAAATGCAGTGTGAATGAAGAACGTGCTGAAAAACAGGTGAAATTAGCTAAAAAAAAAAAAACATGCTGAATTTTTACTGAAAAGAACAAGCTTAAATAAGCACAATAAAGCAGAAAGAACACATAACTGAGTTAAATTTAAATAAGCAGAAATTAGCACAACAATTAAGAGAAATTGGCAACAAAAAAAGAAAAATCTGAAAAGTAGCTGAAAAGGCAGAAAGATTAAACCACCAGAAGGAAGTGGAAGGAGCTGAAATTATCTCCAAAATGTGACATACGCTAAAAATAGCATAACACAGCTAAACGATTGCAGAAAAAGTTGAAACTAGTAGAAAAAAGCTGAATTGGGCATAACAAGCTAAGATCAGCTGAAATAAGTTAATTAGGATGAAAGTAGCATAATTTAACACCCACAACTTACATTTATCTGAGAAAGCTGAAATTAACTAAAAGCTGCTGAAAAGTAGCCAAAAAGCAGGAAAAAGAATTAACATTATCAGAATGAAGTAGATATTTCAACTTTTTTCAGCCTAATTCAACAAAAAATGTGCTAAGTGCAAAAAAATGCTGAATTAGCTAAAAAACAAAATGGCTATACAGTAGATGAAATAGCAGAAAAAGCTGAAAGGAGCAGAACAAGCTGAAATCAGCAGAAAGAAGTTAGAAGAAGCACAAATGTAGCTAGTGAAACGAATCTGAAAGGAGCACAAAGAACTCTACTTCCTCAGGCGGCTGAGACGAGCTGGTCTGAGAAGCTCAGTCCTCACCTCCTTCTACAGGTGTGCAGTG
>JARVGV010001740.1:33957952-33968313 GCA_031762435.1 Hypsolebias longignatus | reverse complement strand
TTTTTCAATGTAAAACAACTTAGAATAGCTGTATTGATGTTTTAGAATGTGTTTCCAAGCAGTTAGCTAACAAAATAACCTAAAAAAACCCGAAAAAAACATTTAAAAAAAGTCCGCGAGTGTGGCGAGGTTTGATGACATCACTGGGGGGGGCGACGGCCGTAAACGCGAAACGCCGTAAACCAAGAACGCCGTGAACCGGGGGTTACCTGTATATAAAATACCATCAGTGACCTTTAGTATAGAAAAGTATTAAATGTTTGATAATTGTCTTTTATATAAGCACATTCAAATAAATGTAGCAATATAGCACTGATTTAGCACAGAGCCCAATACAATAAATTTTAATGCTATCATGCCAGCTTTAGAAACAAACAATCAAACTCACCAGTTCCCACTTTTAGAATAAACAGTCAGCTGAAGGTTTTTATCCACAAACAGAGACATCTAAAAGTTGAGACGCATATCAGTCAGAAATGGCAACATAGACATTAGATAAAGGGCTTTCAGTGGCTTAAAGCCTACATGCAACATAGCCAGGTTGTGAGTGTCACTGCACAATCTATTCCCAGACAACAACAACAACAACAAACTGTTCCAGGACTGGAAGCATGATCCGTACCATACATCCGTATTCTGGGCGCAGGAGAGGGGCGCCCAGAATCCTCCTATCTCTTGTAATGAAGAGGAGCTAACTGTGCATGTACAACTTTTAACAAGAGTCTACGGGCAAAGATTCTTGCATCCCCAGGGCAGAAATGTGTCATCAATCAGAGACGTTTTTTAAAGAAACAACTTTACTCATCATTAACTATAAAATATTTATCTTACACAACGAAAAAGTTATATACATATTTTTTGAAATATTTTATTTTATTATTTCTTTCTTTAAATGTCTTCAAAGTGAGTGGTGTGAGTGGTGGGGCGGCACCCTAGCACCCTCTATTGGCCAGCTGCCACTGTATTAAAAAAACTTTTATAACTGTCATTATGGGGTGTTGTGTGTAGAATCTTGAGGATTTTTTTTCATTTTGTAATATTGTATCATAACAAAATTAGAAAAATAGAGGCACTGTGAATACTTTCCTGAAGCATTGTTCCTCCTCAACATGTTGCCAAGTCAACAGAAGCTTTTAATAAAATTTTAAAAAATCATTAGTTTTTATCAAAGACGGGTCAACCAGTGGGTCATGATGACGAGCACTGAGAAATCCTGGTGTATCGATTTGTTGCAGAGAAGCAAGATATCCACAACAACTCCGAGCTTTAAATTCAAGACAGAGGGGACACTTGAAATATAGTGTAAGACAAAAAAATAGGATTAAACTTTACTTTTATTATGATACATTTCAATGTAAAGTGTCACATTTTACCAGAAATATATCATGTTTAATTAAGTCACATTAAACTTGTTACAAGATTTTATCTAGCACCTAATTACACCTTAGAATTGAGAATGTTCTAAAAGTGATGATTGGATCTTCTGTTGTCCTATGACGTTAAAAAAACAAAAGGTTTTAGAAAACACACATTTCTACTTGAGATTAAAAAATAAAAAAAATAAGCAACTATTTTCTTGTCTCTGTGCGTCTTACTCTTCTTTACGACATCACCTCTCATGAGAAATTGTTTCCAATTTCTGAGGGTCCCACATTTCCAGTGAAAGTTACGACATTCCTCTTTCTTCATCTTCCACTTGCTTCTTTCCAGGAATACACCCAAGACCATAATAAATACAAACAAGCAACCGCTGCACGTGCTGGTGATGGGACACAGCTTACTAGCTCCCATGACTCAAACACGGTAACTTCCCTCAAAGGCCATGCACCGTTTTTAATTAAAGACATATTTTTTTCCATGACAGAACGAAAAGGCTTTTCTTTTTAATTTGCCTTCGCAGAGCCTCTATGAAGACAGCAGTGATAAAAAAAAAAGAAAAGAAATAAACAGCAAACCATCAGTAACTCAGCTGTGCAACTGTGCTGAGTCCTTGAGGAATAATATTCTGAGTGCTTCCATTTACATATTGCTTTGATGAAAGAATATATTTATTTTTCTTTTTTATTTGCATCAGTGGAAGAAGAAAATTTTACTCTTTTATTTCTTGTAGGGAAAAAAAACTGGAAACTTAATGAGAAGTTGAAAATAATACTAAAAGTCAATGTTAACCAGCAATTGAGATTATTTTACCATTTTCTTGCAGTCAGACATGTTTTTGGGCTTCAAGAACAGTTGTTTTGTTAAAGCGTATTTTATCTGTGAACTGAGCACAAGTTGTCCTTGGTGTCAAAGCACCAACACAACACAATAAAGCTCTTGTACATCAAGAACTGGTGGCAACAAAAGCGCCTCTGCTGTTTCTCCTCGCTTCTCAAGAAGTTGTGCTGCAGCACACTGCAACATTGCATCTGATCGCCAGCTATAATTTACAGTCTACATTTGTACAAGCAGAGCTGCCTAATATACAATACAAACAGATTCTAACAAAACAATGTTGTCAGATCATTTGAATTAATCTTATAGTATTAACTGTTTGTTGCATCTTAAATAAGGCCCCACAAATGATTGATGATGCTCGCTACACTGTTAAAAAAATTGCATTGTATAGGTGAGTCATTCAAGCTTTTATTAAAACATAAAAATCCTGCCTTATGCATGATGGAATAAAATGGGTCCACAAAGGTACTGACCGTGCACAAAACTTCTGGAGAAACCCTGTGGCGGTTTATCATCATGGTACTAAAGTTCAAGTTTAAGAATCTTTATTATAACCAAGGGACAATTAGTTCCACAGTCAGCAGACTCACAAAACATCTATACTGTACAAGACACTGGGACATTGAAATAACAGAAATCATCACTGTCCGTTGAGAAGCCTGATTGCTACAGGGATGAACTACATCTGGGCAGCAGATACCTGCGTCCAGATGGAAGCAACCTGAACTCACCATGGAATGATGATCAGGATCTGCCAGAATCAGCCTGACCTTGTTCACTGACCTCGCCTTGTGAGGTTCTGTAGGTCTATGCCAGCAGTTTTGCTGCTCATCCTGACAATCCCCGAGAATTTGTTCCTTTTTTTTTTATTTTTTATGTAAAAAATCCAAACCAACTGATGAAGGTAAAAGTTAAGAAACATTTTCATAAAAGTAGAATCAACATTAAAAACCCACAGAGCTTCTGATAAAAATGCATTCTCTGGTGGGCCTTCTGACAAAGTGAGTTCATATGAGGGTCAAAGGTCAGTTTGTCATCGAGAACAGTTCTCAGATATTTATATTGATGCACCACCTCACCATCTTCATCGTTAATGACCACAGGAGCTGCAACTGGAGTATTTTTTAAAGTCCTGGAAGGAGTCTTGGTGTGCTGGTACATTCATGACGTGAGGTCATGTATAATGGCATGGCTTGGCTGAGATTTTAAATCAGGACTGGCCATGCTGGCTTGATTTTAGACTACAACACTTTTAGCAAAGTAGCCTAACATCTGCAGTTCTTAGCTGCATCCTGATGTGTTCCAAGAAAGGTTTGCAATGGTGGGAATAAATGTCTTGGAAGTCACAAAGAATAGCAAGTAAGGTCTGTTTGGAGAGTGCTAAAGTGTCGCAGTGGCTTCACGGCCTTCACATTAAAGATGTTTTACAAATTTGCGTCACGTTCCAATGGCTCATGGAGGTCCTGGAAAGCGTAGCAGGACTGGGAGCCAGAGTGAACAGTGTCTGAGTCTGAATCCAAGTTAAACTGATCTGTGTATAACACATTTACAGACAAACTGCTGTTTAAAAATGCACTTGCAAACTAAAGTGGATATTTTAAAACTGTATCTTTTAAATTCTATGAAAATCTTTCAGATAAAGCATTTCCCAGAACGGACCTTTTACAAAAATGTAGAAAACACTGAATGTGAAGAGCAATTTATTGGAAAAGATGTGCAAAGTGATGTAATGTCTGTGTGGAATATAAAACCAGTTCACAATTTGGGGGCACCACTTTGTTTAAAAGACGTATTTATGACTCAAGTTTATGCATTTTTTTCGTCCGAGACATTCTTTCTTAAAATTAAATCTGCTCAGATTTCTTATTTGCTTTGTTATGTAGCTTAGCCTTGATTCTTTTCAGCCATGACTTTAAATAATTATGCTCACAGGGGAATAACACAATCTATATCCACCATCCTCCCCTCACCCTCATCCTTTTAAAGTGTCTGTCAGTCCTTTTGCCTTTCAAGTGTGTAAACACAAACTGGTGTCATTAACCAGCGTCTGTATGAGGAGCGTTCACCTTGAGATGCAAAGTTTACCGTCATTTCTTTCTCACAGCGTTACGGCGACCTTCCCTCAGAGGCAACGGTTGAACATAAACCATAGTTGGTTCAATAAAGGTTTGACTACCTGCTCATTTAAAATCTAATGAAATCATTGCTCTGCCTTAGTGCTTTGTGTATCCCAGACATTTTAATTGAATACTTGGTACTTCCAAAGGCATAAAAATCTAAAATTTGAAGAATCTTTAACAACCAGCGTTATTGCAAACCATGAAAGCTCTGTTTATGTCTTGAGTCTTCAAATCACCAAAATATGGTTTTATCATGATGAACATGTTGCCATGCAAAGTTTGAATGTTGAATTATTTTGTGTGTGTATGTGTGAATCTAAAAAAGCTAAGTCTGGTCCTCTGGACATGTCCAGAGGACCAGACTTAGCTTTTTTAGATTTTTCTACCTGGATTATTGAGCATGCATCAGGGTGTATGTGTGAATGTTTTCTTAAAATCAAATTAAAAGTTTTCAAGTTTTAATTGAAATATGGCAAGACTTGAACAGCACATCAGGTATCTAACGCATCTTACAAAGGTTTTGGGATGTAAGCCACTGTAGGAGTTCAGTTCTGCAAGTTTCCTGCAGTCACAAGACGGCACCAACAAGTCACACCTGTGGACCATCTCCTTGATGAGCTGTAGGAGTACTATCAGCTGCTTCCACACCCAGTTTTAACTCAACATCTGTAAAATTGACTGTTTTGCAGACAGTTCCTGACTGTGGTTGCTTTGCGGTACAAGTCCTTTTGAATTAGGTTAATTGTGAAAAGTTAATAGTTATAGATGTTCAGTTCGTGAATATTTTCAAAAAGTTATATAATAAATGTTGATAAAAGTTTGTCTTTGCTTCCTCTCGTTGTTCCAAATCAAAATGTTGGTTTTTGTGTGCGCCACCATGTTGGAATATTGGAGTCACATTCTGTGCAATTGGGTCATGGAGCTGTGGCCTCGACATGAAAGTCTTGGCCCCCAACTTGTCATTATAATGTGACGCCATCATTTACAGAGTTAGATGACAAGTTTCATCAATCTTCAGATTACTATCTGAAACTAAACTTTTTTTAAAAATGTCTATTTGATTAAACAGGTATGAGCTATAAATCAACAAATACTGACACCCGAAAAACTATCTAACGTGTATTTTTATGTTTTAGTCTGAAAACGATCCAATTTGTTTAAACAGGACAAAACTTTAAAACTGTACTGGAGCTAGCCACAAGGGGGCGCTCATCAAATGTGGCTTCAGCTTCTGGCTTCCAGTCATATCTCTTATTATAATACATATTGGATATATTTTTTACCCTTTGACATAGTCTGCTAACAGAAAGACAAATAAACACACGCACACACTTTTCACACACACACAAAGATGCAAATTAATTATCACCCAGACTGGTGAGCGATAGAAAAGCACGAGCTGAGTCACTTACTGATGGCTCAGTCTTGATCCTTGATTGACTGAAGTGCCCTTGAGCAAAGCTCTCAAACACCTTCTAATGAAATGAGACATGATTCTGAGGAAGACTGAAGTGCTAGGATCCAGAAAAACTAAATCGAATGTGTTTTTCAACCTCAATAAACTAAATAATTGATATGTGTCCTTGAACTTCTCTTGGATAAAACCAACTTCATGTTTAAAAAAAAACTGAAAGCAGAACAAACTGTTATTTTCTATTTAGACCAAAACATATAGTATAAATGTCAAAGTTGTGCTTGTTTTTTTTGTTTGTTTGTTTTTTTTTTTGCTGTTTTGAATATCTTGACCATAATGGATAGAGTTTTACTGATACATGATGGTCTGAGATCATTATGAATAAGTACAGAAAATGAGTCACATATTGTCAGAGTTGCAGAATTTACCTGCTATTACCAAAAACAAAGTTAAAAACTGTAGTGAAGTAGTTCAATCACTGACACAAAACTTTTCTGCCTGTCTGTCATTTCATTTTTTTTTCTTTGTCTCCTTCTTTGATTAAACCATCAGAGCTGCAGGATTTTTGAGCTCTTAAAGGAGTGACTGGATTATTTATTTATTTATTTATTTGTTTGTTTGTTTGTTTATTTATTTATTTGGTGGAGGGGGGTGCAGCTTCTCTCTGTGAAGCAGTGGCGGCTGGTCAATAGAGGGCACCAGGGCATTGCCCCACCACACACACCACTCACCGTTTTACAAATATTTCAAAATACTGTATATGTACAATGTTTTTTGTTGTTGTTGTTTTTGTTGTTGTTGTTGTTGTTGTTGTTGTTGTTGTTGTTGTAAGATAAATACTTGCACAAGAATCTTTGCTCATAGACTCGTATAAAATTGTACGTGTGCAGTTAGCTCCTCTTCATTAAAAGAGATAGGAGGATTCTGGGCGCACCACTTCTGCGCCCTGAATGCAGTTGCACAGTATGGATAGTGCTTCAGTTACAGGAACAGGTTTTTTTGTTTGTTTGTTTTTTGGTCTACGAACAGATTGTGCAGTGACACTCACAAGTTGCAGGTAGACTTTAAGCCATTGAAAGCTGGTTGTCTTTTCTGACTGATATTTCTCTCAACTTTTAGATGTCTCTTTGAAAACAAACTTCAGCTGACTGTGTATTCTACAAGAGGGAACTGGTGAGTTTGTTTGTTTAGTTCTGGAACTAGCATGCTAGCGCTAGCCTCCAGGTTATCGTATTGGGTTCTGTGCTAAATCAGTGCTGTACTGCTACATTTATTTGAATGTGCTTATAGAAAAATAATTATCAAACATTGATATTTTTCTACAAAGTTTACTAAATTTCAATGATTGTGGCAAACTATTTCTGAACACCTGCATTTGTATTGATCTGGATAATGAAAATAAGCCTGTTGCAATGTATAAGGAGGAGTATATGAGTGTAACACTAGGAGCTAGTACTCCTAGTGTTAACATTATAGCATTTAAATTGAAGGTACATTGAATTGGTGAAATTTTATATTGTGTGCTAAATATTAGGACCTTTAATAATATTTAAGAGTATTTAAAATATGAGCTTGATTCTATTTTTATTATAAATTTATATTAATATTGTAATGATGATAAAACATGTTCATGGATTGTTTATATTTATGATAGTTTTTGATATTGATAAATCTCAGGGTGTAAGAATACCACTGACTACATCCCCCTGATGAGGATCTGTACTACATACGGCTGCAGTCCAGAGCTACTCTTCACTGGAGCATCAGCTTTCTATTGTACTTGCACCTCTGGCCTGTACATTTACCGCTACTTGCCTGATTTCTCTTGTCTCTAGTTATCCAATCTCCTTGGTCCCAGTCCAGTCTTGGTTCTCCCCGGTCCTGTCTTGGTTTACATCGTTCCAGTTCTGGTTCTCCCTGGTCCTGTCTTGGTTCTCCTCGGTCCAGTCCTGGTTCATCCTGGTCCTGTATTGGTTCTCCTTGGTCCAGTCATGGTTCTCCCTGGTCCTGTCTTGGTTCTCCTCATGCCTGGCCTTCCACCAGTAGCCACCCTCCTCTGTCCCGCCAGACAGCTCTGGCTTCTCATCCCTGGCGCTCTCCCTTTGGATCTGGATCTGTGCCCTCGCACCTGGTCCAACCTGTAGCCACACCCTTCTGATCATCTCCTTCCTCAACAGGAGCTCCAGAGGATCAACTGTACATTTTCTCACTGTAAATAATAAACACTGTTGCCTTTGCGTTCCCCGAGTGTTGTCTCGTACAACTCGGGTTCCCTGACAACACAGGTTTATAGATTAGTAGGTCTGTTTCACACAAGCCAGGTTCCTGTGTATTGCCAAGGATGGCGAGCTAACCCTACTTTTGAAACAGGAGATTGATTGAATCCCCCATAACTCCTTCCAATGTGGTAGGAGGTTCTTATATACATATATACAGTATATATGTTATGTATAACGGTGTATATATAGTGTATGTGTCTATTTTGGAGTTATCCACCCGAGAAAAGTCCACCAGCCACCACTGCTGCAAGTTCATCTCTGACAGCAGACCGAAGCCTTAACCATTAAATTAGATATCCACTTGTAAAATAAAACACAGGTTTGACTTGAAAAATGCAGGTCAGGAAATTAACTTGGAAAACAGATGTGTTGTTGTTGAGAACCCTTTTTCATCTTACAGTTTTGTTTTGGTTGTAAGGCAATCAAGTCCTTTATTAATTCTGCCAAGTTTTGACAAAAACTCACAGCGATACCCCATAATTTTGACTTGGATTGATCTTCCCCCTAATGAGTAAACATTTATTAGAATATTTGACACTAACGACCGATCTGTTATTCCTTAATGGCCTCGTATTTTTCAAATTGGATGAGTGTGCAAAGCTAATTAATTATGAATTACCTGCTAATGGTTGCATATTTGTGAGCCCACAGCCTATTAGCTTTCAATAAATACTTATTAGGAGCCCCTGATTGCTAAGTAACTTATCAACATGCTCATCATCTAATAATAGCAGCGTTTCCTGTCTTTTCTCACTTTGTTGAGAAAAATGCAGCGAGCTGAACATCAGTAGAGGAATAAAAAGAGAAGACGTCCATCAAAGGATAAAAATGCACTTTTCAGCTTTGATTCTGTTTTTAAATTTTCAACCCTGCTGAGCTAATCAAAACTATTTAATCACCAAACCTATTACTCAACTTTTAAAAAGATCTATATTCTCGTGATTTCAGCAAACATTACTGAAAAGAAAGTAACTTTAACAGAGTTGCTATCAACTTTATTACATTTTTAAATAATATTACAAATATTGGAACAATATCCTCATAACTAGAGCAATATACAACTGTGTGAGACATCAACCATGTCTATAACAAACATCTGGTTGACATCTGTGCTAAAAATCAAAAAGATTTTGACATCTGCATGAACGTTTTACATAACTACTTTAATATTTTAAAGACAAATCATTTTTAATCCACAAACAAATAAATTGTTATGTAATAATAATGGGGAACATTTATTAAACAAATCTCTAAATGTAAATTATTATTTCACTTTCTGTACAAAAAGATCCAGTTACAGATATTTCTATCATAATAATCTTCCAGGTTGAAACAACTGCTCTGTGATGTTTTTATCAAATGAGCCAGAATTCAGAAGTTATTTAGATATAAATATTTTTTATTTCAACTCACGATCTTAAAAGGTGTTAAAATAACTACACAAAATAAAAGTACAGTTTTACTCATTTGCAAATTGTTTTGTCATGGTAAAGCTAATAAAGGTGTGAAAATGTAGAGTTTCAGCCTTTTCCGCAGGTTCCTGGTTCCTGGGCTGTGGGTCATCTGCCTAACTGAGCTCCAGGAGTACAAAGGACTGCAGCAGTGCTCCTTTCCCTGCTGGAACATTAAAATCAACCTGTTTTAGATTACTGATAAATTTCCATTTTAAATAAAGCAGCTTCCTGTTTAAATCAGAGTTACGGAGAACTTTAGAACCATAACTGTGATGTTTGTGTCATGGCCCAACCGTGGAGATGTGCAAAATCTCTGTATTTTGGGGTTTTTATTTTGAAATGCAACATAAAAATAACCATCATAGTTTTTGGCCTATAAGTCGCGCTTTATTGCATAATTCACATGCCCTGCAGCTTGTATGCAGAGACTTATTTATGGAATTTTCCCATATTTATAAATCACTTTTTGTCTGAGATATGACCGTTTTCATTCATTCTGACTGAAAATATTGAATTCTACCATTTTTAGCCACTAGATGGCACTTGAGCAGTATGGCATGCCGTTATGCCATGTAATAGGTAAAAGTGGCTATCAGCTTGCCATAGTGCCACCTTCGTCCAGCTCGCCTGGAGCAACCATCAAAGCAGCTTAATTTCACAGCAAAATGCAGCTGATTTGACCATTAAGTTGCATTTATTAAGTCAAAGTTCAACTGAGACACATCTTTACTATAACTTTGAGCAAACAAATACATTTTTTTAGGTGGTTATCTTGTTAAATTCTTGTTAAAGTCCTCCCATTTACAGAAAAGAGCCATAAGGATTATTTCAAGAAAACATTACTACCATCCATCAAATGTTTTGTTTTGTAAATTGA
>JARVGV010001740.1:33846302-33862606 GCA_031762435.1 Hypsolebias longignatus | reverse complement strand
TCCACAGACTTTTCAGAGGAGCCCAGCTGAATAAACATTCTGTCATCATTTCAGGACTCTGGATTCACCTCTGGCCGTCCTCTATCCATCCATCCATCTATCCATTCATCCATCCACCCATACATCATCCATCCATTCATTCATCATTCATCCATTCCTTCATCCATTCATCCATCCATCCATCATCCATCTGTTCAGCCATCTATCCATCCATCCCTTCATCCATTCATCATCATCATCCATCCATCCCTTCATCCATCCATCCATCATCCATCCATCCATCCCTTCATCCATTCATTCATCCATCCATCTGTTCAGCCATTTATCCATCCATCCACCATCATCCATCCATTCATTCATCCATCCATCCATCCCTTCATCCATTTATTCACCCATCCATCATCATCATCCATCTATCATTCATCCATCCATCCATTCATCATCCATCCATCCATTCATCCATCCACCCATCCATCATCCATCCATCCATTCATTCATCCATCCCTTCATCGATTCATTCATCCATCCATCATCATCATCCATCTATCATTCATCCATCCATCCATTCATCCATCCATCCATCCATCCATCCATCCATCCATCCATCATCATCACCATCCATCCTTCCATCTACTACTTTTTGCTCCTTTAAGCGTTTGGTTGATATATTGAGACTTTTAGCTTTTAGCTAACATTGTGCTAGTTTAGACTGCTAAACATTTGGTACTCTCAGCTTTTAGTGAGCCTTTAGCTACTTGACACTTTCAGCTGCTCAGTTTCTGCTTCTTGAGCAGAGTTCAGCAGTCCTGCACCTCTCGGCCTTCATGCTGTAGTTTCAGTTGATGGTGTTTGTGTGAGGACGTCCAGGGCCGCACTGAGAAGACCCGGGGGCCGCTCCGGGCCCTCGGGTCTTGTTTTGCTCGTGTGTGACCTGCTCAGCTTGAGTTTATAGGAGCTTTGTGACCGATCACCTGTTGGATGATTATTTATAAGACTGCGTGCGGTTCTGATGTGGTCGTGAGCGATGAGCCCGACGAGTCGACTCATTTCCACTCCGGAGGCACGGTGCAGCGAGAATTAAACCTGGAGCTGCTGCCACGAGGAGCATGTTCAAACAAAGACCTGCTGCAAACCCCAGCGGGGGCTCTGACTCCGAGAACAAGCATTTGCCTCCTGCTCCAAAAACAACCCACGTGCACGGTGTTGGGTAACAGCCCGAGAGCCAACAATAGCAGAGGTTTGATGCGATGTGGGTCCTGCATGGCAGAGGACATCATGTTCTCTGCCATGCATTACAGAGACAACACACACGCACACACACACGCGCGCACTAACGGTGCTTTTGGCTCTGTTTAGATGCAACGTGCACACACCACAGTGCATTAGTGAACCGCACATAAATCATCCCTGAGGCGCAGTGTAATGACTTTACAACCTTAAAAAGATTTTTGCACAAAATTCAACTTTATTTTTGCGCTTGAGCTTAAATTTAATTTATTTTTGTTTCTTCCCATCAGATCAAAGTCTGTAAAATAAATAAAATCCTTAGCAGAAGACCGGCTGCTTGACCTTCAGCGACAACAGTGAAGTCAGCGATGGTCACAGGAAGTTAAACATCTAACTCCTTCAAAGTAAAAGCAACAAACTGCAGCGAAACACATCTAGTTTTACGTTCAAAGAGTAAACCGGATGTACTCAGTTTAACCCGGGTTAAAGTGACTCGGGTCCTGTCGTGACTCAGTGACGTAACAAACTCTCAGAGAAGAGGAAAAAATGAGGACTTCAAAAAAAGAGGACACTTCAGACAGGAAGTGTCAAATTAACTAAGTGAATAAAGAGCAGCTGAAACAAATAAATAAATAAATAAATAAATAAAGAGCAGCTGCACATTTGCTCAGAAAACACCGACAATTAATTTGGTGTTTTGTTTGTTTGTTTGTTTGTTTGTTGTAAGAAGTTACAGATCCGACTGTGAGAACGTCTTAGAATAAAAAGGTGCAAATAAATTCGGGTGTTTCGCCTCGGCGCGCGCGCGCAGCCCTGCAAGCCGCAGGTGACCGATGCATGATGGGAAGCGACTGCGTAAAATCGAAAGAGTTCTTCATGTTTCACTTGTTGATGCGGCAGCAGGTCCAGTCTGGACCAGGTACCAGAACATGTCATCAGAACCGACCGCACGGTTCCGAACCAACATCTGTCCGACACCACGGAAATGACTCCCACCGCCCGCAGGGACGCACCCACAGAGCCGGTGGTTCGAGTCCGCTGTCCGGCTCGTGACGCGCAGATCATGAGCCGGGCCTGGGTTCGGATCGGACCCGAACCCCACATCCATTATCGGACAGGTCTTATTTGGACTTTAAATGTTTATTATTTATTTATTTATTATTAAGTTACAAATACAACATCTGCGCGGACTCTGGTTCTGGGACTTAAAGTCAAGCAGACCCATGATGGACCCGGTCCACGGAGACCCCCCTGAGGCCCAGCTGAAGACTCGGAACATGGTGTTACCTTGAGCATCTCCGCCGCTGGTCAGAACCGCGATGGAGGTGCCGGCTCCGGACAGGTTCTCCACGAATTTGCGCGTGTCCTGCCGCTGCGGTGCCGTGGGTCCGGTCATGTCTGCCCTGCTGTCCCCGCGCGACGGGGGGGTCTCACCTGCGTGTCAAGTGACTGAAGACTCCTCAGCAGGTCCACCGGCGGCGGAGGACAGACTGTGGAGGAGACAGGAGGAGACAGGGGGAGGCACAGGAGGAGGACTGCAGTGGTCCCCCCTCCCACACGCCTCCCCTTTAAAAGATCCTGCATTAGGAAAGATTAATCATAACATGGGAATAAGAAATCTGAAAAGAAAACACAAAACGGCTCCAAAGAACAACAAATAAACAAATAAATAAACAAAAATCACTAAGAAACAGCATGAAATGTGATGTGAATGTTTCAATTTGCACCAAAACTGAAACTGAGCTGTTCAAAGCAAAACAACAACAACATTAGTAATATTAATAATAAATAAATAAATAAATAATATATCTGGTTTGAAGTTAAAACAAACTGAACGCAAACTAGCAGCTAAAAGTAACATGATCAGCTAAAAATTGAAGAACATAATCAAAAACAACTGGATGATACAGAAAAGTAGCCAAAGGGTGGCTAAATGCTAAAATAGCTAAAATTCAAAAAGGTGACAATAAACTCTGAGCAGAAAAGATGTTAGCTAAAATAACTTGGAGCTAAAATTGAATTTGTGTCACAATTTATGTCATACTGTGAGTGTCCCCCTCCTCTTACACAGTGATGGATGTGCACCCGTGACCCCTGTGACCCGAAAAGGAAGAAGGGGTGAAGATGATGGATGAACTTCAATTGTATTATTTCAGCTGCTCTCATGAGTTAACATCAAGATATAAAGAAAAAAATGGGAATAGGAAAAAAAAAAGTTTCTGAAAATAAAATTGCACTTGAACGCACCACGGTGACCGCATATACAGAATATAAACAGTCAGTAATCTCACAGCTGATAAAAGTCACTGACTTTATTTTATACATTAAAAAAATCAAAACTTCTAGGTTGAGACCATCCTCCTCTCTGCTAATCTGCTAACCCAATAAAAGGAATCAGAGTGAGACCTCTTCTCATTTTTTTTATCTTCGGCAGTTGGAGCCAAACTCGAAGCGCCAGCTGACGCAGGTGCCCTCCTGACTGACAGCTGAACGGACCAATCAGCGCTCAGCGTACTCAGAGGAAACATCCTTCCCGTCCCAGCTGACAGACCGGAAGTGATGATCCACTATCAGCATCAGCTGACATTTCTTCATAACTTACGCCACAAAACTACGTGAGGCTGGACAAAAGGAGCGAAGCGTTGCCAAAAAGCAACAAAAAAAAAATAAATAAAAGATTAGATTGTTAATAAAATGTTTTAGTTGCAGCAGCAAAGAGCTGATTACAGGAACAAAAGTCTCAGATATATTTCATCAGTGACCTTGAACATGCTGCCAGGAGCTGCAGTTTAGACTTAATCGGCCATAAGAGATCATGTCTGCTGAAGTTCATGACCTTTAACTCTCCTTCAGACTGCAATCTATCTGAAGACAACCTGACCATGGAGCCAAAACAGTTGTTTCATAATAAAAGTCATGACACAAAGTGTTTTATTTGATCAGGAAAACTATTTCAGCAGGTTAATGAAAGAGGCACTGTGATGTGATTCAACCCAAAGGGCCACACTGAGGGCATCGGGGGCCAGTTTCAGGTTTCTGACTGAAGACCAGTGGGGGCCTGCACCTCTCATCGCCTCCTCACTGGATCACTGCTGGATCAGGAATAAGGAGTTCCATCAGTCCAGAGGGATCTGAACGTGTCACAAACTGTATTACAGGAAGTTTTCACCTAATTCACATCAAACATCTAATAACTGACTCACAGGAAAATGTGACTGAAGGGACCATGAGTCGATATTTTGTATATTAAAGAAGTATATTTACAGCCTTCCCACAAATACACCATCATGTATTTAGCATCTTAAACCACTTTCTGGTCTTAGTAAAAACCAAAATTAGAGTTGTTTTGGTTACACCTTGGAGATGAATGCAGGAAATGTGGCCCGCTCATAAAATAAGGGTGTGTGTGTCGTGACTGTTGAACCAGGACTGGCAACGTTTAAAAAACACAAAGCTGTTGCAAACAACTTAGAAGAAGTTTGAAATTACTGAAAAGTAACTACTGTATACAGTATTTAAATATAAGGTGTGAACTTGTTTTGAAACTGTGAGTCTCAGAAGAGATGTTTGCCATTAATTAAGATTTTTAATTACAAACATAAAATTACATTTGTTTTTTAATGGCTGAGACGGTTAAATGTTTAGTTTTGCTATTTCAAAATAGTGTAATAATTATTATTTTAATGAAGGGCTGAAGGTTTGTGCATTCATTTAAGGGAAAATGGCTCTGCCTGCTGGGGAATCAGAAGAACTGCAACACCAGTGATGAATCTGAATCATCAGACATTTGTTTATTGTTCAGGTGTAAAATAAAACTCAAAGACAGGGCAGATGAATAAAAATAGTTTATTTCCTGTGTTGAAAACATCATAAGTGAACAAGTCGCCTCGGCAGAAGCAACACAGTCAACAGTTTGCAAACGGGAGGAGACTTCAAGTTTATGAAAATCTTCACTGCACTTTGTTCTGATCGACGTGTTTGAGGATGTGAGGCACCCATCAGCAGTCGAAGATGTTCGGAAATCAGTTTAGCATGTCCCGAAGAAACCAGAGTACCTGGAGAAAACCCACGCATGCACAAGAAGAACATGCAAACTCCACACAGAAAGACCCCAGGTCCAACTGGGGACATTGAACCCAGGACCTTCTTGCTGTGAGGCAACAGTGCTAACCACTGATCCATTGTGCTGCCAAAAGTAGTTTTAAAAAAAGGAGTTAACTTCAAATAAAAATAGTCAGTAAAAGAAAAAAGTTATTTCAAAAACAGTTACAGCAGAGGTCAACACTGTACATGTAACTGAACATCTCCATACACGTCATGAAATAAAACAAATGCTAAACATCAGCGTTCTCAGCTGGCCGCCGTTCTTTAAAATGAAAGTTTAATGTAATTGATTTGGTTTTTTTTTTAATTGGATCCAAACTGAATGAGCGATGCTGCTCAAACTCCTGCAGCTTAAAGGTCACTGCAAAAACATGAACACAAACAAAACATTACTGTGAACCTTGAAGAAGTCATATTCCACATACAGGTAGTCCTCGACTTATGAACGCGTTCCGTTCCTACGCCCCGTTCGTAACCCGATTTTGCCATAAGTCGGAGTGCTACCCACGTGGCGGCCGTAACTCCGGATTTTCGCTGTAAGTCGGAAAAAGAATGGTAAACGTCGTTTTAAACACGTTTTTTCAATGTAACACAAAAACAGCGTACTGTACTTAGAACGTCGTTTTGCTGTATTTCCTAGCAGTTAGCTAACACAGTACCTTCAAAAAAAAAAAAAAAAAAAAAAATCACATAAAACGCTGCATAAAAAAGTCAACGTGAGGTCTGGAGGCGGCGCCGTAAGTCCGAGTTGCCGTAAGTCGATGGCGCCGTAACTCGGGGACTACCTGTATATTGAATGTGATTCTGAAATGCAGGTCCACGCTCAGCGTAAACAAAACCTTCAGCTGCCTGTAAACAAATACAGCCTGGAAACTGAGCCTGTTTTCAGTGACTCTGGACAACACGTGGTAAGTGGCATCGATATGAGAAAATATTGAACAGGTTTTGTTTCCTGGTTTATGTTTTGCTTGTTCAGACTTTGTAACAAGCTCCTTTAAAGGAAGGAAACAGCTGTAACAGCAGGACGGAGTGGAAGAAAATACAGTAATCTGATCACAACAACTTGGATATCTGCAGCAGAAGAAATTATGTCTTGCTGCTCCTGCAGCTGCAGCGGCCACATGGAAACAAACGGTGGATAAGTTTCTGTTTTTACAGTAAAATAATAAGAAAAACATTTTGTTTTGATACAGAGTTGATTTAAGAGAAAAAAAATATTAATAATCAGCTAGTTTACCTTCTAATGTTTTAATTCTAAGAAACTCAGCAGGTCTTTCCATATGGAAAGCCATCTCATTCAAAACTAAATAAATAGTTTTTAAATTTTTATTAATAATAATAGTTATTAATAACTATTCAATTAAGTAAATAAATGTTCCCATGAAATAAAACATTGAAATAGAAATGTTTAGTTTTTTAATCCAAGAATAGTTTTTGTATTAATTTCAAGATTTTTATTTATTTATTTGTTTCAAGATTTATTTATTTTATAATGGAGTTTCACTTTGTGACAAATACATAAATCTATCTTGAATTAAATAAAATAAATCTAGACAAATAAAAAAAAATCTACTGTAGATCTTGAAATAAATTTAAAATAAATCTTGGGAGAAAAACATTTCTATTTAAATGTTTAATTTCAGGGAACATTCATTTTTTTATTTTTATTATCCTTTATTAATTAATACTTTTTAAATAACACTATTTTTTAATTTTGACTTAAACGCTGGACAGATTTCAACATTTATAAACAATGTAATAAACTATAATCTGAATATTGTGGTGTAATAATCAGCTTGTGATGTTTTAGACTCTTTAAACCTTAAAGTAGCAGAAAATCAAAGTTCTAAGGTTTTAAACTCTGCGATAAAAATAATATTTGCACAAACTGCAAAGTTTTTAGTTGTTAGAAAATAAAAATTCTTCAACATTTCTTGAATTTTGCCTGTTTCCTTCGTGTTTAACATTCAGTTCCACCTTAATCCTACTGAAAGTTTCAGAGCATTTTAACAATCTATTTTTACTTTTTCATAATTTTTACATTAAAAAACAATATTTTTATAAAATGGGTGACAAATTAAACAAACAGTTTCAGGTTCTCTTCATTGCACATAATAAACAGACTTTGGTGTCATCTAAAGACTCCAGAGGCCTTCAGGAAATACTCCACACCAGTTAGTCACTTTTATTCACCAAGAAGTGTTTTTTTCTTAAAATAAAGAGTATATTTTCTTGATTTTATCTGGCGATGCACTAACAATTGTTTAGTGACCTTCAAACTTTCCACACCACCCAGGAAAAAAATAAAAATGTACGAGACCATGTATATACACATTCATCTTTATTGAAAAGTCATTAAATATAGTGGGCGCAGGTCCCGTGTACTACAGCTGTTCAAATATATTAATTTTAATCAACAACAGGATTTCCATAAAGATATACTTGATTCTTTTTATCTTCTCTCCATACAAATATTCTCTAAAATATCTTCAAAACTATAAATAACTAAAATAATTGTCATATATTTCTCAATATTATCTTCAGTCAGGCTCTGAAAAAGAACCGTACGAGTTAAAAAAAATCATCTCTACAGTGTCAAACTCTGACATTTGCTTCAGTTTTTCATAAAAACACACTCATACACACAAAGTAGTCCATCATAAATAGACTGCGAGACCTCGGAGGGTTTCAAACAGCAAACAGCTCCACATTAAGCAGGTGATCTAAGTTCAACAGAACCTGGTCAATGGTCAAAAATAAAGAGGTCATTGAACACAACACGGAGTCGCTTCATCACGTTCGTCCAGGTGGCAGAAGAAGCCTCCGTTTTAGACTTTGTGTGTCACCAAAGTTTACTAAGCATGTTTATGAGAATATCATAAAATGTTGAGGATTTAAACGAGTCATAATGTTTTGGAGAACAGACGCACGGTGGTGAAGTGGTTTGATAAGAATCTTTCAGGAAGGTCTTGTTCTGCTGGACTAAATGCTAAACATTTTCTCACTTCTGGACCTCTCATCTGCATTGGTTTGCACCGTAAGTTCTGGACTATTGAGTGCACCTGAATTTAGTGCCCACTAAAGAAAAAATAATAATAATAATAATAATTCTGTACATATATAGACTGTGCTTGTCTATAAGCAGCAGGTGTCCACGTTGTAACATTAGATATTTGCACAGAATTTTTTTTTAACTTTTAATTAAATATGTACTGATAAAATGCACAAATGCGTACAGTAATTTTTATTTTATTTTTTTTTAAGGGGAATGTCCCGTTCTCTCCTCCCCTCCTGTTTCACTGGTCTGTTGTGACCTGTTTGGTAATTTCATTGGTCAGATTTTGTTTTTACCTTTATTTATAAACTGAGTCACAAGGACCCAACCCCACAATCTTCATCTGCTCATACAAACTCATGTTCGTGCTGCTGTTTGGAGTAATGTTATTCTATGATGTTAGTGCGCATGGGTGTGATGAGGCTAAATGTTTTGGCGGCATGAAGCTCATTAAATGTCAAAAACATAAAAAATAATCCATAAATTAGCCGCAGCATTGTATAAACCACGGAGTTCAAAGCGTGTGGAAAAAAGCAGTGGCTTATAGTCCAGAAATTATGGAAATCTGACCTTCGACTGAACTAACTTGAGCCAAAGAAAGTAGCAGTTTTTACCTGAACGTCTCAGGGTAAAATAAATAAATAAAACTAAAATGTCTGTTTCAGCTGCCGGCTGATTAAAAGTAATTAAACAGCAATTCCTTGGGAACGTTCTGAAGATACAGCTTTTCTTGTTTTATTTATGTTTTAGCTAAAATTTTTTCAATAAACTGTTTATCTGAGTCCCTGTCAATAAAACTTCTGTCCGGATTTTATTAATCAAAGTGCATCACCAGGACGTTTCTCTTCAGTTTAATGTTCTGATGGTTTTTGAGTTGGTTGCAGTCACTGAATGCTACAATGTGCTCAGCGTTGTCTCGTTGTAATCGCACAGCTCAGACGTCGTGTTTACAGTACGACCATGTAAAATATCAAATAACAACTGACGGACATTTCTCCATTTTTGCTGTGACACTAATTTACCCTAAAATAAACCTTGACCAAAAAACACCTGAACATTCTTGAGAAGAAAGGGTTAACATCTCAGTAAACACCGTAAGCTAGTATTAGCTAAATCATTATTTCTAATCAGTGTTCTGAAAGAAACTAATTAAAAACTACGACAATACACTCCAAAGTTACAGATTGTTGTCTAATCAGTTTTCCAGCTCTTACTTTTTGTCAACACGTGGTCAGTTTTGGCATCAAAGCCTTTAAAAGCCGAGGCCTCAAACTCAGAAACCATTTCCAGTTTGTACATGCAGCCTGTGTGCTGCTGGTTTAACAAGCAGCAGAGAAGTACATTAAAACTAATTAAATTATTTAAAATGTGCTGTATTCCACATCAAAAAGACAAAAACACTTGTTTCTGTTAAGCTGAAACATCGTGTTCAAACTTGTCTACATTTCATGTACCGTAATTTCCAGCCTACAAGCTGCTGCTTTTTCCACACGCTCTGAACACTGCAGCTAATTTATGGATTTTTTAATTATTTTTTTTACAGGCTAACGAGCTTCATGCTGCCAAAACATTGAGCCTCGTCACACCCGGATGCTCACATAGCTGTGGCCCAACACACACCTTTCTTGGGGGTGGGTCCTCGTGACTCATTTAGACTACCTGTATGAATAAAAGGTAAAAAAAAAAAAAAAATCTTACCAATGAAATTACCGAACAGGTCACAGTAGGGATGGGGGGGGGGGGGTAACTTCGTTTGCCCACCCATCTGGGGACATCAGTGTGAATCGTGCATTAAAGTGGCACTCTGAGCTCAGTGGGAGGCTCGGAGGACTCGTTCGTTTAATGCGCAGAGCAGCTTCTGCTCCAGTCTGCCAGAGGATCCTGACAGCAGAGCGGGGTAGAAACATCCTCCATCACCAGCAAGTTTCAAAATGCTGCTGAGGATGAGGAGGACAGCACAAGCTCATGGGTGCAGTGTGCAGGAGGAAGGTGAAGATAGCCATCAATGGCTTCCTGGTTGGCTACTGTGTTTTTTTTTTTTTTTTTTTTTAACCAGCCGTGTTACAGGCACTGTTCAGAAAAAAAAACATTCACTGTACATATTTGTGTAGTTAATTAAAAGTTTTAAAAAAATCTTTCTGTGTAAAGAGCTTATGTGGACACCTGTGTCTTACAGACAAGCACGGCCTATATAGGTAGAAATGTTTTATATTTTTTATTTATTAAGTGGGCGTGGCTTATATTCGGGTGCACTCAATAGTCTGGAAATTACGGTATTTGTGTAGTATTTGAATTAGTTTAAGTGCCAGCTGGGAGTCCAGTATGTGTTTTAAGTTCAGCTCTGACTGTAAAAATATATTATGTGCTGAAAATAAATCTAGATTCCTACGATAGGCCAGTTTCTTTAAAAGCTAATGTTTTGCATAAATTAGGAGGAAAAGGGGTTTTATTGGTCCTTTGTGTTTCGTTTTTGGAGTAGCTTGAACTTGACGGATTTAGCACCACGTGTAAGTGAACAAACAACGTACAGATAAATACTGTTGAACACGTTTTGAATCCAGGATGACCTCCAGCAAACGACTGAAATGAGTCCCAACAATCCCTGCATCACAAAAGACCTCCTCCTTCTCCTCCTTCTTCTTCTTCTTGCGATGGATCTAAAATGAAAGTGTTTGCTGTCAGGTCGGTTCAGACGACGGTTTCCCTGGAATCTCTGACTTCTGCATAAAGCAGGAACTACAGCAGTCTGATTGAGTTCAGAGATGTTCCATGTGTCTCTGTTTGTCCTTCATCCTTTGTGCCTCCAAGATGGCGGATGTCCTTCAGCTTCTTCACGCTTGTCCGTGGCGGTTTTGCGGGTCCCTGTGTTACTTTGTCCCATCCAAAGCCATGGTCAGCAAAAATTCTACAAAAACGCAGAAAATCAAAATTGTATTAATCGTGAACAAAACTTTCATTAAGTTTAGTGGAAAAATAAGAAAACGGTTGTTGGAACAACTGCAGTGATGTCATTTAAAGAACAATGGTGAATCTGGATTAAAACATCTTTATTAATTTAACCTGACAGATGTTCCTTTAAAACATTAATTCATTTTGTTTCTGTTCATCAGTCTTTCCCTCCATATTCACTTTTTAACAGCATATAACGTATTTTCTGGCATATAAGTCACAGTTTTTTTTTACATAAATTAGTATATCTGTGACTTATACAGCAAAGTAACAGATTTACATTTTATTTCACCATAACTATAATCCAATTTTTGACTGAGATCTGATGATTTCATTCATTCTGACATGGAAAATATTGAACACTACCACTTTCAGCCACTAGAGGGTCCTCGAATAATATGACAAGCCAAGTGGCTCATTAATAGGTAATAGTGGCTATTAATGAGGCACTTGGCTTGCCATACAGAGTCACCTTCGTCTCGCTCCAGAATTTCTGGAAACCAAAAAAAACCAGCTTCATT
Source organism: Hypsolebias longignatus (assembly GCA_031762435.1). NCBI lineage: Eukaryota > Metazoa > Chordata > Actinopteri > Cyprinodontiformes > Rivulidae > Hypsolebias > Hypsolebias longignatus. The sequence continues at coordinate 33,850,750 of JARVGV010001740.1, read as the reverse complement.
TCGCTGCGCCTCCCAGGCGAAACTCAGCTGATGTGACCATTAAAGTGCATTTATTAAGTAAAAGTTCAACTGAGACACATCATTGCTATAATTTCGAGCGAACAAATAATTGTTTTTAGGTGCTTATCTTGTTAAACACTTGTTAAAGTCCTCCCGTACACGCTCCCACGGCTGCCATTTGGCAGTCAACCAATTTTTGGCACAACACCGGCCCACATTTCTGGGTTGTCAGCGGTGGCGCATTGTTTTTCCCACTTTATTAGACATATTTGGACTGATGCGACATGTACGGCGGAAAAATACGGTACTGTTTTTGTTAATTTGATGACCATTGTGAGATGAAAAGCTTCAAACAAACTGGACTGAAATTCACTGAGACAGAACTAAATGTATGATAGATGAAAGTGAAGCGTTGAGCTCTTGAAAAGATAAACTCTGCAACTAAAATCTTAGTAAATTATGCAGCACTAGATGTGGTCTGAGAAGCCGCCACGATTATGAAGCTTGAAGGTTAGATTCTTTCACATGAACCGCTCCGAGTAATGATGAGCGTCTCATCTTTATTTTTTACGATGTCTGTGTGACTCTAGCTAAAGAATGTAAAGTTGAGAAGAACAAAGGTTTACGCACAGAACTGACATCACCCTCCTGGGTCAGCATGTCGATGCCTGCCAGCTGCTCCAGGATCAGGCTGCTGTCGCTCACCTGCACCAGAAAATCAAACGGAAACAAATACAAATTAAATATATACATGAACGTTGAGCTGCTGGGACGATCTGAGCTGATCTGTCACCTGCTCAGTCATCCGGGCGGACATGGGGTTCATGTTGCCTCCACTGCTGGCCATGGAGACTCCCAGGTTCATGCTGCTGCTGTTGTATAATCCACCGCTGGGTTGTGTTGAGTACTGAGACTGCTGCGTGTACACGCTGAGGAAACACCGGCTGAGCTTCAGTTCATGCAGAAATAAGCGCTGAGCAGAACAACGGGTCAGAATCTGCTGCTACCTGCTGCTGCTGGAGATGTTGGCAGGCTGAGACCATCCATTGAGGTCTGGACTGGGCTGGTAGCTGGGCGGACCTCCTTGGTTTGGGGCTTGGGCTTGACCCTGACTCTGCTGCATCATGGAGCTCTGGCCCTGGCCCATCCGGGGGGACAGCAGGGGGCTCTGCGGAGTGGTCGCCCCACACGGGAAGCACGAGCCTGGGTCCTGGTGCTGCTGCTGCTGCTGGCTCATTCCTGGAGGGTGGTTCAGATAAAACGTGACAAACGTAACGCTGCTTTTATTCTGTACTTATCAACAGACAGATCAAGTCAGAATCTGTAAAGCTGATGTGAACTCTGAGATCACAGTACATTTGTAAGTGATTTAAAGAGTTAAAATGAGGAGGAAGAAGATTTTAAAGCTCGCAGGAAACCGCCTCCGGCACCGACAGTTAGCGAACAAAAGCAGAGCTGGAACGAGTTGTTCTCGTGCAAACGTTAACAAGAACTAAAGAAAAGAGCTCCAAGCAGAAAAGATGTTTTAATCCCAAATTAATAAATAATAAAGGAAGTGGTTAGACCCTCACAGACACTCACACACGAGTCCTGTCTGTTCTTATACCTGAGCTGCTGAACTGGAAGGCACTGTGTTGAGACGACGGGCTCATTACACCGCTGTACTGCCCGCCTACATTTCCCATCATGCCCTGGCTTGCCAGAAGATGACTGGGGGACAGAGGGGAGGAGAAGGGGCTGGAGGAGCCGGGATGAGGAGGAGGAGGTGGAGGAGGAGAGGGCAGGCCTGTACCGTAGCTGGAGGCCGGGTAAGGAAACCGCTGCAGGCTGCCCTGGGGTAACCGAGGGTTGGTGCCCCCCATCGGCATCGGCGTGGCAGCGGCGCCCCCGCTGGGCATGCTGGGCGGCAGGTTTATGCCCTGCGTCCTCATCATCATGGTGCGCTGCTGGTGCACGTGCTGCTGCTGCTGACGCTGACGAAGGTGGTTGCTGAGGTACTCGCGCTGACGCTGGGCCACCATGTGGGCGTTGAGATTTCCCTGCAGGAGAAAAAAACAAAAAAAAGGAAACACGGAGTGGAAATTATCTCCACGAGAAACAAAACCAAGTGTGAGCAGAGCTGAGGATGTTTGAAATGTAAGGAAGGAGGAAGCTGAGTCCTGCGTTTATGACCCCAACTGACCTGGGTTGGTACGTTAGACCTTAGAGGTAGATTCATGTTGGAGACTCCGCCCATCTGGTTCACCATTGGCTGACGATTCTGAGAATCACACATTCATGCACGTGGCGTCAAAGAGCTACTTCAACCAATCAGATAAAGGAATACGACACAGGCATGTAGATGTCAGTGTGAAGAAACGTGTGACGGTGACAGGCGGGCTGCACAGCAGAACGCAAATTTATCATCGTGGCAGTATCAGTGTGCACGTTAGTAACACTGAGAAGGCTGCGATGAATCATTGATTATTATTAGGGATGCATGATATTATCGGCATGGTATTAGTATCGACTGATATTAGCGATAAAGGTAAATATCGCACATGGGCCATTCCATCAAAATAGCTCACCGATATAAAATGACGGCCAAATAAGTTTTAACATATTGGATATCGGGCAAAAATCCAATATTGTGCATCCTTAATTTTTATATTTCAAGTATCATGCATTCAGGTTTTGCATCCCAATATTAGTTTTGGTCAATCCAACAGACTCACTGGACTTGATGCTCACACCAGGGTTAGATGAGTTAGATGACAAACGTGAGGGATTATAAACTCATATCGTCCTTGCAATAATAATCAAGAATATAACACACTGAAATATTCCCATTACTGTGCTGCCCTAAAAAAAGGTGTAAATTTAATTAAAAAAAAAAGGAGGATTATGACCATAAAATGCTAGAAATAACTTTAAAAATTTAAATTTGCAGTAAATAAATCAAATAAAAAAAAAACAAACAGTTAGAATTTCAGTGAAAGATGTAAATATTTTTAAAAGTTTATAAAACGCATATTGTAATAAAAAAAATTACGTTTGTTGGTAAAACTAGCATAGCTGTTTCTAATCAAACCTCAGAGTGCAACAAGTAATTAGAATAAAACTACATTTAAAAAAACTACAGATAATTTAAAACCTTTATTGATAACACCACTTCATTAACGAGTCACTGTCCACTTGTTAGGTAGTCCTGAGTAGGCCTGTCACGATAACAAATTTTTATGGGCGATTAATTGTCTCAGAAATTATTGCAATAAACAATAATATTGTTTGAAATTTGACAATAATTAGTCATTACTGTCAAATTTAAGAAGAAATGTTGGCTAATTTTTGTGCGTAGTACCTTTGTTTGACCACCGGATGGCAGTATAAGATTGTTTGAACTGAAGGATGGATAGTGAGGGAGCGAGCAGTGTGTCCCTTTAGGAAAAATGGGAGCGAGGCCCCTTGACATGACATGGACTGTCTCTGTTCGGTTCTCAAAATGGCAGATGCTCGGTGTGGTTTGAGCTCTTTTTTTAAACAAGTTCTCATCTTCTTTTTACAGAGAAAAACAACTTTTTACACAAAGGCACGAGTTTCAACCGTGAATTTTGGAACCTCGACAAGACGGAGGTGTTTTCCCTGAGGTCAGCCTGTTAGCTTAGCTCGTAGCTTAGCTTCTCAGCTTTAGCTGCTTTTTTCCAAAAACGTGATTTTGGTCGGTTAAAACAGATTTTAAAGAGAAAAGAAAAAGGGAGGGGTCAGTGAAGAGCACCGGAGTTGAGCCTTTTGTCGTCCAGTGTCTTCAGTAGAAAGAGACGCGAAGAAACGATAAAGCCGATAAATGAAAATGAGGTCGATAAGTTTCATTTATTATACGATTAACTGATTTATTGTTTATCGCGACAGGCCTAGTCCTAAATTTGGTTTTAGTTGATGCATTTCTTGACTTTGATTAATTATCAGTTGGCAGAAAATATAATTTGTAAAGCAGGTCCACAACTCTGTAGCTAATCCTGAGTTTCAGCAACAAGTCAGCTGCACTTTGTTTCTCTCGTTAAACTCCAAACATGAAGTGTGGAGCTCCAAACTTTCACAAAGCAGCTCGCTCTGCAGTCCAACTTAAAATGCATTTCCACTCCTTGTTGTCCTTAAACGGAGAGTTCCAACTAGTCTGAGGAACGTATCAGTCCAGTTTGCTCCTCACATTCTGTTATAAACTTTGGGTTTTGTGGAGTTATTTGTGCAGCAGAAACATAAATAAAAAGATGCCACCATGCATCTGCTGCCTTGGTGATGGTTTAAACGAACTGCCTTCCCGCTGCTCTCCACCAGGGGGCAGCCTGCACATTAGGTGCACAGCACACTAAGGGTTAACAAGAAGAGGCTGGTTGTCTGATTTTATAACATCGTGGACTCTGTAAAGAGGCAGGTGAACTGTGTGTGTTGGGGGGGGGGGGGGGGGGGGG
>JARVGV010001740.1:33757325-33772302 GCA_031762435.1 Hypsolebias longignatus | reverse complement strand
CCCCCCCCCCCCCCCCCAAGCGACCAACAGCCCCCAAAGTTGGGATTCAGTCATTTACTAAAAGGAAAAGGAGGAAAGTAGTATCATGAGATGATTTTTATTATTTATTCTCTTTTTAACTGGGTAGAACTGAGCTCTGAAAGGTACAGAATTCCCATGGAAACAACAACTATATATCTTGAATCCCAGTTGGTTCAACTTAACATGAAAAAAAAAAAAAAAAACAGTTTCAGTGTTGTGGCTGCAGAGAATCTTGGAACAGTTTTCTTTTAATGGCTCAAAGCTTGAATTAAAACCAATAATGAAAACAATAAAGCCTTTTTTTTATTATTACAAGGAAGTTTTCCCATGGGTACCACTCAGGTAGTTTCAGGTCATTTAATGCAGTTATTTAAGATTTTCCTGGAATCTTGTCCTAAGTGCAGAGTGCTGTCTTGTTGCTCCTGTGATGAACAAACGTGCACCTGGATGGATCATGCTGTTTTTATTAATCCAGTGATTTAATACATCTTGTGGTTTCTGAATGTGAAACACCTGTTTTCTCGCTGAGTATTGTTTGTGCTCCATGTTTGCAGCACGTCAGCACTATGTGAAGTCTTCCCGTCTCAGTTTCTGTTCGCTGTATGCACCTGCCATGAACTCTGGATCTAATGACTTTGCATCAGTGGTGATGTTCTGCAGACGAGGAGAGACAGCTGCTGCAGCAGCAGCAATGAAAGCCCCCCACCCATCTGTTCACACCTTCGCAGGTGCAGCCAATAAAATCAATTAAGTAAATGAAAGCCCTGTTGGACCTGATGAGTCTGCACTGCTACTGAAAGGTCAGCAGGGACATGAAGGAGGGATTATCTGAGTCCAGGAAAACTTTATGGATCAGTGCAGCTGGAACAATCTGGACCTAAATGTCAGCAAAACCACAGAGAAGTTGGTGAGTCTCCCAAACCACAGGGGTTGCAGATTAGGTCTCTAAACCTGGAATCATGTGTCTTTTTAGACAACGGACTAAACTGATGACCAACACTGCACAAGATGAAGAAAATCTTGTCAGCTTATGACAAGTGACACCCCGGATCTGTTTCTTTTGTTGTGGTCTGCTGAACGCTCAAGACTGGAGCTGCTTTGGGTCTAAACTTGAAGATGTCTGTAGACAAGCTGCAGGTAAGATGCTTCTTCAATCCTTTCCACTTTTTACACAGATGCAACAAATCTGTTCCTAATGAGTTACTGAGAAACTTTGGCAGATGAAAAATTTACAGTAATCAAATCCACAAAACAACAGCAGTAGAAACAGGCCTGTTGTGATAAACAATAAATCAATTAATCGCATTGATAAATGAAAACTATTGACCTCATTTTCATTTTTCACTTTATCGTTTCTTCATGTCTCTTTCTACTGAAGACACTGGATGACAACAGGCTCAACTCCGGTGTCTTCACTGACCCCTCCCTTTCTCGTTTCTCTTTAAAATCTGTTTTAACGATCCAAAGTTGCGTTTTTGGATTGTTTAAAGCACCTAAGATGAGAAGCTAAGCTACGAGCTAACAGGCTGACCTCGGGGAAAAAACCTCCGTCTTGTCGAAGCTCCAAAATTCACAGTTGAAACTTGTTTTTTTTTTGTGTGTTAAAATAATTGTTTTTCCGCTATAAAAAGAAGCTGAGAACTTGTTTACTGATTTTTTTATTAAAAGCTTTGTGTGAAAAATGCTATGTTAAAGAGCTCAAGCCACATCGAGCATCCTCCATGTTGAGAACTGAAGAGACACAGCCCATGTCACGTCAAGAGGCCTCCCTCCCATTTTTCTTAAAGCGACACGCTGCTCACTCCCTCACTGTCCATCCTTGGGTCCAAACAGTCTTAGACCTGCCATCCAGTGGTCAAAAAAGGTACTACAACAAATCAACCGCATTTCTTCTTAAATTTGACAATAATTACTATTTATTGTCATAATTCAAACAATATTATCGCTTATCGCAATAATTTCTGAGACAATTAATCGCCCAGCAAATTGTTATCATGGTAGGCCTAACTTGTGATCCAAACTTCTGGGACATTTTGGTAAAGAGCAGCAAAATAAAACAAGGGTTATAGGGTGTGTGTGACTTCATTACAACATAATAGTAGAACAATAACACAAATATGTCAATCAAATATAGAGAAATAGCATTTGTGCAGAAAATACAGTGTATTTCTGACTGCTGAGCGCTGCTGAGTGAAATTTGCTTGAAAAGCCGATTTTGTCAAAGCTAAAAGAAGCTAAACAATAGCTAAAAGATACAACTAACAGAATGTTAACTAAAAGTATCAAAAGGCTGCTTGCAGTTTAGCTTCAAGTCCATGCCAAGAAAAAAAGAACATTTGCATTCTTTCAAGAAATGCTGTGGATTATATGCAGCCCCTCCTGAGTTTGGTTCAGTTGGTTATTCTGCTGCTGCTGTGTTTAATAAGGTCGTGTTTTATTTATTTATTTATTATTTATTTATTTATTATTTTTTTTAAATTTCCTACCGTAACTTTTCATTAGCTACAGAATTGGTTTTAAATTTCTTGTTAATTTGCTTTAAAGAATGGGGACTATTACATGTTGAAGTCAATAGCATTCTTACATTCTTGTGAAAGATGTGCCGACCAAGAGTTGTGTTTATTTTCTGCGTTGAAACTGATCAACGAAATAGTTTTCAACTCTGGATCAATTGTGTTGGGCTGCATTTAATTGGATTAAATGAAAGCTGGTTAAAGGAGGAGGTCTTAAATGGGTTAATTTGGCTTTTTAAGTCTGAGGAAGTTGTAATTTTTAAAAGCAGACACACAATTGATTCGTGCTCTCTGTAATCGCCTTTAAGGTTGGCAGTTCATCCTTTTGCTACTGTTATTTGTATAATACAGGAATTACTCAGCCTGTCGATGGCTTTACTAAATACATCCTCCTCCAAGCTGTCACCTACAGAAGTTTATGAGGAGAAGCACAATGGATGGTCTTTCCAACAGGCTTTACATTATGTTAAACCCATTAGGTCGTCTCCTGAGTGCACGACCAGTAATCCTACATGCATTACGCCGCCAGATCAATGCAATCAAATGAAGCTATAAAGTGGGTGGAGATGCAGCTGTAAAAGCCGTACGGAAAGGCCCACACATCCTCCTTAACGCCTCGTGTGATATTTGTCTCAAATAAATTGTGACTCGTAAAGACCGGTGGAACGGAGGGGCGAGGTGATTCGGCTCTGTATGATATTTACAGGTGGAAGAAGTGGAGGGGAAAGCAAAGAGACATTATTTTCCTAAATAAAATGAATCCTGACATCTGGGAATCCAAGTCCCCCTCATCTCCCCCCCACCCCTTTTGTAATTACACGACATAATGGTGGTGCAGTCGGCCCATAATCTCCCATTATAATCAGTCTCGGCTGCCTCCACTTGCTCCCCACCATGGCTTCTAATTCAATATAAATGTAAATGACTGTAGGGGGAGATGGGGGTGGGGGGTGTCAGGAACTGTATGGAGTGTCAATGTGGGAGAATTCTCCTTAAATCTGCGTCTGTGTTTGTGGAGGTACAGTATTTTAAATGAGGTGTACGAGTCAGATGAGGGCTGCGGAGCCAAACTGGTCAAATCTGAAACAAACTGTCACTGAGAAACTTCAGAAGCTTTCAGTCCTGAAAACTGGACAAAAATTTAACTTGAACCACTTTACTGAATCACTTTACTGAATCACTTCACTGAATCACTTTACTGACCTACTTTACTGAACCACTTTACTGAACCACTTTACTGAATCACTTTACTGAACCACTTTACTGAACCACTTTACTGAACCACTTTACTGAATCACTTTTCTGAACCACTTTATTAAACCACTTTATTGAACCACTTTACTGAATCACTTTACTGAATCACTTTATTGAATCACTTTCCTGAACCACTTTACTGAATCACTTTACTGAATCACTTTATTGAATCACTTTACTGAACCACTTTATTGAACCACTTTACTGAATCACTTTACTGAATCACTTTACTGAACCACTTTACTGAATCACTTTACTGAATCACTTTACTTAACCACTTTACTGAACCACTTTACTGAATTACTTTACTGAACCACTTTGGCTGAGGCAGCTTAGGAGGAGTCGACGGGGTAGAGGACAGCCCCCAGAAACCATCTTATCACAGCAAACTGTAGGAGTATACTGCTTAGTGGGTGAAACAGTTTGTGGCTCCAGACTGATGAAGCCCTTCAAATGGAGGGCAAAACATCTCAACAACAACAACAACAACAACATTGTTGGCTTTTTTTTTTTACCTGGATTATTGAACCTTGATGTATTAAACTCCATCTTTGTTTTTTTTCTTATCAATGTTTATACATAGTGGGTTTACCTACAGAACCAGCCAACGTGACTGGGAACGTGTCAAGCGGTGAACTTTCCGCTCTAGAAGAAGTTTCACGAAAGCTGAACGACGTCTTTATGTTGCTCCAGGAAACAACTGCTGAATTATTTTTGTCGTCTGTTTGACTTGTTCCCTCTTCTTTTGTATTTAGCTTCAGATCCTCTGATATTTCCACCTAAAGGTCTCATCTGAGATTCTACTGTTTGATCCCAGCGTAATTGTCCATCACAGAGCGAAAAGTAGGAATGGAAAATTTTATACATCCACCCGTGCATGAGGGCTATATAAGTGAGGTACTCACTTCCTTTTTGGTGCGTGGCTGTATTTAGGTCTAAAAAGTCTTAATCCAAAATTTGGTTGCCATGTCAAAATCCAGGATCACCATACAGCATGTACATGTGGTGGTTGGTTGAAAATTATTCTATGGTGGCCAAGGTCACCAGTAAAAGTTTCCATCAAGGGTGGATGGTGGATACAACTGTTCCCTGGAATAAAGGTCAGGATCCGTCGCGCTGCACTGCCTGGGACAAAACAAAACTACAACAAAAAAAAACCTCCTACCTCTGTTCCCCACAGTGTAACTCCTACCCTCTTGAATATGTTGCAGCAAAAACATTATGGTTTACTTATATTCTCTGTTCAATTCCAGTCTTGAAAACGACTCATCTTGAAAACTACACACATCCACTGTTCAAATCTTTCAGCAACAAGGATGTGCAGCTTGTTTATTCACAGCCTCAAGCCAGCCTGAGCTTTCTCTTGGGTTTCCAGACCCACGTTCCAGAACTGCACATCAACACATCTGTAAACTTTCTTATTCTTCATTGGATAGATAACTTTACTAATTTACTTTTTTTATGTATGAGAATGTTTGTGTTTAGTGCCCGAAGCATTTTCTGTTGTTACTTGGTGCATCGTAAATAAACTGAATAGAACTGAATTAAACTACACCTTTTTTGATTTGGTTCAAAATTACCTTTTTATGATACTATTGTATACATTACACTATATATATTATTATATATGCTACTGTTGGATGTAACCAGGACCCTGAGTACACGGTTTAGTCCGGCTCACTTATCACATGTGGTGAAATGACAATAAACCCACTTGAACTTGATGCAGTCATTTGAAACTTTTTATTGGAGGAACTTTTGTCACTATGAAAATCAATGGGCCAAATTTAAAACCTCCTCAGAATTATTGGCACTGGAAAACTTATAAATCACACAAGTTCAGTCGTTAACACGAGTCAAAATATTAAAAAAAACTGCAAGTATTGAGGACCACTCACTGTCGTATTAAACAATTTAACAGCTCTTATCCTTTTCTTCATATTTAATTGCTGTGTGTGCGTGTGCACGCGTGTGTGTTTACCAAAACATCTCATGCACTGCTGGATGGATATTAAAAATCTTCTGTAATCAGTAAATGTGCATCTGCAGTTTACAATCAACCTGATTAAAGATGGCTGTTCAAAAAATGTGTTTATAACTGGGCGGCACGGTGGTGCAGTTGTTAGAGCTGCCGCCTCTCAGCAAGCAGGTCGTCGGTACAGATCCTGGTCAGGGGGGGGTTTCTGGGTGGAGTTTGCATGTTCTCTCTGTGCTGCGTGGGTTTTCTCTGGGTGCTGTGGTTTCCTCCCACAGACCAAAAACATTATTGGTAACTCTAAATTGTCTCTAGGTTTGAGTGAGAGTGAACGGTTGTTTGTCTCTATGTGTCCCTGTGATGGACTGGAGACCTGTCCAGGATGTCCCTCGCCTCTCGCACAGTCACTGCTGGTCATGGGCACCAGTGACCCCGTGACCTAAAAAGGAAGAAGCAGATAATGATACTGTATGTAGTCAGTTTTACTGATAATGAGCTTTATTTTACTGTGGTAGTAGCTGACAGTCCTTCTCAACGGACCTCTATCTTTAAAACATTTGAATGAAAGGTAGCAGGGAAAAATAAAATTTAGTTCATTGTTTTAACTGAATTATCAGTGTTGTTTTAATTCTTTACACGTCAAATACTTTGATTTTTCACGTTGTTTGTTGACTTGAGCAGCAAAACCTTATCATCTTAGATTTGTCTTAATTGAAGTGCAGGTTCAACGTCTGCACATTTCACAAACATACTGTAGATGTCTGGGCTCAAACAAAATTAATCATTGTAGAAGTTCATCAAAATGGTGAAGAAATGAATTTTGGGATTGTTTGATAAAGCAAAAAAATAAATAAAAATTAACTCCTGCTGTTTGAAACTGCCTTCATATAATATAATATAGTTATAAGCAAAAAGTATTTTACAATAAAAACAAAACTTTCCCCAGAATATTTAATAATTATATCATTTTGGAATAGAGGTCTTCATGTGTCAAGATGATATCAAGTTAATATATAATTAATCTCATATTAAAGATCCTTCTGCAGGTATCAAAGGTGCAACGTTCAAAGTCACTGAAGAGCTCCTCACAGTAAGAAATAAAGAATAAATGTTGAAGAACAGGAGGGGAAAAAAAATCTGGATTGCAATCCATAATTTAAAACGCTGCATAATTAACTTTCTCCTCGGCGATCTTAAGGTGATCTCAGATGAAATGAGTGGAGGGAGAAGGCAAGGAAGGAAGATGAAGCAGGAAATGGCAATTAAGAGGAAGAAGAGCGAAGTCAGATTCTGAGTGGGAATGAGAGATTATGAAGTGAGGAGGGGGTGTGGAAGGCTCGTCATGATTCATGGAACAGAAACATCTTGTTGGGGTTAACGTTTATACAGATGCAAGAAGTGAATGTGAGTTTTATTAGTGTTGCATGTTCATCTTCATCTCTACTTCCAGGAAGTAAAATGTGTGTTTTAAAGCAGCGGTCAACAGTTTTACACTGAAAACTACCGTATGTTCCAGCATTTAAGTCGCCGTTTTTTCCCCATAGATTTGTCAGTCCTGCAATATAATTTTTCCCCCCATATTCATAACACAATTTTTGATTGACACTTTAAATTTTGAAGATTTGTAACAGCGAGTCCTCCCATGCACGCTCGCTTCACTCAGCTGGTGCAGGCAGAGGAACGCTAGAGAGCCGGATGGTTGGCGCCACGCCGCCCGGGCGAAATTAAGCTGTTTTGACCGTTAAATAAATGCATAATAAACGCAACAGGTTAGCGGTGATGCACAATAAATGCAACTTATATGCCAAACCGACTTGTATATGTTTATTTCCTCTTCATGAGGCTTTTTTTTGATGATGCAACTTTTACTCCAGAGCAACTTATATGCTGGAAAATATGGTAATAATGAATGAAATGGTTGCTGCTGCTGGAAACTAAACTGTAACAATTTGTCTTTTTTATATTGGGTTTAATTTATTTATTTATTTATTTATTTTTTTTTTATATCAATAGTTTTGTTTTTTTTTCTGGCTCACCGTCTAAGTCTCAAAGTCTAACCAGAGTTTTAAGCTCAATAAAACCAGATGGGTCACATACTGTGGTTATGAACTGCCAACGTTCTTTTTACAGTTTGTTTGTTTGTTTGTTTTGGCCTGAACTCTTTGGATAAAAATATCAGGCAGTCTCGGTTTGGCCCAGGAACCATTCTGACCCTCCAACGACAAAACCCCAAACCAAAACACCCGACCAGTGACGACAAGCACGCTGTCCATTAAAGTCCTGGAAATCCTGACAGGAACAGGACTGGTCCAAAAATACAGCAGAGACGAGAACAAATCTTGTAAAATCTGTTGAATTAATGTGATGCCAGAGTTTCACTTCCTCACCAAATAATGAGCAGTTTTTGAAATTCTAGAAAAATAAATAAATGCGTGAAATGTAAAATGTGGACTGGAAGAAAGCTACATGCAAACTCAGTAAAAGTTCAAACATCATCTTGATTGGAAATTCCAGATTGTTGCTTGGCATCACACGGACAGAGACTCGCTGAGTCCAACACCTTCTGATGAGAAACCCGACCAGCTCCAGGAAAACTGTCATCCCTGCAGGACGCCACAGATTAATCTGAGCAGAGATGAAGAACTGAGGGGGAGGAAGTCGGAGGAAGCAGTGAAAATGGAGCGTCACGGGAGGAAAAGACTGGACGAACAAGTGTTACACACTTCAGGTATTTTCTCTCCTTCTACAACTTTACTGGATGGGTTTTACTGAAACTTTCAGAAAATGATCACAGGTTGATTCCAAGATTTAATCAGTTGGAAAGGTACAACCAAATTCAAGATGGCCCCCTTGTCCAACTGACTGCAGAAAACACAGATTTCTATAAATCAGCCTTTAAAATACTGAGCTCAATTTTTGTGTGGTGGTTGCTGAGACTCACCCTTAAAATATACTCAGTAACACGTTTTAATAAATGTGGCTCTGGCCGCCATCGTTTATTAAAACTGTGTCACAAAAAGACGTTATGAGGCCCTTTTTTGTCCCCGTTGTGGAAAAATAAGGCCGACTTCCATTTTAGTGTGTGGCTACATGTAGGCATGGGAAAGGTTCCTTTTGAACATTGGGTTGCCACGTCTAAATCCAAGATGGCCGCCCTTGTACATGTAAACCTTGTGATCAGAATAACTTCAAATATAAACAATGTGTCAGTTTCTATTTCAGTGCGTGGCTGCTTCTAGACGTAAAAAAGGTCCCCATTAAACATTGGATTATCATGATAAAATCATTGCAAGGTGTGTGTGTGCGCGCGCGTGTGTGTGCGCGCGCACGTGTGTGTATGCGCGTGCACGTGTGTGTATGCGCGCGCATAAACCAGCCAATTCAATCAGTTTAGGAAACTATGCTTTCTATATTTCATATTACCTAAAAGTACAGTTTCCTCAAATGATTGAGGTGGCCGGAGATGAATCTGACGGCCATGGCCACCACTGGCCACCCCCTGGCTCCTCCACTGCACCCAGTAGTGGATGAAATTGTTCCCTCCATTTGTTAGGATCCATCACTCTGGGCTGCCTCTGGACAAGCAAACATCTTTCATCTTTACCCACTTCTGCCTTTTTGGGTCTCAGGGGTCACTGGTGTCCATGTCCAGCAGTCACTGTGTGAAAGGTGGGGAACACCCTGGACAGGTCTCCAGTCCATCACTGGGACAGAGACAAACAAACATTCTCTCTCTCACCTAGGGACAATTTAGAGTTATCAATCAGCCTAACATGCATGATTTTGGTCTGTGGTCGCTCTAACCCTGGTCTCACGCAGAGAACATGCAAACTCCACCCAGAAAGGCCTCCTGCTTGGATTTGAACTGTCGACCGTCTCACTGCGAGTCAACAGCTCTACCAACTGTGCCACCGTGCTGCCCAAACAAAAACAAACAAAAAAATAAAACTATATACAGTAACTCCCACCCACTTGAATATCTCGCTCCAAAAACATGGTTTTCTTGCATTCTCTGTTCAATCCAGAAAAAAGAAAAAAAAAACACTCGTCTTCAAAACTACAAACATTTACTGTTCATGCTCCTCACCGATGGGGGAAATCAGCTTACCGCTCGTTTAGGTATTTTTTGACAAGGTCAATGTCGGTTTATTTCTATGGCTCATAAAAACAACAAAAACTGTCTAACGTGCTTCACAATTAAGTAAAAAAAAAAAAAAGTTCAAAACAGTAAAAATGTTTTTTTCCAAAGCATGAAAGAAAAAAAATCCAAGGATGGAGACCTCTGTACCAAAATGTTTGTGTGAGATGAGAAAAACAGAAATATATGTTCTGTAGAAAGTGATGTGTAACATGAGCAGATGTTTAATTTGATTTAATGGAAAAGAGATGAATGAGAGATAAATAAAACCAGTTTGGTGTTTTACTCCCTGACAGGTCAGATGTTGACTCTGGACACGTCCAGCCTCCAACTCATCAAGTGGAGAAAACCAAATCGAGCTCCTCTCTCCTGCTGCCCACACTGGATGTGGACAAAACACTGTGGGAGAATGTCAGACAAGCCGGACGTTTAGAAAATACACATTTTTATGACTTATTGTGGAAAACGGAGACTCATCCGTCTGTTGGAGGTTCAGGTCACCTCGGCCTCCTGTCATGTTCTCGGCTCCCTCAGGACGATTTTCAGCTGTTTTCTCAGACCAGACAGGAACATGTACACATACCTGGATTCTCTCTGTCAGCCTGAAGCTCTCTTCTGAACCTGTCACACCGCAGGGCGTCTGTATCAACTGATTGGATCCTTTCTCCACTTCAGTAACTTTGTTCCCTAAAGGTGCAGCCAGATGTACTTTTCTCACCTTATCTCTAAAAGTATCAGCTACTGGTCCCTGCTGGGGGTCTTCATTCTCACTGGAGAAGGTGCTGGTTGAAGTTGATGCACTGCACCTGATGGCTTCCTGCGTGGAAGCAAACATGCATTTTATAATTAAAGGCCTAGCATTACTTGTAGGAATGCCTGCCCGCCGTCTTTTGTGCCGAACTTTTAGACAAAGATCATCTTTTGATGGAAGGGACCAAATTATGGCCTTTTTGGTCAAACTTAAGCACAAACTTGTGATTTCACAGGATCTGTTGGTGCAAAGATGATGGTATGTAAATGGGCCTGTAATGATAAACAATAAATCAATTAATCACATGATAAATTAAAACTATTGACCTCATTTTAATTTATCGGCTTTATTGTTTCTTTATGTCTCTGTCGTTCTACTGAAGACACTGGATGACAAAAGACTCAACTCTGGTGCTCTTCACTGACCCCTCCCTTTCTCTTTTCTTTTTAAAATCTGTTTCAATGATCCAAAATCACGTTTTTGGATCGTTAAAACCAGCTAAACTGAGAAGCTAAGCTAACAGGCCGACCTCGAGGAGAAAACCTCCGTCTTGTCAAGGCTCCAAAATTCACAGTTGAAACCCGTGGCTTCCTGTAAAATGTTGTTTTTCTCTGCAAAAAGAAGCTGAGAACTTGTTTACTGATTTTTTAAATTAAAAGCTTTGTGTGAAAAATGCTAAAGAGCTCAAACCACACGAGCGTCCGCCATTTTGAGAACCGAAGAGAGACAGCCCATGTCACGTCAAGGGGCCTCTCTCCCATTTTTCTTAGAGACACGCTGCTCGCTCCCTCACTATCCATTCTTCAGTTCAGTCTTATACTGACATCTAGTGGTCAAAAAAGCATTACACTCAAAACAAATTAACATTTCTTCTTAAATTTAACAATAATGACTAATTATTGTCAAATTTCAAACAATATTATCGCTTATTGCAATAATTTCTGAGACAATTAATCGCCCAGCAAAATTAGTTATTGTGACATGCCTAGTTGTAAATGACTCTCAGCTACTTCTGTACCAGCATTTAGCTCAGTAGCTGCAGTTTTACCATTAGCTGATATTATTTAGCTGCAATGACCAACTTGAATTAGGGTTGATTTCAGTTTTCGGATAAATGTAGATGCACACCTAATGAATCTTCACACAAGATGACCAAACAAACCCTGAAGCTTGTATTTGACTAACTGATTTGACTCCTAAAGTGATGAGAGGATCTGTGCATGTGATTGTTGTCATCTGTCCTGCTCTCCTCAGTGTTCTCCCTCATGTCAGAACAGGAAGAAAGAATAAATTAAAAAACTATTTGTGTACTCATTAAGATCTTCAAGACATTGTCACCTGAGTTCTTATGAGTTTATTCATTTCTTAAGAACATTTTGATCCTTCTGTAACATTTCAATAATAAAATATTACTCAAGTTCTCACAGATGATTTCATTTTATTTATTTTAGTAAGAAAAAGCTTAGCTGGAACCAGTGAGCCTGCAAAGACAACAAATTGTGTTACAAATTTAAAAACCTTCAGTTGCTTTAAATATTGAACTTTAACAATGTGGTGTAATAAAGCAATGACAAATAAAAGCTCAAAGAAGTAACTTCATGAAAAATTTACTTTTATTTTATTTAAAGCAGGTGGATGGAGCGGTTAAAAATGGATTAAACTTCATAAGAGAAAAATGCACCTGCACGGGTGTAAGACCGCTGAACGTTTTCATCCTTTGTGTTCAGGTTTCTCACTCAAGCTGAGTTCACACCACAGGATGATTTTTCCAGTCGGGTACAGTCAAAAAGTTATATCTCAACTACAGCCCCAAATCCCAAATGAGTTGAAAAGGAGGTGCCGTGGATGCATTCCCGTCTACCTGGAGGCAGTGCTTGCGTGACGGACCACCGAGATCTTGGAGATGGCCAGAAATAAGGCTTGTGACATCGGTAGAACCAAACTCGTCCAAATTGCAGCTCTTCCTGTGGTTTGATGCAGTTTGTCTGAGAAGTGGCGCAGTCTGTGATCCCTCATCAGGTGCAGGTACCTGAGTCAGCTTGAACACAGTCTGTTAAAAAAAAAAAAGTCAAGTCTGAAAGTTGTGCAGTGCTCAGCTTAAATCAAAACAAGTTTAAAGCAAAGTGATGCAAGCACCATTTAAATATTAACAAAATAAATCCTCTCTATTATAGTTTTAAACTTGTATGGGCTCCAAATGGCAAAAAAGAGGGAGAGAATGGAGACAAAATGTCAGGAGACAGTTTAGTGGCCGTCCATTACCTCTACCACAGGTAGGGTAATGTCCCAGCGCTGAAGGAATATCTGGCAGAGGCCTTTATGCTCCTGCAGGGTAGTCCTCCAAACCAGGATCAGGTGTGGAGAGGTGGCTGATTGGGATCGACTGTAGCAAAGACCCACAACTCCCACAACCATGAAGTTTAGCTGGTGCACAGTTTACGAGGCTGCTGGTTCTGACTCGCACTGAAGACTTTGACAAACTAAGGTTTTTGAACTTTACTAGACTAAACAAAGTAGATTGCCACCGTTTGGAGGTAACTGAGCTCTTTCAACAGCAGCTTCAGCACAAGTGCCTCCATGTTTATCTCAGATGGAGTCGAGGGAGGTGACCACCTGTTGACATGTCGAGGTGGGAAGGACCAATAACACTGTAAGGCTGCAGAGTGATCAGCTGATGAGGATCAGTGAACAGACAGGCAGGGGTTGCCAGACCTTCATGTAAAACCTGCGTTGTGATGTGAGACCAGGAAGCTGTAACGATCAGCTCATTGTGAGCCGTGTGTTTCAGTTGGGGTGTGTAGTTGACCCCGGAGTCTGACCTTCATGTAACCGTGTGCATTTCCTAAACAGCGGCCAGCGCTTCCATTTGCGTTTCCAGACATACGCTCGTGTGTGGGTTTGTGCACGTTTCCGTTTGTGTGCCCAATCAGCTGTGCGAGGATTCGCCACTCCGCTTTGCTTCTGGCCCGGTGCCTTGTGATTGGCCGTCGCAAATCAGAAACGAGTCGCCCCCATTGGTCGAAACACAGAGAAGCAGTAGTTTGTTGCTGTTGCTAAGATCCTGTTGCTAGGTTCCAGCTGTTGCTAGGCGACAGGTGATGCATTATGGATGGATGATTTCTTCATGGAGGAGTGAGTCTGAAAGGCTGATGATTGGATCCCCCCCATCACCCCCCCCCCACACACACACACACACACACACACACACTGTCATTATTTTCTCTTCCTCTTCTTTTCATCCTTCTGTCTTCATCAGTCCGTCACTTGTTTTGTGCTACAAGCACTAAAGTTAAATAGTTCTGGTCCAAAAGAATTCACAGCCTGGAAAATATTTATTTGGGGACATGCAGGAACTTTTTCTACATCCAGTCCTGTGAATTTAGGAAGATCTGTGGCCCCCTCATTAGGGAGACGGTTCAGGATCTTAGACACTGTCTTGTCACGGACTGGAGAGTTTTTTATTTTAGTCCTTCCAAATTACTGGCACCAGATTTTCACTGTTGGTGCAGAACATGTCATTTTAACTTTAGGCAATGAATGGACCACGCTGCCGACTTGTATGTGCTCATTCTTGAACTTGTCTCAAAACGATATTAGGTAGTAGGTCACTCTTTGCAGTGTAAAGTACCATCACAGTTTTTTTTTAATTATTATTATTAATTAGAATCGCCAGCAGAATCAGATTATTTGTATGAGTCAGAAGTACAGCGAGTTGGTCTGGCCTGTGGAGGAAACTGCACTGACCTGTGCACGTCTGTATGGCAATTAAAAATAAAAAGTCATGCATTTACTTCCACTTTATCACCCCACGGGGTGCTACGTGCAGGTGTTCAATCAGATGGAGTTTGTCACTATATTTATCTTAGCGTTTCAATCTTTTATACTGTTTTATTCTGAACAAGAAAATAAGTGTTTTTAAAAAACTGACCAAAAACAGACTTTATCGTTTTATTTTCTTGAGGAAAATTTCTATTTGTAAATGCTCAGAATAATGAAATAACTTTTTCTGTTTCAAGTGTTGCAGGCGGCATGGTGGCTCAGTTGGTAGAGCTGTTGCCTCTTAGCGAGAAGGTCACCAGTTCAAATCCCAGCTGGGGCCTTTCTGGATGGGGTTTGCATGTGCTTGCCGTGCTGCGTGGGTTTTCTCCGGGTACTCCGGTTTCCTCGCACAGACCAAAACCATGCATTTTAGACTGACTGGTGACTCTAAATTGTCCCTAGGAGAGAGAGAGAGAGAGAGAGAGAGAGAGAGAGAGAGAGAGAGAGAGAGTGAGAGAGAGCGAGAGAGAGAGAGAGAGAGAGAGAGAGAGAGAGAGAGAGAGAGA
>JARVGV010001740.1:33652439-33663965 GCA_031762435.1 Hypsolebias longignatus | reverse complement strand
AGGAGAGGGCGGGCCCCAGAGGAGAGGGTGGGCCCCAGAGGAGAGGGCGGGCCCCATAGGAGAGGGCGGGCCCCGGAGAAGAGGGCGGGCCCCGGAGAAGAGGGCGGGCCCCGGAGGAGAGGGCGGGCCCCGGAGCAGAGGGCGGGCCCCATAGGAGAGGGCGGGCCCCGGAGAAGAGGGCGGGCCCCAGAGAAGAGAGCGGGCCCCAGAGAAGAGGGCGGGCCCCATAGGAGAGGGCGGGCCCCATAGGAGAGGGCGGGCCCCGGAGGAGAGGGCAGGCCCCGGAGGAGAGGGCGGGCCCTGGAGGAGAGGGCGGGCCCCGGAGGCCAATTTAGCACCAGCCAATTGTTGTTGTTTTTTTTTTCACTATGGAGTATGCTGTTTGTGGAAATCAGTTTTGTTTGGTGGCTCCTCATATTGAGGAAGTCCTTTGGATGATCAGTTTTGTTTGGTGGCTCCTCGGATTGAGGAAGTCCTTTGGATGAAGGACGAAATGTCTCAGCAAAAAAACAAACCATCCAGATGACCAGACTGAACATCGTTGGATTTTATATCTGGACTACTGAGCATGAACTTTGGTATTGTTTAAGCTTAATTATATTATATTGTCTGCCACTGGAAAAAAAAAGTCTCTGATTTCAATAAATGTGTTCAGATTCACAAAGTTAGTAAATACAGCACCTCTCACCTCTAATTTTTCCTCAAGTCATGTAAACATTGTCGTTTTCTTACAGGATTTCAGTTTACATGTTGGAATCATTGTACTAAAAAGAAAACCCTTGAGTGGAAAAACAAATAACAGCAATCCACCAAAGAAAGGGTCTATTTATTCATTAAAACCAACATCTCTCCTAAATAAACTGCCTCAATAATTCAGGAAGTTCCACATAAAGAGGATGGAGTGTATATGATTTGGATCTTGCACAACATGCTCTTAGGATGTGGCGGCAGCTGTCTTAATGAGTTTGCGGCTTATCATTGCTCACAAGAGAAAGCAAATCAATCACTACTCGTGCATAGTGATGGGGATGTGGGAGGAGGCAAAGAGCAGGAGACAGAGAGAAGTAGAGATGTGAAACGGGATAAAGCTTGTCAGTCCTCGGGTGTTGTTTACCATTACAGCCCTCTGCCAAGGATTTTCCTAAGGGACACTTGTTTTAATAAAACTGGGCCCATATTAAATTCTAATCCATTAGTGTGGCTGGCGAGCTCTGACAATGCTTTATCAAACCACTGGAATAAATGAATGCTTCTTCATTATCACGGCTGGGCTGGTTCAGAGATTGTAGTCCGGTACTTCCTCATGCCAGGGTTATGTTCAAAATTACAATTAGCCTTTTTCTGTTAAGGTTTTTCTTTTTAACCATTCTTTATCTCAGCTTTTTTTTTTCCTTCTTTTTTTAAAATTTTAAATAATAGTTCTTTCAAATGCCACCAATGTACAAAAATCATTTTTAGGGAGGCATAGAAATAAAAGGATAAGTCAGTTTCCGTCAAATTCAGACTAGTTATGAGTTACACTAAGGACAACACAGTTGGTGCAGTTGGTGCCTTTCCCTAAAAAATATTTTTTTCCGCACTGGCTCTGTAGCGAGGCGCACGCATTCCTTACTGCTCCCTGTTCTCCTCCTGCTTTTTTGATCTCTGTCTGTGTATCGGAGCAGACACGGTCTCTCCAGCGTGTCTTGGGTCTTCCCAGTGTCTCCTCCCAGTTGGGAGCATCCTTACCAGATGCCCGAACCACCTCAACTGGTCCCTCTTGATGTGGAGGAGTAGCGGTTCTACTCCGAGTCTCTCCTGGACAACTGAACTTCTCACCCTATCTCTAAGGGAGAAAGTCCAGCTACCCTGCAGAGGAAACATTTCAACTGACTGAATCTGAGATCTTGTTCTTTTGGTCACTACCCAGAGCTCCTGACCATAGTTGAGGGTAGAAACATATAGACCGGTAACCAGAGAGCTTTGCCTTACAGCTCAGCTCCCTGTTCACCACAACGGACCGGCACAGAGTCTGCAATACTGCAGACGTTGCACCAATCTGTCTGTTGATCTCACGCTCCATCCTTCCCTCATCCGTGAACAAAACACCAAGATACTTGAACTCCTCCGCTTGAGAAAGAACCTCACCCTCCATCAGGAGTAAGCAATCCACCCTTATCTGACTGAGGATCATAGCCTCAGATTTGGAGGTGAAGATCCTCACCCCAGCCACTCCACACTCGGCTTTGAATCAAAGCCAAATGAACAAAATAAAAAAGCCAAAACAACCACATCATTACTTTACATCAGTCACTAAACGGTCTTTGTGAAGTAACTCAATTCTGTTGATTCTTGTGCCAATTCCTACATTGAGCATGGCATAAATGTATTTAAGAGGCATCAGAAAGCTCCTGCCACGATGAATGTGGACGCCTCAGGCTCTGCTTTCATTAACTCAGGGTCAGAACATTCATTTTGAAGCAGACTGGATAATGGCATAAACTTTGTATATTTGTTGTGATTTCTGAACGTATCTTTTAACCCCCATATTAAAATCATTACCTGGACTGCTGGATGAAGTGATGAAAAAAATGCAGTCTTTATCACTTCTAGGTTGGACTATAATAATACTTTATCACCAGAATAACTAAAAATATTCCTAACAACGTTTCAGTTAATCCAAATTGATTCTATCGTACATCTAATGAGAGTTAGGAGAGATCATATTTCTCCAGTTTATTTTTTCTTTCAGCTCCCTGTCAAATTCATTCAACCTTCACTTACACAGGTTAATCCCATTAAGTCTCGGGGCCTCATTTACGAGAGAGACCTGCTTTTATCAAAGAGTGATGACAACAAAGACAACAATAGACAATCATAAAAAAACAAACAAATTGAGAAGAAAAAATAAAAGAAAATGGTATAAAAATGAAACAAAAACAGCTACATTATAAAGCGGTGTAGAAAACTATAAACAAGAACATAACTGTGTTGGGTTTTGCCATGAACTTAGCAGATGTTTGAAGCCACTTAGAGAGGTCAAGGTCGAGAGCTTCAGATCTTTTTGCAAGATATTCTAGGAAACAGGAGCAGAGTAGGAGAAGGCCCTTTTGCTAATTCAGTCCACACTGAGGGGACACTGCAGGTAAAAATGTCCTGAGAGCGCACGCTGTAGCTGCACTCACGCAGAGACATGTAGGAGGAGATGAATGCACATTGACGGTCAAATCAGATGCATTTCAAAAGCCGATTTGCGGCTGCGGGAACGCGCAGAGGGATGACTCAATGGGCATTTTTTTTAAATTTAACAAAATAAGCACCTAAAAACAATTATTTGTTTGCTCGACATTATAGTTTCGGTGTGTCTCAGTTGAACTTTTACTTAATAAATGCACTTCAATGGTCAAATTAGCTGCATTTTGCCAGGACGGTGCAGCAAAATGAAGCTGATTTGACGGTTGCTCCAAGCAAACTGGACGAAGGTGGCATTCTATGGCAAGCCAATTGTGTCATTAATAGCCACTTTTTATCTATTACATGACATAACGGCATGCCATACTACTCAAGTGCCATCTAGCGGCTGAAAATGGTAGTTTTCAATATTTTCAGTCAGAATGTATGAAAATGGTCATATCTTAGACAAAAAATGGTTTATAAATATGGGGGGGCAAATATGTCGCTTCGGCGTATAAGTCATTGGGCAGGCAAATTATAAAAAAAAAACATGACTTTTAGGGTGAAAAATATGGCATATTATCTGGAGCTATTCAAGTGGCGGCCTGGGGGCCAAATAAAGCCCACGGATGAACTCAGTTCAACCCACCAGTAGATTTATTTTTAGATAGAACTAGATTTTAAACCATAAAACAAACATTTAATGACAGTAACTGCTGGATGTCCGGCCACTGAGCTCTTGGCGTTCAGTAACTGTGCCACCCTGAGCAGTTTAGTTGAACAGCTCTGTTATAATCCCACCTCTAACAAACATAACAGTAATGGTGGCAGATTACGTATGTGTTGCTGACGCCACTTGCTCAGCTACAGTAAATATGGTATGAACTGTAACACTACAACAAATAGATGAATGATACGTCTAAAATCACCCAAAGCTAAACTCTCAACAATTTAAGGACAAAAAGTTTGTTTTAAATCAATCTATTGAGCTGTCAACAACACTAAAACTAATGTTGCAGAATAAGTTCAACAGTAATAAAATGCGAGACTTGAAAATTTGAATCCCTAAAAAGATTGAGAGAAACTCTCAGGAACTCCCTCCTTGAACTTTGTGCTTGAAATAATCCATTTTGTGCACACATTTGCACTAAAACTACTCAGAGTCAGTAGTTTAATGTAACACAAATAAGTAGTTCTACTTCATCATCTGCCCACAAAAATACTTTTGTTTTTTAAATTTTGCTTTTGTGTCACCATCCTCCTTTTTTTTGTCCTTCCTGCGTTTACAGTGTCTCACATCTTTATTCCTGTTTCTGGTGTATGTGTGTGGCTGTGTCACAGCGCCACTCGCAGGCCTGGCATAGTTATTACAGTGTTTGGGGCGTATCCAATCCAGAGAGGAGGAATAAGCGAGTAAAGATAATGAATGGATGTCATGTTTATGAGAAAAATTAGTTTACTAGTTTAGAAAGACGGTGTAACTTGAAGCAACATAAGCTTCACTCAGCCCATTTTATTGGTATAATCAAGGCAATATATTATTATTTTGGTAAATGAGCTCTTTTTTAATCAACCAGTCACCACGTTGCCATAAAGTTACTATAATTATCCATTCATAACTCATGACCTAAATTGTTTATATTAAAAAAGTACCGTATTTTTAGGTCTATAAGGTGCATTAAGTGAAACAAAAGAGTCATAAAAGTCCAACTTTATTCAACTCATTCACAATAACCACGTGCAATCGGTTCAAGGTCAATAAGCACAACCAGAATCAATACATAATGCGCACCAGATTATAAGCCTCACTGTCTATTTTTTTTGAGAAAATTAAAGGATTTTAGGTGCATCTTATAATCTGAAAAATACGGTAATTAAACCAACTTATATCTGAAGTGTGTTGTCCTTCAAGTTTCTTTCATGTTTAAATCAACTACTTAAAAAAAAAAAACAAAAACATGATTAACAAAGCTAAGGCTAACATTTGAGCTAATAGCTTCAGATGCTATTATTGATGTGTTCATGCCTGTCCTTTGTTTATTCTGTTACAACAGCGTCTTTAAGAGGACGAGGCTTAAATCTAAAGAAAGTAAGTGAATAAAGCCGAGACGAAAACGTAAGAAAATCAGACGAATATTCAACGAGCTGAAGTGAAGTCAGTTCATTAATCTGTCGCTCCAAGAGTTGATAGGATTGTTATTTTTATTGCTTCTTTTTAATAATGTTTTGATGCAAACGACCGTAGCAGAAATATCAGCTATTAAAGCCGCATCGTAAAGAAAAGTGGCTGAGCAGCAGCTTGTAAGTGTTGTGGGATTGGCACGGCCATTAATAATGAATTATTGCTGATTCCACATGCTCCCACTGAAATCATCCTTTGCAAAAATGCACCCCCCCCCCCCCACCCCATCGCACCATGGATCAAATAACTTCATTTGTCATTTTACTCCCTGACTCATCTCATTGTTTTGTCAAATTAAGTTTCATGGAGAGGCATTGCATCTTGCTCGGGCAGTAATGGCCCATAATTCAAGGCTCTAACTGTAACAGCTCAGTCATCTTTCACGGGACAGATGCCGGCGTTTCCGAAGCACAGCCGCCCCACACCCCCTCTCCTCCTCCTCACATGCACTGATTCCACCTCCTCCCCTCCGTCTCTTTATCATGGCTGCCTAGCACGTCTGCCTATTGATTTAAACCAACGCAGCCTGACCCCACCTGCTTATTCAAGTTCGGTTGTAGTTCAAAGCAACGGTAAAAATGTGACTTTGGGCCGTCGTGTTGAGGAGAGTGAACCGGAGAGACGTGTTGGGGTGGGGGGAACAGCCATTCTTAAATGTTTGCTCCGGATGGGAGGCAGAACTTCCCCTTTACCGTGCAAACTGAGCGCATTAATGCCTCCGTCTCCATCCATGTGTGCTACCTCTGCTGCGCTTTACATTTTGAATAATAAAAGATTATCAGCTCAGCTCCGCAGCTCTAAGGCCTTATTCTATTATCCCTCCTGTGGCTTAACACTTTCAACCAAATGACACTGCAAATGCTTGATTAGGATAAAAGCGGCCGCCATCGTGAACTGCATCTCTGAAATTAAAATAAATATGCACTTTAGTTCTTACGGCTGCATAATTATAGAATACACTGTAAAATTCTGATGATCATCATGACGCACGGCTGCATCATTTCAGGCTCAAGTGGTTGATTTTTTTTATTTTTTTATTTCTTTGTTTTATTTATCCCAGAAAAAAAAAACCTGCAGCTATAAATGAAACAGAATTATCATCTCCCCAAAGGGAAAGAGTCGAAGGGAGTTCCTTTCACCCCTTTCACCTCTTTTGTCCATCTGCTCCCACAAAGTCCATTGTACTTGCAAATTTTTCAGCTCGCATCCGTGATCTGACACGAGCGAGTTCGGCTCATCCAGACTGAGTGCGCATTTTTACAAAATATTAGCAACTCATCGAGGATACCGGCCGTCTGGCTGTCTGTTTGTCCCGTTTCTGCAAATTTCTGACTCACCACAGACAGAAAAGAGCTTTCGTTCAAGACGGACAGAAAATGTGAATCCTTCGAAGACAAAAATTAACAAAGTTATTACAGAAATATGCTTTAGTTTTAGATTTTTGACTTTCAAATTCAGTTTTGCGTTAAGCTGCACATACTGATATTTAAATAGCAACCTATGAAGCACCTACTACTAAATAAATTACTACAAAGAAAATCATAAATTATGCAGAATTTGATGCAATAGAAATGAAAATAGTTGGCTTTATTTTTGTTATTATTTTTAATTGGAATGGATGAAGTTTTGCTTTTAGTGCATAAAGGTCTCCTGGTTGGTGCGAGGGTGGCAGGGTGTGTGTGTGCATGTGTGTGTGTGAACAGGGGTGTGGATTAGCAAGGCTTCCATAGACAAAAGGCAGATGGATTTGCTCAGGCCTGGCTTACTCAGAAAGAGTAAAAGAAAAAAGGGTCAGAGGGAGAGCAGCGAGCGGCTTTTGTCTCCCTCCGTGATGACGGCCGTAGGAAACAAAGATCCGTCTCTCACCTCCAATTCATCCTGGACCGTTGAAAAAGTTCAGCTTATGGTCTTAAAACATTTCAGCAAGCAAGAGCACAAATGCCTGTAGACACACACACACACACGCCCAAACGCTAGTCAGTATTAAAACTTTAATATTTATCTGTGGTTGCACACATGCCGTTTAAACGCTCGATTTTGCAAATGTGAAGCACAGAACAGAAAGTTCTTAATAAATTACCAACTTATTCTAAATTCCCATTTACAAACCTAAAAAGAAAAAAGGCGCTTCCTGTTATCCGACTCTCATGTCCAGACTGACATCAAACGGAAGACACACCCCCAAGATGGAAAAAAAATAAAAATAAAAAGCGAGAAAGCGCAACATTTAAAAAAAAAAAAATTTGCACAATGAGATTCGAATGTTTTCCTCCCGCAGCGCAAAGCAGCAGCAGGAGAAAATGAAAACAGCAGCGAATCCCATTAAACTGACTGTCATCGCAACGTTACGGTAAGCTGCAGCTGCATGAAACCCCTGGGCTGGGGTAGCTGTCAGTCAAGTCTGAACTCCACAGATACTCCCTCTGCACACTCGTCTTTCCCACAAATCCACACTGCACCTGATTTTCATCACTTTTTAAAATGTATAAGACATGCTACCAACATGGCTACAATAAGGAAAATGTCATTTTAGTATAAAACAAACAGAAAACGCCCCTTTCACCGACTCAGGACTAAAGAAGAAGCAGGACGGACGTTTTATCTTTGGCAAAGATTTTTTGAGAATTCAGCATCAGGTAAAAATATTTCTATATTAACATTAAAAAAAGAACAAATCCTACCAAGCATCCATGGTAACGAGAAGAAACGGATACTTCCTCCTGCATCTATTTCCCATTTCACTCTGGCTGAATGGAGGACGGCAAACCAGGAGGAGGAGAAGTGTGTGAGAGATGCAAGGAGTTGCATCTCCTCCCATTCAGCCTTCATTTGAAATGTTTTAAAGAATACAGTTTTCTCCCTTTTTTTTTCTTCCATTTCCCTCCCATCTTGCAGGGGAAAAAGGAAAACTGCAGATTTCTCAGGATGTGAGTCAGCACACATTCAGATGCGAGAGGAGACGAGAGGAGACGAGAGGACCGGCAGCCTCCGCAGCTTCCAGGACTGAGATGATGCTTTCTTCTTCTTCTTCTTCCTTTTTTTTTAAACAGAGAGAGACTACAAAGTGCATCGTGGGGGCTCCTCCTTATATTCCCCCCCATCCCTCCCTCCCTCCCTCCATACCCTGCCTGTCTACAGCACATGTCACCTCCCCTCGTTGCCATGGTGACTGCTCCACATGTTGCCGACAGGAGGTGAGAGGAAGAGGAGTTGAGGAAAAGAGTAAAAGAGGGGGCTGGGGCAAAAGAACAAGAAAATAAATGCAGAGAA
This sequence comes from Hypsolebias longignatus, assembly GCA_031762435.1. Classification (NCBI taxonomy): domain Eukaryota; kingdom Metazoa; phylum Chordata; class Actinopteri; order Cyprinodontiformes; family Rivulidae; genus Hypsolebias; species Hypsolebias longignatus. Next base: position 33,655,360 of record JARVGV010001740.1, on the reverse strand, counting down.
CGTGGAAAAAAAATAAAAAGGGAAATTTGTGAGGAGGTAAGGAAAAGGATGATTCTCTGGAAAAAAGGAGGATGACGAGAAGATAAAAACAAAATTAAATGGAATTCCTTACAGCTCATTTAGGCTTGTGCTAAATCTTTACATTTAATTAGCTTTAAAATAATACATTTATTCTCTTGACGACTTGACATTTACTTGTTTTCTGGAAGTAAACAGAAAATATCTTCAGGCACAATTCGTCATCTGCTGCCAAGAAACCGCTGCTCAAAGGGAGATCCTGCCTCGACAAACGCTGCAGCACCTGCAGTGCCTTTTCTGTAGCCACTTCAGAACCTTAGAACCTCAGTAAACACAGATTAGAACATGCTTTTAAGAAAAACACGATGCCAAGATTTAGATGAAAGCCCCAGAATTAATTGAGCTGTGATAAGGTGACCCCCCCACCCATGCCCCCCAAATCAAATAAGAGAACCTCAGTTCATCAGCTTGTAAACTTGTTTTATATGTGAGAACATTTACATTTACATCTTTCCCACTTTAATAAAAAAAAAAAAAAAAAATTAAACACAAAAACCTGATCCAAATACACACACAGTTTTAGTAATTTACAAAACATAAATCGGGGGTGCCCACATGTTTTCAGCATGTGAGCTCCTTTTAAAATGACCAGGTCGAAGTGATCTACCTGCTGTAAGGTCCCGTTTACATGAGAACAATCTCTGGAAACTTCAGTGCTTTTTCAATGTTTATGGGGTATGATAAACAAAAATAATTAGTGGGTTTACACAAAAATGCTGTATTTCCTATGTCAGTCAGGTTGCCAGATAAGAAATTAAGAACAATAGTACTGTCGCTTTAAAATTGTAGTATTTTGAGTTAAATTGTCACATGTGCTGAGGAAAGATATTCTAAGATGAAGTGTGTGTTGTGTTTAATGAACATGTGCACAGGAAAGGAGAGGGTAAATAAGACTTTTAAATTTATCCAGCAACCCTGATGTCAGCTGCATTCATTGTGCATGCAGCGTCTGCATGACAGTTTGTCCAAACTGGTGAGCCCACTAACGTCTTGTCTGAGCCTGGATTTTATTAGTTTTGCTCCTACATGCTGAAAAAGGGTGAGCAGCACAAAAACACTCTGTTCTCTGACATTTATTATAACTGTTGTTATATTTATTATAACAGTTATATTTATTATAACTGTTGTTATATTTATTATAACTGTTATATTTATAATAACTGTTGTTATATTTATTATAACTGTTGTTACATTTATTATAACTGTTGTTACATTTATTATAACTGTTGTTACATTTATTATAACTGTTGTTACATTTATTATAATTGTTGGTATTTATTATAACTGTTGTTAGACCAGGAAAACTTTGGACTGCAGCCGGCTGCAGTGTGCATGTGCCACTTCACACTTATGGAGCATTTCACCCCTCTGTGGTGGGGTTCCCCTGAAACTGTCCACTCTGAGACCTAGATTCAGAAACCTTCAGTTTCAGAGAGAGTGAGGCTGTTGTCTGTAAATGAACAGAAGAACGTTTCACGTTGTATAAATGGAGCCTCAGACTAGCTGCCCTGTCTGTCAATTAAGAGACAAATTTCATAAACGGATGATCAACTGACGTCTATTTATTAATGCCTTGCCATCTACACAGAATACCTTTGTGATCGACTGGTAGATCATGATCAACGTGTTGGGCACCACCGTTTTAGAGTCTAAAATCTTTTTTAGAATAATTTGCTGAAGTATAATACATTTACATTGACCTCATAATTAACTGCTGTGTTCTTATAGGCAGTTGGTAACATCTCTACTTTTATATTAATTTCCAGACACCGTAAAGCACAAAGATGTTTACATCCCAACCCCCCCCCGTCAAAAAAAAAGAAAGAAAAAATTTGTTTGATTTTTATAAATATGCCCAGTGTTTACTGCTGTAAGAAAAGCACAAAATTATTTATAGAAAAGTTATGTTACTTATGTTCCTGAAATCCGGTTTCTCCACAGAAGGCGATACAGAAAGGGTTTTGTTGGTGGGACCCAGTGCCCCGGCCACATAGCGTTTACGACCTGAAAACACACACACGCACACACACACTGATGTTGCACACATGGCTATCCAAATAACATGTAGCTGAACTGTACACAACAATGCTAACCAGACTGTTTGGTGACATCATCAGCTGCTTTCCTTGCTACCTCTGCTGATGTCCTGTTGAGGCGGTAAGCCTGTAGAACACACACAAAAGCACATCTAATTAAAAAACAACAAGGAACTTGTTAGAAATAATAAAACTAATTTTTTTATCAACACTGTAGTCCCTCACTTATCGTGTGGGTTACATTCCAGACAACCCCGCGATGGTGAAAATCCACGAAGTAGAGACGTTATATTTCTTTTAGTATTTATATATATTTTAAAGCTTTATAACCCCTTCCCACACAAATGTAATGTTCTTAACAATGTTCTAAACCCTCTAAATGCTCTAAAAGAGCACAGTGAAAGAGAGCAGACTGATGTGACGGGTACTGAGCTCTGGTTGGTCGCCTTCCATCAATCAGCCAATTGTGTGCCGTGTACAGTCTTACGTTGAAAAGCCGAAAGACAGTGAGTCCACGAAAGTCAAACCGTGAAGTATCGAGGGGCTACTGTACTACCCCAGCTGCCTGCAGGAGCCCGGGAGCCCTGGCTCTGTCGGGCCTCTGTTGGGGGGTGGTATGATCTTGGGAATGGGGCTCGGTGTCCATGGCTGGACCTACTTTTCTTCCTTTGTTTTCTTCTTTATCTTTTCAGTCCCGTGTCCATTACATCTTAAACAAACCCAAAAGCAAATTCTAATAAAGTTTTATTAATGCATCAAGTGGAGCATTGAGGACAGCCATAATGCTCTGTTTGTGAAAGGGGAATA
>JARVGV010001740.1:33616527-33636788 GCA_031762435.1 Hypsolebias longignatus | reverse complement strand
CAGGAAAAAGACAAAGAGGAGATATATGGATGCAGTTAGAGAGGACATGGAGGTAGTTGGAGTGAGGACAGAGTGAGGTGGAGGAGGGTGACTCACTGTGGCGAGCCCTGAAGAGGGAACAGCCAAAAGAAGAAGAAGAAGAAGAAGCAGAAGAAGGGGGTGTCAGATGGAAGCTGCCAGCCCACAGAAATGTGCAGGCCTGAAAATAAAACTATTGTGCAGGAACAAATCTAGACATAAAAATAAATTACATATATTCTGGTTCTGTTGGAGGCAATTTTTAGGTGAATTTTGCTGAATTTTGATGGCAGAAAATGGTTTTAATAGGTGGAGAGTGACATCCATCTTTTTATTTCTGTAATATTTGTATAGCAGCCAGCCTTAGGTAAATAAAATTACCTTCTCCTTTAAGTTTCTGTGTAAAATGTAAATGTCATGTCAAGTCAGAAACACATACAAGCTCAAAAGGGGTGTTGGATGAAGAATCATCAAGTATTTTTCATTTGACTGCCGTCAGTGCGTTAATTAACTTTCTTTCATGGAGTTTTTAATTGACAGCAGTCAGTCGGTTGTGACAGACACCTCGGAGACAAGTATTCATCCATTACACTCAGCGTTACTCTCATTTCATGGCTGCTGACTTTTAGACACTGGCTGTTTAAGCATTATCAGATTACAAACAGATTAATTATTTCTCATCAAAATGCTCTGCATTAATAAAAAATAAAGGGCTGAGTCGGAGACTTTAAATATAAAAATGTCTTGGATGTCCTATGAGAGATCACAAATATTTACATTTTTTATTTTGTCCCCACAAATCAGAGAATATAGTCAACTTGTTGAAATGTTCAATCATGTATTATCTTTCGTTTTGGTTGGGGGGGTGGGGGTAAGGTGGAGAAGATTGCAGGTATAGAGCAGCCGTTGCAGTCTTTTGAAAGTATTCATCACCTGATAAAAGCAGCCAAGGTCAGACCCGTGGGAGATTGCTCGATGGAAAACATTATTTGTGCACCGTGTTGTTCGCCCGGCGAGCACTTTTAAAGTTGCAAAACTGCTCGGAAAAAAGCAGCAGAGGTGGTTGAAGCACAATAATGTGTGGTGCATTAAAGCTTCTTTAAAAAAAGACGCCATTAAAGAGTTGATGTAGTGGTTCAAGAAAAGCATGGAAAGAGACATTTCACAGCATTCCTTCTCACTTCGACTCACCCCGAACTGAGTAATGAAGTAAAGAAACGGCGCACAGAAGATAATGCACATTCTTCTCAGCAACAAAATGACTGCGTTCTCAGTTCATTTTAGGTCCGATTAGGGCTCTGAGTGGCCTGTCTGGAAGCTCGCAACGAAAACTAAAAAGAGTATTTTCTTTTAAATCATGAAAAGACTTTCAGCAACTTGGGCAGATTCAGTAAAACTCTCACAGAGAACATTTTCTTGCAAACCTTTTTTGTTTTAATTTGTTTGTTAAAGTCTTATAAATGTTGCAGCAACTGCACAAACAAATGTCACATTTGTAGAGTTGTAGAGCTCGCCAGTGTTTGAGTCGTATCCACTCCTCTTACACAAGAAATCTCATTTTGTGCAAACATCCTAACTGTTAACATAGTGTTAAAAAACCTTGGTGCAACTTGTTGGTAAATAGATTTAAAAGAAATGTATCAATTGCACACAAACCTCGATTTGCTTTGGTTTGCAAAACGAACTGAAGTCGTTCACGATTCAAACTTTTTCTGCTCAGTATATTTGTAGAACTACTAAACGTGACATCGATATAACCTCAAATCCCACCCCCCCAAAAAAAAAAGATTCAATGTTTTGTAAAACAAAACAAGAATTGTTTTACATCTCAAATTTGTATTTTATTCACAAAGGAACATAATAAATGTTGAATTTTTATTTTTGTAAATTGAGTTTTTATGGTTGCAATGCATCTCAAAGAGTTGTCGCAGCTCCATTTTGCATCCCTTCTTCCTTTAACAGCAGTCTGTAAACATCCAGGATCTGAGGAGACCAGCTGCTGGAAGTTTTGGAGGGACTGTTGTCTCATTCTGGTCTGATGGAGGACTCTAGCTGTTCAACAGTCCTGCTTCTTCCTTACTGGATTTGTAGCTGGTAACACCTTCTAACATCGTTTTTCTGCATCGACTATCCTTTTCCAGATGTGTATGCTGATCATGTCAAAATAACTAATGCACCCATATACCATCAGAGAGGCAAGCTTTTAAACTATGTGCTCATAATGGGCCAGATGGTTCTCTCCTCTTTAGTACGGAGGACATGTCATCCGTGGTTAAACAGAATTTCAGATTTTTATTCTTCTGATCACAGATCAGTCTCGCATGTTGACTTAGTTTATATGAAATAAACGAGCTTTGGTTCAGAGAAGACCCATGTGACTTCTTTCTGAATGATTAGGCTGCGTTTGTGGATGGCACTGTGAGATGTGTTTACACAGACGGTGATCTGTGGACGTGTTCTTGAGCCCACGCAGTGATGTCCAGAACAGAACCAGACCTGGGTTTAATGCAGTGGCCCCCGAAAGCCTGAAGATCACGACCATCCAGTATGAACTTTCAGTCCTTGAACTCAGACATTTCTACTGATTTTTTAAATAATAAACTTTATTTCTATAGCACCTTCCAACAACACCTTGCATTGACCAAGGTGCTTTACAAGATAAAACATATGTTGATATTATGAAATGTAGATGAAGGGATATTTAAAATCTGACAAACTGAGGAAACACGGTCAGAAATGTTTCCTCAAAGACAGTTTTTCAGTTCACTTCTGCCCATCTTCTGAGAAGTTCATCCTCCATGAAACGCTCTTTTCTTGTACCCATTCCTCTCACGAACCTGTTGCTAATTGACCCAATTAATTGTACAATCCTCCTGCAGCTGTTTCTTATTGGAACCACTTACTTTGACAGATTTTTCTTGCAACTGTTTATACTTTTTAAGATGTGTTGCAGATGTAAAATTCAAAACAACCTTTTTTTGTTTCCAAAAAAAAGGGTGGACATTTTAATTTCCACATTTACATTCCACTTTAAATAAAATATGGGTTATTTAGAGATGCATATATACACAGCGTTATTAATTGTTTCTTTATATATGTGAATATTATTGTTCAGTGCCCAGAGACGACTTCTGTTGAGATTTGGTGCTATATAAATAAACTAAAGTGAATTGAATTGAAAATACTCATATTATTGAATTCTGATTTTATTTATATTTTCATTCCAACATTTTTTTTTTTTTTTTTTTGTAATAGGATCAGGGTTATTATATATTACCAGAAAGTTATGATGTATCATTTCAGACACTGCAAATGTGGATTCCTGCAGTTATTGCTAAAAGGTTGTGCAGTTTTACACATCTCCAGGTTTAACTGCTTCCCGTCACAATATGTCTTATAGTGGATCAAATTAGACCCACCAGGATGAATTACTCAGCCTTCATCAGCAAAGACATTTTTCATGCTGATTGTCATCAGCAGAAAAAACACAGGAGCTAACAGTGAAACGATTACCTGGGAATGGATTTGTGCTAATTACTCACCATGCTGCGACTCACAACGATTACATTAGCAAACTGGAATATGACAAACAAAAGAAATAGGTAATAAGTTGGTCATTAAATGCGCACAGGAAATCCGAGTGGTGAGAGTGCACTGAACAAATGAGGGGTCAGGTTCGAAGGTGCGACTGGGAATGTGAGCGTACAAAAACAAAGATGAGGATTAACTATGAATGTGGGAAATCATCTCATCAGTCAGGGCGGCATCACTGATCAGGAATTAAAACTTGCAAACACAAATTAAATGCATCGAATACACGGAACTAAAGGGTTTTTATTTTACATTAAGCAAATACAAGCTTAACTACTAAAAATTAGATTTAATTTTAGCAAGAAGATAAAATCAGTGCACAAAAATAGGAAAAAGCAGGCGAGGATGGATGTGTTGATGGTGACTTATGGTTAATATTTATTTTTATTAAATAGAGCGGATGAGAAAAAGTTTGTTAAAACTATGTTCCAAACTTTCACTTTAGCATCTTAACTAGAGCCTGACCGATATGGAAATTTTGGCTATCGCCGCTAACAATATCGGGAGGGGCTAATGCCGATAATCGATGTATCGGCAGATTTTATTTTATTTTTTGCTTTGTCCTCCCCCATGAATCTAACTGCTACTTTTAAACCTGTTTTAACTCTTGAAGTCTTGAAACAGTTTTCCTAATGTGCGTTCACAGTTTCTATCCTCCACTATTCACCATAAAGTTGTCAAGTGTGTCACAAAAATATAATTTAAACAAAGAAATGTCCTTCCCTGTTCATTGTTTAAACAGTCAGTCACGTACGGTGAAGGTCTAATTAGTATTGACCGCAGCAGAGTTTACTATTATTTGCAGAGAAGTACAGATTTCAGACAATGTATTTCATTGAGGACAACAACAATAATGTTACTAACACTGATATATTTTACTTCTACGTTCTATTTATTGTTCTGGATAAAGCTTTACAAGACAATAGCCTATGCTAGGTTATCTAAATGTTAGCTTGCTAACTTGAGAGGTATGTAGCTAATGACAAAAGGGTTGTAGGATTGAAGATCATTTATAATTGTTAATTGATGGCATGATTATGCCATTTGCAAGTAACAACAAGGCTGGTTCCCAGTTTTTAAATCTGCACGTAATGGATCAATTATCACAGATAACGATATGTTGCCAAACATCTATATGACCTAAAATATCGGCCCTATCAATATAGTTGTCAGGCTTTAATGTTAACATTTAACTTCTGACCTAAAATATCAACATTTACATACATTTCACTGTCAAGTAAATAAATGTCTCAAAACTAAAGAAAAACATTTGGATGTTGTTTGAATTGCATAATAGATAACTAATGATTTCCTCGTGTTTTTGGGAGACAACTCTATTGAATCTTGTGCCAAAGCTTCAAATAATTAGAACTTCTTATATTTCAAACAAACAAGTTTAGCAGAACTGAATGACAACTAAATTAAGTAAATCAAGCATTAATTTCTATTAACATAGTACAGTTTATTTTAATACAGTACTGGTTTGTTTTAAAAACTGTAATTAGGTAAAGGGATAAACAGTAATCAGAGTAAAGTTACAAAAAAAGTGGTATGATTGTTCTCTTTGCGGACTTGTTGCAGTAAAAAAACAAAAAGCCCCCAAACAGCTTGATATCATCACTGACCTCTGCTTTTAGAGCTGAATCACTGCAGGCTGATGGAAACTGCTCTAAACCTGACAGCACGGTTATCAATCGACAAATGCTGCACATACGTGCATGTAGGTGATGCAAAGCAGCTTGAAGCTGAGGCTTCTTCTGTTGCATTCAATTTAAACTGAAACATCAGCTCAAATTTATTTGCAATAGTAATCATCTGTAACCGTTTGTCAAAGCTTCAAATTAATTCTGTCCACTTAGGATGGCGAGTTCAACCAAAGTTAAATTGTCGCTCTTATGTCGAAGGCGGATTGTGTGAGTCTACGGTCAGCCCAGATGTAAATGTAATGCTTTAACTTGTGCAGTGCTGTTTCGTTCCAGGGAAGAATCACAACCGCGTTACAGAGAGAAGACTGATGAAACAATAATGTTACTCAGGGACACATGTTTATGAGCTCCTCTACGAATTAGAGGCAAGCTTAACTTGAGCCAAACGCCTAGCAGCTCTCCTGCTGATAATCTCAAAACTGTAATCCGAAACAAAACAACAAGACGCTGAAGGAACAGCTCCGTCCTCAGACAGAAGACTTCAGGTGAATGTGTGTGATTATGAATCAGGCTGAACTTCAAACAGTTTGCAGCACAATTGTAAACATTGCTTATTAAACTCTCGTGCTCTATTTGCGTCGCAGCGGGAAATGCTAAACTAATTATCCATTGTTCTTCTGACTATAAGACACAGAGCACACTTGCAAATGTACAAAACTGAGTTGTTTTGTTGCTGAAGCCAAAGAAGTTGTCATCTTTGGTAAAGTTTGTCTACTTAATGTTTTATAAGGTTTTGTATGAATTGTTTCAGGCATTAGTTATGAATCCCCTTAAGCCATGTCCACAAAGGAACACGGTTCTTCCAAAACAATCTGTTTTCTTTTAAACATGGCACCGTTTCCAAATGTTTTCATCCACACGGAAACACAGAGATTGACACAAATGCTGCAGTAACCATGCCAGGCCTGTGTGTGGCGCTGTGACACTGACACAGAAATACACCAGAAACAGTAAAGAGGACATAGAGCAGACGTAAAAAAATGTCAACACAAGAAGAAAAAGATGAGAAACTACAAGAACAAAAACCTTTTAAAATGTAATACTGTCTGAGTAGTGTCGGTTCAATAACACTCATATTTGGGATTTTCAAAAGCAGTATTCAGAAGGAATGCAAGATAAATGATTTATACGTCAATGTGTTCAAAACCAATCCCATACTGTTGAAATAAATACTTTATGAATATTGGAGGGTTTTGTTGCATCATTGGCTTTAAGTATTGCTCACAGTTCAATAGAGAAAAAAAACTTTGTCTTTGGATAAATTTGTGCACAGTACTCTCTTTTCTAAGCACAGTTCTTTTAACTGTCCATCAGCCGTATATATTCATTAAATTAGAACAATATATGATGGTTTTGCTTTAGTACAGCTACTGATGTGAGCAACACAAAGACAGACATTTTATCTTTTTATTGTTGTTATGTCTGTCATGTTCAGGGTAATATGTTATATACGTTATACACACACACACACACACACACACATGCGCGCACACACACACACACACACACACACACACACACACACACACACACATATATATATATGTATATATATATATATATACAGGGTATATGTATGTATGTATGTATACACACACATACAGTGTGATTTGCATTGTCCCACTGGGGTAATTAGTTTTGGACTGAAGTGCTTTTATGGAAGCTACCTTTGCAAAATACAATTAAATAAATAATAAGAGACTAAGCATCTGATAATAATGAGATCAATTAATTTATTTTACTGTGGCTATTCATTTTAAATTTTAGTCTTGCTTTAAAATACTTTTTAAACGTAAGAAATCAAATTTGACCAAGTCTTTCATGTCTTTAAAATTGAATTGCTTTAACTTATGCACACAGTTTTCCATTTACTTCAGACACAAGCAAGTTTGATGACTAAAACTAAATAAAGGCAGTTTGATGACTTGCTCCTTAAGGTGATAAGTTAAATTATAAACAGAACAAGCGAATAATTTCTGAGGTGCTAAAATACATTTTCTGTTCTGTTTCATGTGTGTTTTACTGCAGCTTTGTGGGCACTCCTGAAAACTGTGTGGTTAAGCACATGGATGCATTCTGCATTCCCACAGGCGGCTCTGACCATGCAACCCCCCTCCCCCCCACACACACACACACACACACACTCCACAGCTGTATAAACAGACCACTCCAGCATCACACATCAGCTCTGTCAGCAGCAGGACAGCAGTAAACAGCGGCCAACACTGATCTATTCTGCTAACCCCATGCAGGGAGAGAGATATAAGGCGCATGTAAGGCTTGCTGTGGTGGGTGGGGGTGATTACGACGTAGCTCCCAGGCCCTGACAAACCTCTCTGTGCCCACCTGTGGAGCACAGTGGCTTGTGTCTCCAAGTTCGCCTGTCAGATTCCGGTAAGCTGTGCAGATGAGCAACCAGCCTTCCAGCGAACAGAAACCTTCAGCGCCAGATGCCACGCAGTGTGTGGTGATGGCGCTCGTGTAAAGTAGGCAGATGTTCAGTGGAAAAAGGCCTCATCAATACACGACTAGCTGCATAATTTGCTCTAAGTATGTGCTGTGTTTGTGCATTTTATCTCCAGTCGTATCTTTCTGCTTTCTTTCCCTTCCTTACAAGAAGTATTGAATTCTAAACCAGGAATCTTCACAGAGTCATGTTTAAATTAAATTATTCATCCTAGAAGTTCATGTTTGTTAACATCTACAGTCTCATCTGAAGTCTTTAGTCATCTGTCATTTCTTTAAATTGTAATTCGAGAAAAAGACTGACGAGATTTCAGTTTGACACAAAGTATTTCAGCACCAACAAGATGATTCCCAAGAGCCATTAGCTAAAAACTTGGCATAACAAATGTCTTTCCGACACTGTTCATGTGCTGTAGATGGTGTTGAAGGCTTTCAGTGGTGCTCCACTTGTCCTCTACTTAATGCACAAACAGCTGCCATAGTCTGGCATGAGACAGAAAATACGTGAAAAAGCCTAAGTCTGAAGAAAATGTGGAGAGAGCTGCAAAAAGACAGAATTATTGATCAACACCACTTTGAATACACAAAAATCCATGAGAGATTAATGTCTGAGAAACTTTTAAATCTGGAGAAGACTGAAATTTTCAAGAACTGAAGACTAAACCAACCTGAAGCAAGTTTTATTCTGAGCTGCTACTCCTGCCTCTAGAATACAAAAATAAGCAGGTTTGAATAGAGCACACTACATGTTGAAATATCTGCAACCAATTTTAGACCTAATCATAAATAAACTACCATACTTTCCGCCATACACGTCGCACTGCTGTATAGGTCGCATCAGTTCAAAAATGTCTAATAAAGTAGAAAAAAGATAAATAAGTATACGTCTCATCTATTATGTGTTTTGTTTTACAACATTCAACTAGAAAGTTCCTGGAGAAACTTTGACAGGGACTGCCACGTTGCAGCCATTTTAAATTTTCTCTCAGCTACAACCATACTAAATGTCAGCTCAATATCTCAATGACCGAGTTATAGTCAGTTTTGTGTTTTCTGAGGTAGCTATGGCAGCCATCTTGAATCAAAATGGCTCCAAACATGAATTTGTTCTAGAGATACATCTGATTACTTTCTGTGAGTTTCAAACATATCCAGTAAGCTGTTCATGAGCTGTAGCAGTTAGAGGATGTTAAGAGTTGTGTCAGGCTTTTCAAAGAGAAAAACTGTCTTTATTCACAAATTACGTCACCATGGTAAATTAAAAAGCCAATAAAAGTAATATTACATGTCACGGTGCTGAGCCGGGCGTTTTGATATACAAAATAACATTTGTGGGGGTACAGGTTTCAGTTCGGGGCACATTAAAGTTTATAGAAGAGCAAGACCCTTCAGGATGGATAACAATACAGTAGATGGATGCTCCTCTAGGCAGTCCCCAACTAGTTGATAACATTTACCCAGCATATGTATCGAGATGAAGATCAAACTGCAATTCAGATACATCCAAATACAGTTTGATACATTGATTTACTGGAAAGTAAGCAAGAAAAGAGTCTGGAAGAATATAGGGGTACAATCCCACCAAAGTGTCAGGTCAAGTATAACAGGTATTTTATTACACACCTCGATCTAGATTACAGAAAAACCTTTCAAAGCCTAGGAGTTTTACAACTATTCAACCAAAACAGAGTCTGAAGTGTTCATTTAAACACCCAGATCTGACTGGATTGGTTCACATGTGGTAAATAAGTCCAATCCAGAGAGACCCACAGGATCCAAAGGATCTTCTGTTCTGTCCATACCTGAATCTGTCAGAGATCTTTGTGAATGAGAGGAGCCTAGTCAATATTAGGTCATAATGATATGGCTGGGGTATTTGCGGGTCCCATTTGTGCAAAAACTGCAAAATGAATTTTTATTGATAAACTAGACAAAAGCATCAGCGAGCGAGATCCAGTTTTAAACAATCAGACCGTTTGCTCAATGATGCGTTCACTGACAGTGGTGATTTCACGCGTCCATTTGAAAGTGCAGTTTGGTTTTCAGGACATTAGGCACAGTCTCTGGGCTCATAATACCTCTGATGCTGCTGTCACTGCACACTTTGTTTGCCTGAGCAAAAAAAATGTACTCAGCCTTGTTGAGAGTTGGTATTCTGCCCCTTCATTTCCAACCATTTTTTCTTCTAAGAATGACCTCAACTGTATCTAACAGTCTTTTTAGCACCTGGCAAGAAGGAGGGGGTTGTGGGTGGGGGTGAGCATTGCACGCTGTTGTGCCACGCTGTTTGCCAGAAAGACCAGCGGGTGTCCGCCAGCGCCTGAAAGCAGCAAGCTGTCTGCTGAAGTACATATAGCTCACAGTCACAACAATGTGTGCTGCGCATGCTGAGAATCCTGAACAGGTATGAGGCCGGCCGGCTGCACACAAACAGGCTGGGAGAGCAAACACCACTGCTTTCATAATAAAATCAGAAAACACTGAAGAACATAAAAAGTTACAGATTTGATGATCAAACTTGTTACTTCTCATCTCAACAAGATAAAAAAAAAAAAAATCACCTGATTCCTGAGCTGTAAACTCTGTGGTACCACACCAACGCTCCCAGCTGGGTCACTGAGTTCATCGGTTTACTGGGTTGCTGCTTTTTTCACTACTACGTGTACGTTGCATGTTGTTATCATTGCTAATGGTATCACATTACTATTACATGACTGTTTCTGTTTTTGTCCCCAATCACGGAGCAAAGAGGGGGAATCTGAAAGACCCTCCGTCCATCCGTGCACGTTTTGAGCACGAAAGCTTGGAAAATAAGTGCGGTACCGACTACCATTCTAGTGCGTTGCTGCTTCTAGGCATAAGAAAGCTTTGTTTATGTTCAACACTTGTGTTGGATAACTTTGAAAAAAAATGCAACGTGACAACTTCCAGTTTGGTTTGTTTAAAAAAAAAGTAAAAAAAAAAAGGTCACTATCAAAAACTGAGTTGCCACATCAAAAATCCAAGATGGATGTTGACCATGTTTATTTGTACTGTAAATCCACCTCTCCTAACGTTTGAGGAAACTACTCTACAGCTTATTGCTTCAAAGTATAGTTTCCTCAAATGATCGGGTGGGGGGTGGGCTGAAGACTAATTTATGGTGGCCAAGGCCACCATTGGCCACCCCCTGGCTCCACCATTGTGCCTGGTGGTGGATAAAATTGCTCCCTCCACAGTCACTCTGAGCTACCTCAGACAAGCAAAAACATTAAAAAAGCTGTTCTTCTCCACAGAGTAACTTATACCCACTTGACTATCTTGCATCAAAAACATTTAGGTTTACTTCATTCTCTGTTCATGTTGCAGTCCAGAAAAACACTCACCTTGAAAACTACAAACATTCACTGTGCAAATCCCTCAGAGTGGCGCTGTCTAACCTGGGCCCAAAGTCTGGCACCGTCCAACACAAATTTGGGCTGGGCCATGATAATATGCTGGATGGGCAGGCCAGGTCAGTGTCTGGTTTTTGATTGCATCAGCGGATCAGCCGCGATCCAATTATATGGTAACATGGCTGGCCATACTTCACCAGCTGCACGCGGCCATTTCGCCACGAGCTGACTGGACTTGAAAGAAGTAAAATAAAGTTCAGTTAAGCTTCAGATGAGTCTATACTGGCAGAACGCGAACCATCATCCCATATGGATGTTCAGCCGCTACACTCTGCGGACACGTGCGGCCGACGACCCAAACAGGTGAGATCCCAAAGCAGACATGTCAGAGCATGGTCTGTGTCTGAATAATGCAGAATGCAGTAAGAAAGAAAGAAGTAAGTAAGAAACCCTTACTGTTTAAGGTGTGAGGTGTGATTTGTCAATTTACATAGGTATGTGTGTGTGTGTGTTATCTCAGCCTTTAAAACCTCACTCCCAAACTCTGCTTCTGTGAATTGAGAAAGCTCCTCGGATGAAGAGCGAAACGTCTTCTGTAACAAATAAAGTCCAGTTTGTTCTGTATTGGACGTTTTTTGATTTTATCATGTCCTGGATTACTGAGAATCTTCACTAGCAACTAATTAATAATGTTTTTTTTTTTTTTTTCCAGGTTCAAACGTAATTACTGTTAATTTGTTGGGTCTGGAAATGATGGCTGCAGGCTGGGGCTGTGTCGGATTGGATATTTTGGACCTGAATGCAACTCTATCACAGTGATGGGAGACATCGACGTACAACTTGTTGTATTTTATGAACTGGACAGTTTATTTTCTATAGAAACATTTCGCCCTCTATCTGGAGGGCTTCATCAGTCAGAGGAGTTCCAGTAAACACATAAGGTGTTCACTGATTGGTGGGGAAACAGTTTACTGGAACTCCTCTGACTGATGAAGCCCTCCAGATAGAGGGCGAAACATCTCTATAAAAAATAAACTGTCCTGATGACCCGACGGAGAATTATTGGATATGGTACCTGGATGATTGAGCATGAACTTTGTTGGAAACTGCTATGATGATCAAATGACCCTCTTACATTAATAAATACTTCTGTCTTTAAGGAGCTGCCAAGACCATTTAAAACTTTCCAAATGTCCAGCTTGTAGTGACTTGAGCTAATCTTATAAACACAAGCTTCTCCTGTTTATATCCATGAACATGCAGGGACAGTTTACAAAAAGTGTTATTAAACATTTTTAACATACTGTAAATTATTCATGAGTAAAATTGTCTTTTATCTTTATTTATCCAGGTAAATCCCATTGAGATCACAGATGGGCCGAGGGTCACTGCACATCTCGTGGTGTCTCTGAGCAGGACACATTATCCTCAGTTGCTCCCAGGGCACTTTCCACAGCTGCCCTCTGCTCCACCTGGTGGTGGATGGGTTAAATGCAGAGACCCAAATTGCATGGGAACATACAATGACGACAACACATAACACATTATTACATTATAGAAGGCAGACTAACATGCAGAGTACCCGGAAAAATAACATGCAAACACGAAGAGAACATGCAAACTCCACAGAAAGACCCCAGGTCCAAACTGGAAATTGAAACCAGGACCTTCTTGCTGTGAGGAAACGGTTATCCGGTTATCCATCGTGCTGCCATAAAAATTAAAAAAAGGCTGGTAAATTAATATAATCTTTCACAATTACAGTTGCAGTTCCTAATGTATTTCAATTAAGTAAGTGAAATAATTCCTTGTGGTTACTGCATCCATTTCTGGTGTGCAGAGTCTCTCCTGTGACCACACGGACCACAGACGCTGAAACACACCTGGGCTGGATCCCTGCATGCATCTGACCTTTAGCACCCTGTGGCGAGGCGTCATTATCATATCAAAGACCTTTTGGTTGAGGAGAGAAAAAGAAGAGCCAACACTTCAACAGCCTCTCTATCCAATTTTTGCAATAGGCCATTTGAATATCTATGGCAGGAGACGCAGACGGACAGACGCTCAGACAGACGCATGAACAGGTGCACTTTCACACAAACACACTGGACGCATGTCATTGTTCAGCCTTTCTATTATTTATTTCCTCTTTGTGACAAGACCTGCAGGTAGGACAGGACGACATGGCAACCAGACAAGCTTCATCCAGGATGTGTTTTTTTTTTTTTTTTTTTGTGCTTCATGAATATGTTCATTTAAATCATGATTTCTTTTTTATTTTAGGTAGCTCAGCAGGCTGCAAACAGCACTACTGTGTCATTACAGGCGATGCTATCACTCTGCTTTCTCCCAGCTACAGAAGCCACAGAGAGGAATGAGCTCTCTGCAAAATCATTATGGAAGCTTTTCGTTGTGGCTCGGTGGGTCTGAAGCCAAAACAACAGCAAATGCTGCAACACTGTTGTGGTGACAAATTGTATTTAACAAGACACAATCCTCTGAAATAAGGACAGGACCTAATTTTAAATTCATCTGCAGTTAAAATGAAAAAAACATTCAAAACTCTCACGTAAAAATATTAAAATTGCAACATTTGTACCTTTCAGCATTATGTAAGTTGCAAATGTTACAAGTGTAGTGGAGAAATGGGTAAAAAGGTTAAAATGAACAGAAAATTTTACAGTTTTTGGTGCCATATTAAATTCCATTCAAAGTACTGTAATTTCCAGACTATAAGAAGCCACTACTTTTTCTAACACTTTGAACACTTAGCATCTTATTCATTGTTGCAGCTAATTAATGGACTTTTTCTTGGAGAGGGTAATGAGCTTCATGTTGCTAAAACATTAGCCTCGTCACACCTGGGTGCTCACATAGCTGTCCAATGCATGTGTCTCTTGGGGGGGGGGGGGGGGGTGGGGTCGTGGTGACTCAATGAGACTGAATAAATAAAGTTAAAAAAAATCTGACTAAATAAATTATTGAATAGGTCACAGTAGACCAATGAAACTTGGTTTCATTGGATCTAGTACCTAGGCCTGTCACAATAACACATTTTTCTGGGTGATTAATTGTCTCAGAAATTATTGCGATAAACAATAATAATATTTGAAATTTGACAATAATTAATATTTATTGTCAAATAATTAATAATTATTGTCAAATTTAAGAAGAAATGTTGGTTAATTTGTTTTGAGTGTAGTACCTTTTTTTGACCATCAGATGGTAGTATAAGACAGGCTGAACCAAAGGATGGATAGTGAGGGAGTGAGCAGCCTGTCACTCTAAGAAAAAATGGGAGGGAGACCCCTTGATGTGATACGGGCTGTCTCTGGTTCTCAAAATGGCGGCTGCTTGGTGTGGTTTGAGTTCTTTAGCATAGCATTTATCTAAGCTTTTAATTTAAAAAAAGAAATCAGTAAACAAGTTCTCAGCTTCTTTTTGTAGAGAAAAACAACTTTTCACATAAAGGCACGGGTTTCAACAGTAAATTTTGGGGCTTCGACAAGACACTGAGGTCGGCCTGTTAGCTTAGCTCAAAGCTTAGCTTCTCAGCTTAGCTGCTTTTAATGAACAAAAACACAATTTTGGATGGTCATCAAAATAATCAAAATGGGTTCAAATTTTTCACTTGAATTATCACTACAGTATTAGTCTTTTTTTTTTTTTGTTACCTAATGTAGATTAAAAATATTTCTGAAGATGTTTCTGTCTTACTGTAAATATTAGTTTATCAGCATAAAAAGACAACTGCAACAATAATAAAACAACTGTTTCTTTCTTACAGATTCACGGCTTAATTGTTGTCTTTTTCTTGCTTCTTTCACTCACCCATATATTATTTTAACTTATTAAGTGCTTAGTCAGGACTAGGAATCAACTAGTTAAGATTACAGCAATAATATAGCAATGTTTTCTTATTGCTAAAACAACACATTTAAAGGTTATAATGCATGCTTGAAAGAACATGGTGATGTTTTTAATTTAGGTCAAATACAAAAATAAACTGACATATCGTTAACATATTTGCTGAATCCTTGTATCGATTCTGTAAAATGCTTCAGGCACAGTGGAACTGAAGCCGGGTCACTTAATATTCTCATGTACGTCTCTCCCCTTTCTGTCCTTGATCAATAAATCAAAGACCAGGACTGCACAACGTGCTGTAAATCCAAGAAAAAACTGCTACATTTGATTTTTCTCTGATGAGGTCACACCTTTCCTGCTCAAATCCCTAAAATCATCTCCCAACAGATTCTAATGAGTTAATGTGCAAAACTAGCAACTTTCCTGTTTATAAACTTGTGTCATGTTATTAACTGAAGGTACAATATTAATTAGAGAAAAATAAACAGCATACATGTCTGCATTTCTTAGCTTGTCCTTTCACCATTGCCTCAGCTTATTGAAGAAACTGCTCGTTCAGATGAACTGGAAGCAGCTTGACCCAGAAGGTAGTGAGCTTACAGCCAGTTTGCAATGACTAGAATGTGAACGTTGCCATAGCAACCTTGTGTTTCACTTCCTTGGCATTGAACATAATTCATTAATTGACAAGTCTCAGCATGTTAACAACAGTGAGAGGTTTCATTTGCCTTTGACGATAAACATTAATTGTAGTCCTGAAGCCACTGGAGCTGGGGTCAGCCAGAACGGTGGATGATGAAGATTTTAGGCGACTTAACGTCTCCTGGACAATTCATACGTCCCCTGAATTGTAGCTTTGCAGCTTTGCTCACCAGGTACCAATTTTTTTTTAGTAAAAGAAGCTGTCTGCCACCGGACTCTTCGTACCCTCTTTAGTCTGATCATACACATCTTGGCAGTCGCCCCAGCATGAACAATTTCATATTCTGGAGAACACCATTGAAATGAAGATGATTAAGTAAGTAAGTACAAGTAAGTAAATAAGTAAGTAACAGTTATTTAGTAAGTAAGTAAGTAAGTACTAGTGAGTTAGTAAGTAAATAAGTAAGTAAGTATCAGTAAGTAAGTAAGTAAATAAGTAACAGTTATTTAGTAAGTAAGTAAGTAAGTACTGTACTAGTAAGTTAGTAAGTAAGTAAGTAACAGTTATTTAGTAAGTAAGTAAGTAAGTACAGTACTAGTAAGTTAGTAAGTAAATAAGTAAGTAAGTACCAGTAAGTAAGTAAATAAGTAAGTAACAGTAATTTAGTAAGTAAGTAAGTACTAGTAAGTTAGTAAGTAAATAAGTAAGTAAGTACCAGTAAGTAAGTAAGTAAATTAGTAAGTAAGTAAGTATAAGTAAGTACAAGTAAGTAAGTAAATAAGTAAGTACCAGTTATTAAGTAAATAAGTAAGTAAGTACTATTAAGTAAGTAAGTAAATAAGTAAGTAAGTACCATTAAGTAAGTAAATAAGAAAACAAGTATCAGTTATTAAGTAAATAAGTAAGTAAGTACAAGTAAGTAAGTAAATAAGTACCAGTAAATAAATAAGTACAAGTAAGTAAGTAAATAAGTATGAGTAAGTAAATAAATAAGTAACAGTTATTTAGTAAGTAAGTAAGTACTAGTAAGTTAGTAAGTAAATAAGTAAGTAAGTACCAGTAAGTAAGTAAATAAGTAAGTAAGTAAGTAAGTATAAGTAAGTAAGTACAAGTAAGTAGCTAAGTACCAGTAAGTAAGTAAATAAGTAAGTACCAGTTATTAAGTAAATAAGTAAGTAAGTACCATTAAGTAAGTAAATAAGAAAACAAGTACCAGTTATTAAGTAAATAAGTAAGTAAGTAAATAAGTAAGTACAAGTAAGTAAATAAGCACCAGTAAGTAAATTAGTAAGAACAGTTATTAAGTAAGTAAATAAGTAAGTAAGTACAAGTAAGTAAGTAAATAAGTAAGTGTAAGTAAGTAAATAAGTACAAGTAAGTAAGTAAATAAGCAAGTACAAGTAAGTAAATAAGGAAGTAAGTACCAATAAATAAGTAAATAAAGAAGTAAATACATGCCAGTCATTAAGTACATAAGTAAGTAAGTACCAGTAAGTAAGTAAGTATCAGTTATTAAATAAGTAAACATGTAAGTAAGTAAGTACAAGTAAGTAAGTAAATAAGTAAGTACAAGTAAGTAAATAAGTACCAGTAAGTAAATAAGTAGGTACAGTTATTAAGTAAGTAAACATGTAAGTAAGCAAGTGCAAGTAAGTAAGTAAATAAGTAAGCACAAGTAAGTAAGTCAGTAAGTAAGTAAGTAAGTAAGTAAGTAAGTAAGTAAGTAAGTAAGTAAGTAAGTAAGTAAGTAAGTAAATCTAATTGACAAGAACATATTATAGCAATAAGGTAAGATTTGAAATCACTTTAAATATTTTCCTTTAGCACTGGGCACGACAGATAAACTTATTAAACAGTTGTTTAAACACAACTAGACCTTGGGGGAAAAAGTGACACATTAGAAAATTCTGACAAGTTGGTTTTTAATCTAGTTCAAAGAACTCACAGAGCAGTCCTTGAAAAGCAGCATTTAACAAAACATCTTTTTTCTGAAAAATGTAATGGTAAGGACATTATTTACAAAAAAAAAAAAAAAAAAAAAAGAAACTGAATAAATAACATTGAACTCCATATTAAAGTAGATGAAGAATGAGACGTGGGTCGTAATTTACAATTCAAACGTGTTGGGAGCACAAATGAGTCCTTCAAATAAATTATTTGTAGTTTGAGGAAAGAAATGAAAAACTGAGGGGGGAAAGGTCAGATCAGTATAAAGAAGCAGTGGGAATCAGTTGTTCTTGTTACACGTCTCATCAGTTTGTTTGCAGGCTCATCATGCTGCAGATACATTATTAATTAAATATAGAAAATTCACTACAACATAACAGCTTTCCAGCACTGCACTCTGAATTAACACATTTTGCATCTTTTATGACGTCTTCATGTGTGACTGCTTTTATAAACTGTGTGATGTTGAGTCAGAAAAGTTGAACAATCCTAAAGATATAACATCAAAATGTTTCAAATATGTTCTAAAAATCAAAAGAGAAAAGAAGAAGGATGGGGGTGGGGAGTATTTCTCCAAAAGATGATTTGCGAGAGATTTCAAAGAGATGTCACAAATCACGATGGAGCTGCAGAGAACAGCGGGAGATTTGCTGCATCACTCAGACAAAACTGAAGCAGACACGAGAACCGAACACGACACAATGAGCTGACTGCTGAAAGTCTGATGCTGCATGAGCCGCCCAGTCCCTCGTTGTTATCCAGCTCAAAGAAAGTTTCAAATATTTACTCTAAGTCTGCTTTAGGGGCCATTTTTGTTCAAAGCTGTTCAAAGTAAAACCTGCTTCTTGCTGCTAATAAATACCACATCACATTTCTTTAATAGCTTGGAGCCTGGGAAGTGATGTCATGACCAAGATTTTATCTTACAAGAATTCTGCACCGTTGCAATCAAAACATGAAGATGAATAGGCAACAGACAATTGGAGCTGAAAGTATAAAGTTATATAAAGTAATTATTGTACTAATAAATGCATCTTCTGTTTCCAGAGTCACGTGCACTGCTGGGTTTAGTTACATTTAAAGCAAATGCGATGTCACATTGCAAGACTAAGATCCCAAAAATCCAATATTTGTTTTATGAAAGTTAACAAATGGCTTAGAAATTGGCAACAGGCAAACTTTTAAGAGCCAATACATTGGGCAACACGACGGCCAAGTGGTTAGCACTGTTGGCTCACAAAAGATTTTTTAGAACAATAGTGTCCTAAACCTGTTTCAATTATTTTTCCATAAGCACTATGATTTTGACAGAAAACATCTGCGACTACAGCCGTGAACATTTATAATAATTTATGACAAATGTACGACTCTGCCTCTTTTTATTTCTCTTCTCCAGTAGAACAAATTATAAACGTGGGCGCAACATTAAAATGATGTATACAACCTAGACTGCAGTTTTGCAAAGCGTGCACACAGAAACAGGTCGTGGTTTTCAAAAACTCTGCTCAGAACGAGGCCGTGCAGGACACACGTCACAAACAAGGCAGAAATCAGTGAAGCTGCAACAAAAATTATTTGTTCTTGCATAATATAAATAGCCAACAAGTTCTGTTTGAGACTGTTTCTGTTCAGACTAAAATAAAAAATAGAACATGTTTTGGTATTAAAAGCCTGTACAGTCTGCACATTTGTGCACAGATAGTGAATACGAGTGGGTAATTGTATGCTAAGGGTGTAGACATGTCTTTAAAAATAAAGCATAACTTCAGCACCCAGAACCTTTTAGTGAAATAGGACCCTCTCCTACAAGAACTGGAGCCAAAACAGGTTCTCTCAAATGTTTTTTATGAATGAATCTGATCATTTTGACTTTTTTTTTTCAACCGCAGTTATTATTCTAAATGTAAATCATTCAATGCACTGTTGACTTTATTTAAAATAAATTACTTAAAATTGTTTAGCACCTTCAACATAGTTGTGCAGCCCAGAGCTGCAGAACAAACTTCCTCCTCCACCTTTGTGCAACCCATACTGCAGGATAAGTTCTAGCTGCAGCAAATCAGCTGTTTTGAGCGGGGAAGTGGGCGTGGCCTAGAGCGCTTGAAGGTGGCAAAGAGCAGAGGAGGCAGAGAGCTGAAATCATGACATGCTGTGCTCTTTAGAGCATTTAGAGTTTAGAAATATTGTTTAGAATACAGTAGTCCATCACTACTTAGCGGTTTGTTTACTGCAGACTTGATATGCCGTGGTTTTTCAAAATAAGATTGGACATGACACACAACTGGCTGATTGATGGATGAGCCACACGATCGGCAAGGAATTTTTATTCAACATAAATCATTTTAAATTATTTATCGCCTGCTCCAGAGCTGCAGAAAAAGCTTCCTCCAATACCTTTGTGCAGCCCTTACCTTACTGCAGGATAAACTTCCCGCTGCAGCTGATCAGCTGATCTGCTGCAGAGCGGAGAAGTGGGCGTGGCCAAGAACGTGTACTGGTGGCTGCGAGCAGCCCAAGCAGGAAGCTGAAATCATGACATTCTGTGCTTTTTTTAGAGCGTTTAGTTTAGAAACATTGTTTAGCATATTGCAAGCGTGGGGAAGGGTTTAAAACACAAAAAATATATATACAGTATACCGCATATATATA